>CM065922.1:19371319-19911319 GCA_033439105.1 Magallana nippona
CAAATCCTGTGAAGCCCGAAGGGCTTCTCAGTAGATTTGATCACGTACCAACCAACTTCATATCCCGGTGAACTTTTTAACATTGCTGTTTATTACGTATATTTACGTTTGAGAGAGACAAATCGTTCAAAACTGTTAAAATTACCGAGATTTTATGTTTACAATAATCCAAGCGACAAGCGATAAGCGCGTGCGGTTATCATTGTGACGTCACAGAAACGTTCACACAGAATTGAACGTTTTCGCTATTCTATAGGTTCATATAATAAGCATATTTGCAAATGTAAATATTGTTAGATGTTTTAAACAGAAGGAATTAAATTGATTTTTAACACGTTACCTTTATAAATACTACATTGTCACTACCGTCAAAACACAAATTTGACTTTAATCAACTTTGCGATCGCACACCCTTAAAAAATATTTATGATATGATCGAAATATTAAGTATTTTTAAACAACTATATCCTGGTGTCATGGGTTTCCGATAGTCTAACACTAAACGATGTCTCTAATGATTGTCGCTTTAGTCAACAATTCTAAAACTATATCATTTTTAACCTCAGACATATCATCGAAAATCGGCGATACTAAATCAAAGAAAAGTCGTCAGTATATGCAGCTTTTAGATAAAAATAAACTTGATGCCGAATTTGACCATCAAAACCCAGCGTCATGTGTTTCCGATAGTATGATTCAACAGCAAATTTCTTCAATTATAATAAGATTAAAAATGAAATAACATTATAAATATATCTAATAATGTTTTCAATTGTTTTTAAAGTTTTTATTTCAACTTAAATCGTTTAGTTATTTAATTTACCCCATAACTATACATCATCACTTAAACGTTCTACAATACCTTTATTTGTATGATTATAAGTTACGTTTTAATTCCCGACGAAACTTAATTTATAGCGCTCTTCGGCTTCGATACTAAGAAAAACTTTACAAAGTCACGTAATAATTTTAGTATGAAAATACGACATCAGAGGTATATTTTACCAAACGTTAAGCGAGTTTAAATATTGTGATATTATAATTAAGATTTAAGGCATTTTAATGACTTTCATTCAAATAACTTTTATTCAAATAATAGTAAAAAATAGCATTTTATTAGTCTCTTCAGTAATTGTGTGATTTAAATCTTTGCAAGCAGCATAACAAGGATAGTCCAGATTTTATAAATTCGAAAGGAGACTTCGTACGTCCAGTGTCGTAAGTAATTTAAAAAATGACGTCATTTTGGATAAAGCTCACGCGACCAAAATAAACTATCGGAAACACATGACTATCGGAAACACTTGATGGCACAATAAATATTTCAATTCAATTTCATTCAAATGATGTATGTTTAAATGATATATTATTTTAGAAAAATATATTGTACATGCAGTGTATATATGCTTGAATTATGAGGTTTATTAGGGTTTATCCGATATTAACAATGATGATAAAACGGTCATTCAAATGTTGCAGCATTGTTATCAGTTACTATGTTAACCGAATGGGGTAAAAATATATTTCAAAAGTAGAAAGCAGGATAATCTGAACCGAAAGATAAATTATTTTATCCCGTATTGGAAATCAGAAACTTGCACCATAAACAGGCTTGATTTTCTTATATACATTATGTAAGAAACAAGCACGGGGTTATTCATATTATTCCGTTTCTCTAATTTTACACGTTGTCAATAGTCAGTATTTCTAGATCGCGTTAGTGAGCACAATTAGCAAAACTTCTGACACAAAACCCCCCAAAAACACCCCCCCCCCCCCAAAAAAAAAAAGAACAACACTGTCCTATAAATACTTTCAGTAAAACTCATAATAATGGTCGAATAAGCTTATCCAGGGATTTTAATTTTGATAAAAATTATTAAAACGATTGAAAGAAATAAAATTATCATAAGTATCATTTCATTCCTTGCAACAATTTCATTGATATAATATCTAAATTAATAATACATTTGTATAAGAAATGTCAAAAATTTTCTTTTCAACAATTAATGCTCTGGTAAATGGGTAATAGTTGATTTATAAACAAAAATATGCAATTAATTCTGATTAGCAAAGAGAGATAAAGTAAGATAAAAAGATTATTTCCACGCCTGAACTATCATGAACATATACCATTTTTAGAATAAATAATAAATACAAAAACGATTGAATAAACAATTAAATAGGTGAACAAAAACAAAAATACGAAAAAAATCAACATCCTCTCTAAAAGTAATTTGTGCCGGAAAATTACACCACCAAATAAAATAGAAAAACCATATAATTTAACCTTAACGTACCAATGAATCAAACTAAAATAGGAAATTTCTAGACCCACTCCCCTTAAAATCCCACACAAACACACATACAAAACACATTTGAGCCAGAGATATATCATGAATATATATAATATGATACGACGCAAACGATGAAACAGTGACTTTATGCATTTCGTCTGTGAGTAATAGGAGCGCATTCATGTCGCCCCTGTGTGAGACAGCAAGCCAATGTGTTTTAAAGAGCATCTAGAATTTAAAATGTAGAGATCCGCTCCATTTCTTAAGGATGTATAAAAATTATTTTTTTCCAATAATGATAAAATATCCACTGCAATTCATTGTATCCCAATAAGAATGCTGACGAATTAAGCACTACATGCGCGTGACGTCGACCGTGCAGGGGAAGAAAGATAAACAAAGAGATTCTCTACTTCCACCGTTTTTTGTCCTTAAACCCCCTCACCCCAACTCTCCTCTCGACAAGCTACAGATAATGAAAATAAAAATAAACATTTTTTTAAAATATCAATTTGGATTAATTTTATAAAAATGCTATTTATATAACAGTATGTTAATTACATATGTGGTCTTTAACATAAATATGTTCTCGAAGATGGAACAACGGTATTTCACCTTTTATTTTTATTTCAACAAAAGTAGCTGAAATTAAAATCTTTTCTTTGCCAAATCACGGGGTGTTCTAAAACTTCAAAGAATTCCATCTTTTCAGAATAGAATAATAAACGTCAGTGATTTACGTAAAATTATACATTTGCCTCATAAAATTCAATCGAAGCAAAGTTGGGAATTCAAATAAGTTAGTCTAACAACTAGCGACCACACACACCAAATCCCTAAACTGCGCGCTGGGGCTGAAACCAGAGAACTGTGCACAGGTTATTACCAACCAAACACTCTCTGATTAGGCAATTACCCCTGAAACGCACACGTCTGTTGCCATCATGTGCTGCCTATAAACATATGATTAACACAAAACAATGGTAGCAAGTTTGTCACCAATGGTGGCAACCGGAGGGACGACGAGTCTAGGCGGTCAAACGCGCCCTCGTGACGATAGCGCCGGCTTGTGCTCGGGTCACGACATCGAACGCGCCAATCGCCACTTAGCTCTTCTATGTTTAGTGATAATAAGACTAAGCACGTTTGATAATTTGCATATACATGTACCTATTTAATCTCCATATTTAAATAAATAATCACGAAAAAAAGAGACTTGTCTTATTTATGTTACATCGCAACGAAATCTATATTGATTTCCATTTAGGTGCAATTAAAAAAAATAAAAATAAAAATGAACCGTTCTGCCTTGAAGGTCCTTTCCTTTTGTTAATTTTGAACAAAATGCAAGTCTTTACAGAGCTCTTTTTCTTGAGGAGACCAATACAGTCTAAAAATGACGATCACCCAGCGCTATCAATGCATCCATTGTCGTAATCATATGATTGCTTTTAATGTATATATGCCCCTTGAGGGCCCTTGATTGACGAATAAACATGAACATGATACATATATTTGCATTGGACATTTTAACCAACAACTTTTAGGATATAATTCATTTAAGGTTTAGAAAATCAGAATAAAAGAATAATAAACAGACATTTGAAGAGTGGTTTTATTTTCTTTGTTTATTTTTAAATGACATGTCCTATATGTTAAAATCACTATCTACACGTACTATATACAATCTAGTATTTACATGATCTCGTTCCTTTCTCCCAGTTACACATACACACTTGGTCTTTGCTGAAATGCCATGTTTGTGACCTGATAAACACGATGAAGCAAGCGAATTATTTACAGCACATGATGAAAAATAAAACCGTCCCACAATTTATGATTGAAATGCCCTGAATGTAACTGGTTTAAAAAAAAAATCATCAACCCCAATGTATCTTTCCAGTCTGCCCCCCCCCCCCCCCCCCCTAAAAAAAAGAATAAAATATAAAACATTAACTAAAAATAACAACAATTTTTTTTAGACCCTACATTCTGCAAATGATTAAAACTGGTTTCATTCAGGAGATAAGTTGGAGGTTTTCGAGAAATGATGTTGGACATCCATGTTTGTATGTATCACAATCAACAGTCACATGGTGCTGTATATGTATAATTATGAATGGACAACCTGAGAATGGCATTGGATTTGATAAAACAAACACACAAAAACATATTTTAAAAAGTTTCTCACAATTTACAAATAAAACTATCAAATTAAAATGTCAGAGGTTCAAAATAATTTAAATGTACACAGCTTTCAAATAGTCTACAGTTATTCATTATTGCATCTTGTTAAAGCAGGTAAATGTGTAACATTGACTGGCGATGAATTCACAGCATTGATGGTATTTAAAAACAAAATGACAAAAATGTGTATGGAGATTCACTTTTTCATTGATAGATTGTAGAAAAACAATCTTTGCAAAAACATTTGGGGTGGGGTGGGGGGGGAAAGAAGGGTTGCACATAAACTGTATTTCTGAGGAAATTTTGTTCTAATATTTAAAATTGGGAAACAATATGGGATTCCCACAATTTGGGATTGGCTGGGGAAAGAATGTTAGACATTACGGGGTTTTTTCTGTTGGATTTTGTTTTACAATATTTTAAAATATTCAAATCATGAAGCAATCCTTTTTTTTTTTTTTAATAAAAACCTAAGCTGACAAATATTTTGTTCTAAGCCACTAACATTACCTAGGATGTATGATAACTGGTCTTTCCCCATTGTTTGAAAAAAAATGTTCAATATAGAACATAATCAAAATCAAGTCATAATAATTAGGTACTTTTTAAACTAAAATCAAAAGTTGATGAATCAAGCCCTTCCCCTTAAATGTTTGTATGGTAATCATCAAAATATTATGCATGACCTGTCAGTCATTTGGTGTGACCTGTTCTACAGAGAAACAATATAAAGCTACACAACATTTTGATTTGTAAGATCATGCCCTCAAAGAACACCTTCATGAAAAACACAAGAAAAGGGTTATCAAGAAATCATTAATACTTAAGGGAACATAAACTCTCCTGGAAAATGTCAATATATCATTTAACAGAATGATCAAGACACCGGAACAACACAACAAAATGCACAGGTATTATTGTAATAAGGTTTTTTGATACTGTGTGTTTTCCCCCTAATTTTTTTAAAAATCATTAGTGAATGAAGTGTCACTTGAAGGAGAGGTGGGTGGGTCTGATCTCAATGTTAGGGACCATAGTGACAAAACTCCGAGGTCTGCTGTCAGAAAGATGAAAACAGTCCTACTACACTGTGAATACCAGGGACATAAATGGAGGAGGATGAGGTGGATCTAAGAGATTTTAAGGTGCAGGGGAATTTATGTAGAGTCCTATGGGCACTGTTTGTACTGGAGCTCTATCAGTCCAATGTTTGTTTCGAGGTCCTATGGACACAATGTTTGCGAGAGTTCCTACAAACGTAAGTCCTATCGGTCCTATGATTGTGTAAAGGTTCTAGCAGTTCTATGATTGTGTAGAGGTCCTTGAGGCCCTATGTATGTGAAGAGGTCCTAGGGGCCCTATGTATGTGAAGAGGTCCTAGGGGCACTATGTTTGTGACTGGACAGCCTGCTTCACACAAGCAGCCAGAAGTTCATCCACTTGGTCTCCATCTGCCTCAGGATCGATGTCAAACTCCTGTAAAATTATACACACAAAAATCTCTTAAAATCATATCAATATAAAAGTAATTACTATACTATCAATCACTTTTTATATCATTTTTGCAATGCAACAAAATTCTCACGAATACCAGTAAACCTCAGTCTTTCCTCTTTCAATCCTTAATCTGCATTTTGCAAGAAAAAGGATTTACACTAATTGATGGTGAAGAATTCCAATTTATTACTATGTTTATTGTATTATGCTAATCTGTAAACTGCACAGGAAAAAAGACTACTAGAAAACTTGTAAGAATGAATGAAATGGATAACTGTGGTATCCAACCCTTCCATGAAAAATTGATAATAAGGACAAAACAACTCCCACTTTTAACATCATAGTGAGAGGAAATATTGAGGTTTTCAATTTTACAATTTCACAAATTACATCTTTAAAGAGAGGCACAAGGTAGTTTGCCTTTCTCCCCATTACAACTTGATCGACTCCATATCTCAATTAGATGCACTGTATACTGCCAAGACACTTGTTGACTATTTCTCCCCCTCTCTCTTTTTTATGGGGAAACACAATCTGACTACACCTGGGCGAGTACTGAAAGGACCCAGCATCCTGCATATATAACAACCAAGAGAGGATCTTTAACACATATTTGTAACAGTGTGACAACAGGATCAATTTAACGTTTGGGTGGTCAACAATCACATTAACACTCCAGCATGGAGATCTGTCTTGGATCACATTCTAAGGGTGAGAAAAAGTGCATGTCATCCTTCATCCTCGAGACAACCTCCATGGATGACATTCCCATAATAATTTCAGTATATCTTTCAGTTTAAGCATTCCCCAGTGAAGGAAAAAAAAGGTCAGCATTTTTAAAGAATAAATCAAAAAGTCTCTCAAAAAATAGGGTTCTATTTGTTTTTTCCTCTCTAGATGTCTAGACTTGAGCGCCATGGGGATTTATATTTCTTTTTGTCTTTTACTCAAGAGACAAAGCAAATTACTTTTTAATCCTCAGAATTCTCAGCAGTTCTTTAACATAGCCTTAAAATATTGCCTCTCTTTTCTATTCTTGTGCAAGGTGACAAATTGATGGTGAATGATCTGAGAACGACACCATGACTCAATATTTCACCCTATAAACAATGCAGTTACCACCAAGAGATTAATATATCCCCTCCCCCTTAAAAAAAAGGACCCCCCCCCCCCCAAAAAAAAAAAATAAAAAAAAAAAAAACCTCAAAAAACCCCAAAATACAAAAAACAAAAACAGAGCATATTATTGTAATATTCCTATTTTGATTTTTTTAACTAAGAAACTTTAGAAATTTCTGTCTTATCAAACAATGAGGTTTCAGAATCTTCATGATGAGTGTACTGTATCTGCTTTTGTCAACAATAGTAAATTTCTGTTTTTTCTCTCAATAAAATACAAAAAACAAAACAAAACATGACTCTCAGCTGGGTCATTTTCCTGAACAATTTAAAGAGAAATAAAAAAATAATTTTGATATGATGTGATGTAATCAAATAAAAGCTGCACTGCGAGCCTCTGTAGGAAAACAATTTACCTATCCATCAAATGTGATTTTTGTAGGAATCAAATGACAGCATGTATATACAAAACACAGAGAACTGAAATAACCTTTAAAATTGTTCTAGAAGAAAGAATTAATTTTTTACCTATTCAGTCATTAAAATTTAGATATTGATATAAGTATCATTTATTTGTTTATGTTTTGACCATAATGAAGGCCTTTGGTTAAGGTTACAACCACCGTATCATGGTTTGGTGCATGGTTACAACCACCATATCATAGTTTGGTACATTTGGTTGAGGTTACAACCAACTTATCATGGCTTGGTACATTCACTCTTCTTCATTATGTGCTGTATACTCTCACAAATCTTCGATAAAGAAAGGAATTAGTATCCCCCTTCCTATTTGTAAAAAGTATAAAAAGACTGTAAGCCACTAGTACTTCAATTTCAATTATCATATGTGTAAAATAATGCTCAAGAAATACTGAGAAATGAAACTTCTCAAAGCATAAGAAATACTGTGAAAATAAACCCTCTTGATGTAATATCAGAGAAATCAATGCCCTATGTTAAGACTTTAAATAAATTTGGTGGAATAGGTAAACACGACATAAAGATTCTGTGTCTGTAACATATACATTAAGGACCTATAAAATTTTCCAATGAATCTACAATAAACATATCAGCTTTAATATGCTGCCTTAAATTCTATCTTATTGTAATCGCCAAAAAAAAGTTGTCGTCTTTAAAGGCTTTAATTTAAATCTATTACAATAAACCATAAAATGACAATGCTGTTATCGGAGCAAAGAGACGGAACTGTTAAACATAAGCACATTGTTGGCGAAGTCAAACATCAGCTATCTTCTAACAATGTTCCGGATGTAACCAAATCTGACCAAGAACCATTTAATACAATTGTGCCAAGCCAACAGAACGCTATAAACCTGATGAAAGGACACACTCTCTGCTAAATTGGGGAGGAATTCTTGTAGGTCTTTGATGATTATATACACATCAACACTTGAAATGGACATTGTGCCCTCTTTATTACAAGTCACCTTTCTATAATCGTCAAATTTGCATGGAATATATTTGTTTAAAACATGTATTTCTAAGCTTATTATGTCAAGTGATGACTTTGATTTGCCATAGGATGAATTTCAGAACAGTTATATTCATATCAAATAGGCATTACGAGGAAAGCGAAACAAAGCATTAAATATTTAGAAAACTCTCATATTGCTGCCATTTTATTAGTAGCATTTCACAATAGATTAGAATTAGTTTTAAAAAAGTATTACCCAGCCTCGGATTTCAAAGGTGTTTATCATTCCTTATAAAAGTTTTCCAATAAAATACAGGTGTTCAAAATAAAATGTCTAGTGTTAATTTCATCAGCCTTTAACTATAAGACTTCTGAGCATGCATGCAATGACTGAATCAGAACATAAATCTAATCTTTCATGATGTTGATAACATTAAATCTTTAAGATGAAGATCATGACCAAAGTTGTTTTTGAATCACTGGAGAAAAATCTTTGTTTTTCATACAGAAGCAGCGCTAGTTGACGATGACTAAAGAAAGACTGTGTATTTCTTATTTTGGTTTAAAATCAGACAAAAGGTTTGATTAAGTTCATGGTTGACGATGACTAAGAAAAAACATTGAATTTCTTTTTATTCCAGTTTTCTTCAAATCGGTAAGTCACCCCGGTGTCTTAAAAAGTTCACACAAAAAGTCTTTAAAAATTTTGGTCTTTCTGCAGAAGAACATGGTTTTTTAGGGAAAAAAATAACATAAAGAAATGTCCTGTTAATTTTTCCACAACATTAACAACAAGCAATTACACAGATTCTTATCAACCCTCTCTGACAACAGACTCCCATGTCGCCAAACTGCTGGAGTCTCTTATGCCGAATATGTAGCAACCAACAGATTTTTTTCTCCAAAATCGATCTAACATCCCTCCCAGAATTAGGAAAGTATTATCCAGCGATGGGAAAGAAATGCTATCGCTCCTTTTAGCAGAAGAGTTTGTGTTCGGAAAATAATGGTCCCTGGGTGCACATCAATCATGGAGGAAGCAACAGACGACATTATCTGCAGGACGGAGGTGGCAAAATTTGCCATTGCAAGCCGGGATGTACGCCAATTAATTCTGTATTGGAAGATGGTGTATTGATATTGGCTATTAATGCTGACAATAATATGAATATTGATGCTGTAATGTATAGTCTTGTCTGAAGAGGGCCTCTCTCTTGTGTTCTTTGGAATTTTACTGCCCAAATCATGCAAAGGGGGGTCCTAGCAAAGAGATAAGTGCACCCAATAACAGAGCAGAAACTGGGTCTCCATCATCTCTAGATGGAGTTAAAAGTCAGCCCCATTTATCACAGCAAAAAGCAGTGGGTGTTTCTGAGGGTTCTTACATCAACTTTCACAAGATACTAGGACCAAGCACTGTAAAATTTCACATGTGATTTTTCCACATTACAAGTGCTGCTGATAAGCTGTAAACTCTAAACTGTTAAATCTGATGGATGCCAAACATGTTTTCTGATTTTCATGGATTTACTCTCATTGTTCCTGCTGAGATTGTTCAGAACAAAAGAGGATTTAATTTTGTTATCGCATTACCCATTTGCTTATCCTATTAGTTCAAAAACAACAAATAACGATTCTTAAGCATTAAATCACACCTAACCTTCAATTAAAACAGAATTATTGTGAAAACTGAGATGATGATAAACATTTTTAGATAAAATTTCAGGTACAATGATTATAGAAACAGTTTGATTTTATAAGTAATCTGAAAAGATATAAATCACACCTCTGAAATATTTCAAAGTGTTTACAAACTACACTGAATTCTACTCCCCATATTCTTCTTCTTTTTAGAGGAGGCCCATGGACCACATCACTAATCTAAGCAATAATATCTTGATATCTAGCTTTCTTATATCAAATAAAATAACAAAGATGTGTCTCATTGCAAATTAATTTCACACAAACATAAAATTCCTAACAAAAAAAATTCTTTTATTCTTTAAACACTTTTTTCCCCCAATAATTATATTTGTATATAATTTTGACCTCAATGCGTCACAATCACATGCCCAAAAATGACTTGTGAAGAAAGTTGGTCCCAAATTATTTGTGAATTTCTTTCAAGAATACTTTCTTGTCCCAAAGCATTTTAACAGTATAATTATAAAACATTTTAGTTAGGGATGGGACGATCCACCAGTTCATCACAGTATTCATTTTGACAATATCTGGATCGATACACTTACCAATAATACAACGATACCTGAAAAAACTTTTTTTTATTTTCCAAAAATATCTGAGCTTCATATATCGGCTATTTTTAGTCCGCACGCCTAATGCGAAAGAACAAAGATGGCGGAAAACTTCGTAAAGTTGTCATAACTGTTATGAAGCTAAATCTGGAGTGTGGAAAACTTTCGGATTACTTGTTTATGGAAAAATAGTATACAAGACTTAAGTAATTTGTAAATTGTGCAATGCTCATTTTAAATATAATGAAATAACTTTGGACATGTGGTAATACATCAACAGATTGAATAAATTTTAAACCCTTTTTCATGTTTTCATTTAGTTGCAATGTATCGTGATATGTATCATATCGCATCTCATGTATTGTGATATGTACCTAATCGGCTAAGTACAGTATCATCCCAGCCCTAATTGTTGTCCACTTTCTGCTTCAGGATATTTCTATGTACCCCCCCCCCCCCCCCCCCCCCACCCTTATTAGTCTTCAGTAGGTCTGGCAATACCTCATTGATTGACTTGAGGAGCTTGGCAATGAGCTTGCGGACAGACGATAGTTTGGACACAGCTGCCTCACTCTCCTGCTTTTTCTGAGCTGCCTCTGTTTGGAAGTTCCCAACCAACTACAAGTAAACAATCTCAATCACTCATCAATCAACCAAAGCATTTCCATCAAATTTTTTACAAGTATTTCCAATAATTTATATATAACTTACATGTACTGTGTTTCATTCATATTCGTTCATGTAATATTTTTACACTTGCAACCCACCAAAACGAAAAAAGTCTTTTCATTAAAATTCACAAAAATTATGTATATTAAAAAATATTGGAAAATCATTCACATCAAAGAAAATAATACAGTGATCTACAAGATTGATTGATGCATGAAAATCTAACATACTCTTTTCTTTTCTTTTAAAACTGATATAATATCAAAAATCTATAACTGTACACAATATTATTATAGAAACTCTTACTTTACGCAGTCCTTTCTCATAATGGTCAAAGAAATCATCCAGTGGAAAGTTAGCGAGTTCTTGAGGAGTCATGGTAGTAATGGAGTCTTTATCCATGACCCACTGAGGTGGCAAGAAGTACCGCAAACAGGTCCTACAACAGTAGAAACTTGGTAAACATCTTATGATACCTGCTTTATCAGAATCTAAAGACATTGGGAAATATTTTAACTACAATATGTATCCATACTCAACACCTCCCAACTTTGCAGATGACCATTTATAAGGGCACAGTCAAATACTCCTTCAAATTATGATACATTGATGCACTTCATCAAGCTGGACTAAACCACATAAGCTGTATAGCTTATAAAATTCATAGTTAGATTGAAGATGATTAATGTCAAAATATAAGGTAATAAATTCTACATTTCTATTTGTGGTCAAATCTAATACTTGTCTTACTTCTTTTATTTTCTAAATAAGCCCATGTGATTTACCATTTGCATATGATGATACAGAAAATGTTTCCCTGCTACATAAACTTGAAAGATTATCTTGTTTGATATCCTAATTTACCCACATTTCTTTTTTTGAAAAAAGCTAAAATTGGATGCGCAGATTATATTGATACTTTTGACGTCAGGACAAATATGGCATCGACCTATATTCGTGAATATGCCGTATCTGATTTAGCTAAATAATTTCTTGATACTTTTCACTCCTCTATATGTTTATAGAATTTCTAATGTGTGGTTGATATCTTACTCCTGCTATCGTTTTGCACATAAGGCCAGCATTTTTTTTATTTTTAGGTTTACGAAATATTTGGGGAGGAGGAGAGGAAAAAAAATAAAATCGAAAAATTTCCCCATCGAGAAAAAAAATAAAAATAAAACAATTTTTCAACAATTTCTTTTTTAATTTTTAAAATAAGAACACATGTCCAGAAGTTGCCATTTTTTAAATATATGAGTACTTTTGGTTGTTGATGATGTTCTCATTATAACATATTTTATCCAAGGGCACTGAAAATTCGTGTTTATATATTGTATATGCATGAATAAAAAAGAAGGGTTTTCTTTTTCATACAAGCACATATTGTATATACACATTAAGGCCAAAATATTTAGGGGAGTTCTCACTTCTCCCTTACAGAAAAATAGGGAGAAGTTTGAGAAATGATTTATTTGACTAAGTTAACAAAGCTATTCACAAATTCAAAATTTAATTTTATAATATTGTTACTGAAAATAAATTGGATTAGAAGCATGTCCATAACTGTCAGTAAAAAATCAAACAATTTTTTAAGAAATTTAAAAAAGCTGATCTAATTTGTAAAATTTTATTTATTTAATGTAATTATATCTTTAATAAAGGAAATGTTTCATGTTAGCTTGTTAGCTAAATGACAGATAAAATCAGTCTCTTTACTTCAGTCATAGGACTCCTGTGCTTCAGTGTATTTAGGGTTATTAGTCCAACCCTATGACTCACTTACAACCGTTATGTAGAGGATCTATTTCCAAACGGTTAAATTATGATTATTTTAGTATTTATTTTGCAGTGAAAATGTCTTTTACATTAGTTACTTATCATTTTCTTGCCAATGAGGTTAATTTACGGAATTGTGAACTCAGAAAGACTTCATGAGGAAATTCTGGCTAAGTTGCCGATTGTAAATTGTAGGGTTGGGCGGCAGCAAACAGGAGTAAACCCTATATATTTTTTTGGTAACTTCTAGTGCCCGTGACTTGATCGGAAAGAACTCGGTCTTTTTATTCAATACATGAACAGCATTAATTTTGACCACATGATTGCATCAACATTTACTTTTATTTTTACAAGAAAGAAAATTTCGGGTCGGAGGAAAAAATAAAATTAATAGCTAGTTCAGGACATTTTATTTTTATTTCAATTTTCAAAAACTTGGGGTCGTCAGGTTTGTAAACCGAAATTTCAAAAAATGCTGGCCTAACCTGCATTTGATTCATTCATGATCTGCAGATATTTTACTCCTTAAATGTCTACAACAGCTAGAGGAAAGTAAAAGAGGAGGACAATAACTGGAGTAATCTAACCTGTAACCGTTGGCGATTTCCTCCGTCACCTGATCAGATGAGGTTGCCACTGCGGTTGTTGCCGTTGACGATGAAGGCGTCTCTGCTGCTGCGTCTTGGGAGGAAGCAGGAGACACTGGGACATGATTGGTTGACTCTGACGGAGGGTGACCGTTCTTTTTTAAGAAAAAAAATAAATAAATCAACATCAGTAGAAATGACATTTTACATATGTTTTCATATAAATTTTTTATAATAATTAAAATGGAAAAAATTGTACTCATCAATTTATGTACAATTTATTATCAATGAAAATATAATCTTTAAATCTACAACATATTTGTACAACAGATCTAAAACAACAATGGTTTTTTTAGATATAAAATATGAATTATAATACTTAGTACTTACAAGAAGTTTTATATCTGTACTACTTTTGTCAAACCTAAAAAATAAAACAAAAGTAAAGATCGAATTATCATGTGTGTCTACTGACGAAAGTTTTTTTCCCTTGAAATATTGTTCATCTGTATTTTGATATAGAATGTTTGTATTTTAGTGACTTGTGTAGGTTATTTGACTTTTTCGTTATATTTCCTTTTACTCATGTTTTGTGGTTAAAAGTTGAAGAGCTTGACAAGGCTAATGAAACGGGACAATATGGTCCCCTGCTAGGTTCAACAAAGACAGCAAGGTATCCTGCAATACTCCACAATGTAGAAGATAAACACTAATTCACCAACTCATTGAGCCAACACAATTTAATTAAGTTCTTTAGAGTGTCTCTGGAACGTGCCACAGATATGACCTGGTGGAGAAAACATCACCCTTGACTCAGCTTGCCTGTCCCCATCGACACCACGGTAATCACAAAACAGTCCAATTCTGGGGGTCAGACAAACAAGGAGGCCCAGAAACCCTGCCAGGAGAATATACGGCTTTCCTAATCTGTGGTCAGTGCTGTCCCCATACAAAGTCCAGCGACCCACAAAAGGGGTAGGGATTATCCCCCCAAGGGGTCTCCTCTACAACCCCTTTAATAATCACCTCATTATATACACCGCATATTAGCAATTTGTTTCATTATCATTACAGGGCCGTCTCCCCGATAGACCTGGAATACCGATGTACAGATCGGGAGCTCCACGGCATATTGATGGTGGGGTGATAATTGTGACCTACCCCGGCTAATTCTGGGTATGGCACACGTGGCCACACATCACTGATTGATGACCAAGGTGTATGGCATCTGACACCAGTGCCGTAATTTCTGGCCTGCTCACTTTTTGTTCCAAGGTGATATCAATATTTTCAAACAAGTTCCAAATATCGTAATTTGTCACCTCCAGGCTGACATTACTGTTGACCAGGTACATTACGGAGTGAATGATAAGAAATCATGGGTACGTCACGCAGATATTAATATTTTTCATAAGCTGTATCCCATCAGTGATTGATATTACTGATATAACGATCCTTAATCACCAAGAGGTGGCTGGCAGATCACAATTTACACACCTTTAAATATCATCTACTACTATTTCAAAATATTGGCATTCCCAAAATTAGATTTCAATAAGATATCTCAAATGTCTATGGAGATTAAAAACCAAATTGGAGCACATCAGTGGACTATGAACTTGAGAGGCATCTTATTTTCTTGTGAAAATGATGGAGAAAGATAATTCAATACAAGATTACAAGTACTTGTGCATTCTTATACAATAAGACAGTTATTATTTGAAAAATGTCCCTGAAAAGTGACATAATCTATACGTTATGCTAAGAAAAACAATAAACACTTGTTTTAACCCTTTGTATTTTGATAAATAGCTACTTTTAAATTAATTAAAAAAAAAAAAATCAAAATGCAAATACAATCAAAATTAATTTACTCAATCACTGAAAAGTCTGAGATGGAAACATAGAAGACAGAGGAACAAAAAAACAAAAGACAATCAAACCCCCAACTGAGCACAAATGCATTTGTATGTTCGAGAGAAAAAAAGTATGAAACATCTGATTAAAATTTCATCAGTGTCGAGACACGGGTGCAATTTTGCCTCGTCAAATGACCACAGAGCTTGGTCCTGGTGTCATGTGATACTCCCGTTGGAGGAGACAATCACTTTGCTACCAATCACTTCAGCCCCGGAGTCAGTATCAATGACCGCACTGGCTCATCAACAAAGCCCAGATCAAACGATTCCCCCTCCAGCAGGGGAGCTTAATCAGGTCCGCAAGTTCTCTTTTGATCAGAGCAGATTCCAAGAGTACCCTTTATTCTTTACTTTATAATTCATGAATTGCCAAAAAAAAACCAACCCAAAACAAAACCCAAGTATTGTTATGATGAAACAAATGAACAATCAAAGGTTAACTCAATTCTGAATAAGTATTCGCATAAAGTTGAATAAAGGAATGATTATTGATTGACACAATAGAATAATTAATGTTCAGTATTTTTTGAGATTGAATATAACTTGCAGTACTTTTAATCAAATGTACCATGAATACCCATGTGTCATTATGCAATTTAAAGAAAAACAATATTCTTATTATAATATCACTGTCAAGAAACATGATGAGTATTTGGCATGACACTATGACACATCCAGTTTCAGTAGCCTAGTATGAGGATCAGACAGAACAAAAATGGATATTCCATCCCTCGCTTTCTCCAGAACAAGTAATTTTTTGTTTCAATAAATAACATTATCCTACTGCGAAATAATAGTGCCAGGTCCCAACAGAGATTTGAAGCATTATGAAGTACGTTTCTAAATAAAATCCTTCAGCATTTGCTAATATCAGCAAATTACACATAGGGGACAGTGCTAATTGTTTCACATAGACATAAAATTATATTGCTTACAATTGGTTAAAATTTACAACTCGTCTGTGGATGGTACTCGTAAATTTTTAATCACTTTCGCAAAGAAATAAACTCTTTATTCCCATTTGCCGTAAAGTTGTGTCAGAAGCGGCGAAAATGCATGAAATTCTCGCCAGATCTAGCCCAAACAATAATAAGGAAAACACATCCTCTGATACGCAAGCAGCTAAATTTTACAAGTTAGGTGTAGGAACATCTCCAAAAGAAAAACATCTCTCACTTCTTGCCCCTAGTCAAACATATTTCATGTCCCAAAAGAAAATAATTCTTAGGAGAATTCGCTAGAGATCTCAGTATCTATCTGGAGGCAAGGTGTCAATCAAAAAATGGATTATCTGGTCATAATTCTGGAGGACTGAGGGTTCCAGAATCGAAACAGCTGTCACAGATAATTTGGAAAGAGACACACAATATTCACAAGCCTTGGTGTGAAAACATTCAATGGTAATGAAGGCAAAGTTTGATTAACTGTGTAGAGGAAAAAACAGAAAAAAGAAGAATGGACTAATCATGGATTTCCTGACACGTCAATACATTCTGATAATAAAACTTTATTCTGTTTTATGCAAATCAACTGTTATCAAAAATTAAAAAAAGGGGTGAGGATGGGGGATGATAGCAGGCAATGCAAATGCAAAAACTGGCATCTATGAAATGGAAATTATGTTGGCCTGGTAGGTGAAAAGCCTGACTTGATCAAGTTTTCTTTCAAAGAAAAAGTGCAGGCATTTTGGCACTTCAATCAAATCTAAGGGACATTCCTGTCTAATTTGTATGTTTCTCCATTTAAATGTCCAAGAGGTGGTCCACTATGTAGAATGCGGTGATGAGCGTACATTTAAATGTCAGCATCAAGCTGAGAAATGAAAGCGTCAAGAAGTCGTCGGACAATAGACACAAAGGACTGGGAGGAGAAAAGACTGACCCCAGCGGGTCTTGTGAGGGACCAGTCTAACGGTATAATGTTATCTGATGATGTCACTGGTGTAGTCCACTGTATACAAACTCTACAGCTTAGGACTAACGTCACAAAGAGAGTAGTCTTATCAAGATGGTAAAGGAATTATGGTTAACCTGTCATAGTGGCAGTCTTTTATTTATCAAGAAGTTACATTGAAGGGACAGGAATTTTGTTCAGAAGTGACTCACTGATGAAAGGGAAGAAACCCCTGCATGTTTAACATCTACTGTATGTAATGTATTTCACAACCAAGCTGATATTTATAGATTTTTAGTAGATTGTACATCAAAAGCATTTGACTTAATTGAAACAAAACTGATAAAATCTATATTAAGTCCATCTAAAAATAATTTTAAAATAAGGTAATTAATTAGGAAAAAATCCAACCTAAGACATAAGGTGTACAAAATCACATAAACAAGAAGCTATATAATTTTTCAGTAAATAAAATGCCCCTGTTGCTAATATTAAATAGTACCTGAAAAATCTAGCAGAAATCTCAAAAGGATGGGTTAATAAAGTGTAGGTCTTGTGACAGTGTGAAATCAACTAGTGCAAAAAGAACATTGACGATCAATTCAAAGAACTCACTGTATGATCACTGTGGTGTTATTTTTGTCATTTGACTATCTTAAACAATGCCTCACTGATCCATTTGTCATTTGACTACCTTAAACAATGCGTCACTGATCCAAATGTTCTTTTAAATTTACGAATCTCACTCCTCAATGTTGTTGTATCAAGAATTTCTTGAGAAGTATATCATTGAAATCTGTAGACAAAACATTCTTAAAAAATACAAAGAAAAAGGGGGTCAGTTTTCATCCCTCGAGTTATGTCCCATTTAATTTGACCTTTTTGCACCTAAAATGCAATTTCAGCCCGATTGTCATTTGTTGCCAGTATTTTAAATAAATCAAACTTATTTCATCAAATATTGTTTTCAATTAGTTCAATGGTTCGACTGAATAAGAGATTACGAAAACAATTTGTATGAAGCTGCATAAATTTTTTTCGTGACCTTTTTGCACTTAAAATAGACAATTTCCTTAATAGTTACCTCTTGATTTGAAATAAAAACTTTTTGAATATCAAGAATTTTATAAGATTAATCCAGTTTGCCTAGATATTTATTCAATATTATTTTGACATAATAAAACATGGGGGTCAGTGATGACAAATTTTAGATAGAGGGCTTCAAAGGAAAATTCTCGCAAAATTTGACTTAAAAAATTTCAGACATTTTCTATATATTTTCATGATTTTATGGCAAACGTCTATCACACTCTAAAGATTTGATTTGTACATGTCACACAGAACCTATAGAATATTTTACAAACCTATCAAATGTTAAAAATGTGCGTAATGAATAATGTATAATAAAAAGGAAAGTATATTGAAAATTCATGAAATTGCTTGTTTCTGTCATTTTTGTCTAAAATCCTTCCGCACGAAAAAATAGTTCCCCCTAAAAACTTGTTTTTTTATTGAAATCAAATGGGTTTTTTTAATGAATGTTGTGTAATTATGAAATAATAATCTTTCTGTGATGATTAAATAAATAAAATCATATATATCTTAAATAAAATGATCATGTGCGCAATGAAATCAAAATGCGAGGAGACGTAAGATACCTTACCTTGAACACTAACACCCTTTTTCTTTGTATTTTTTAAGTATGTTTCATTGAGAAGTGAGATACCTAAAGGTGGGTCCCTACTCAGCAATTCTTTGGTTAAAGTGATGTTTTTTTCTATTGAATTCATTACTTTGACACCTTATGTAATTAAAAAATCAAAAAGAGCCATGCCTTAAATACTTTTTTTTTTTTTTAAATCTCCACCATATGTATACCTCCTTTTTCATAACACATTTCCAGGCAATTTCTATTTTTTTGCAGTTTTAAATACATTTTTCAAGTAAAACAAGTTTTAAATATATATTTTTAAATTAAGTATTATGCGATAAACACATTATTTTTATTGATAAACAGATAAAAAAGAGGTTTCGTAGGAAACGCATACCTAATTGAATAATAAAAATTATTATCTGATTTTTTAACAAAATATTATTTTTAACAAAAAGCCCTGTGATAAGAAAAGTATTTTCATTGTAAAAACTGTGTGCAAATGCAGAAATGCATGTACAGATACAATATTTTGAAGCATGTATTAGTTTAAGATAAAAACCTTCTAAAAATGCAGAAAATTTCATACTAGTATTTGTGTGCTAAAAATGCAATTTTATCAAAACAAGGTCTATACAATAATCATATGCTTAATAAGTAATGATTACTACACATTTTCAATAAAGTGTATTCAGAACTAACAGTGATGACATCACTTGAGTAGGGACCCATCATCATTTAGCCATGAACTTCACATATTTTAGAGTAATGCTCCTTTAAGATGTACTGGTATATAAAAAGAAGCTTGCAGACTGTGTGCTTTATATTTTAGGTAAATGATTAGCAAATTTTAAACAATCAATTTTGGAATATTAAAGAGACATGGTGATGCACAAACCCATGATTTAGAAAATATAAAATTTTTACACGATTTCCACATTTTTTATTTATCATATGGAAAGGTGAACTTTTGAAAAATTAGTGTTCAAAAGTAAATAAATCAAATTAAAAAGAGAAAAATAGAATTAAGCATTGGGCCAACACAAAAATATTGAGTTTCCCTTCCACTTCATAGCCACGCAAGCGTAGGGGAATGTAAATACTGCAGCGTGGCATATATCATGAGCCTGTAGCCTCTCATTGAAACCTGATGTCTTCAAGAACTATATATTTATGAAGATGTACTCTCTATGAATGCATATTTCTTACCACATACATCGAATAGCTTCACATTCAAATTCTTTTTCAGTGTGTCAATCCCACTGTAATTATTTTTAGACAGCAATCGCAATGACATGACACTAAAATCAATGTCCAAAACAACTTGGTTTGCTTACATTTGCATTTACCAGAAGAGTTTCAATGACTTGTTAACTGATAGACGATAACTTATGATGCGTAAAACCTTCCGTATGATGAAATTTAGTACATTTCTTCTGATAACTTATGATGCGTAAAACCTTCCGTATGATGAAATTTAGTATATTTCTTCTGATTTCCGTTGTCATAATCAAAAGGTAAAACATCTACTTTGAGTCACCATGTCACTTTATTTTTTTTTGGAAAGGATGACTGCACTTAACGCTGTAATTTTTTCCCTTTTGCCTTCGTTATCAGCGGGCGAATTTAAGACTGGGCAAATTCCAATGTCTCAAATCATATCTGTGTTGGGGAGAATTCCAGACGGAGCGAAACTGTTTGCAAGCTTAGAATAGCACGAAAATTAGGGAAAATAACCCTGTATACAGTATTTCATAAATAATGAAGGCATGCATATATAACAATTATAATGGCACCCTCAAATTTAATGAAACCTGTTTGAAGAGGTCATAGGTATAAGTTTTGTATTGGGTTTAGTCCTGTGAATATAATTTTGTCGAAGTGCTCAGAACTAAATTTCTATCAACGATAATCAATTACTTGGACTCACCATTTATCGTATTTGTCCCTCGGATTGTTGTCAAATTTCACTTTCCATTTGTTGTCAGCGTGGTTCACTTTGACTACTCGTCCTGTGTACCTGAAATAGAAACAATTTTGTTAGGTCACCTTTCTTGTTCCACTATATCCAATCTCTTTCCCTGTTACACTCTGTCCAGTAAGTTAGTTACCTGTAGTTGTTCAATTAATATCTTTTTACTGGACAGCACAAGAGAGACAGCTTGACACAGATAAGGACATGATTCTTTTCATAATTCAAAGAAATTTACTATAACACCATGTATATTAATTTTTCATCCCAACACAAAGGGAGAAAACTTTAAAAAACGATTTTGAAATTGACATATCCATTGCTTCATAATCAATTTTTCAATTTCAGTAATGTACAAAATGTTGATCTGACAGAAAGGACAAGAATGACATTTCTAATTTTCAACACATCAAACCCCATGTTTCCATGAAAATTGAAAACTGACCCAACTATTCTCTCTTACTGTGCAAAAATGATGGATACCTGGGGGTTTTAAACCCTAACAACCTTTGCCCTTGCTTATTTCATATAGCAACACAGACAAACATCATCTTAGCCAAACCAGTTTTGCTGATTAAAACATTCCTATATTCTATAACACGTTCATGTCTTCAATATTTATACACCAAAATGCAAAACTGATCACTACTGGCCATTGCAAAGGCAAAACTGATTACAACTAACTTATGAAAGTGTCTGGTAAATAAAATAAAGCATACTGGTATAAAAATATCAATATCTGAAATAATTCACATTTTATAATACTAGATTCTTATACAAAAAGGACAGAATTTGAACCCTATTGTTTCCAGAAAATTCATGCATTGTAATGAAGTCTTTTGCTGATACTGGTTGAAATTTAATTTCATATGTGACTTAAAACTTACCATTTTTTACTGACTTGGACTTCTACTTTGGTCCCAATGTCACCTATTGAAATACATTAATAAATGTAGGTACAGAATTTTCATAAAATAGAAGAAAGGCAAATCCAGCACTTGGAGCAATCTCTGATTAACTTACTGTCACTATCAGCATCTGTTGAGGATAAACGAGCATGTATGTCATTATCTTTCAATTCTTCGTCACATGATGACTGCAAGGAAAGTAACAAGTTCTGTTAATTCTGACACACATTTGTATTTTCAATTTAATGATATTGTCATGAAAACTTCAAATGTTAATTGTTTTTGGGTGGGTGGGTGGGGCAGGGGAATTTCCCTGTAAAACCCTATCGTAGGATTTCTCTTCACATAATATTAAAGAGGGTTTAAATTAATTGGTTATGTATATCTTCATGAACAGCAGATTGAGGTATGTTTGTGCTCATATCATGTAGGTGGATCCTAAACCTTAAGCTACATGTACTTGTAACAATTTTAAATCTTGGTATTTGGTACTACATTGATAAGATGCTTACTGTATCAGCGATGGAGTTACTGAATGCAGATCTCCGGCCGCGTTTAATAGGAGGTGACTCATCTTCCGTGTCATCAGCTTGTGTCGTCACAGACTTGTGTTTGTTAGAGTTCACATTGTCACTTTCAGAGTCCACAGAAGACGTGGCTTTAGATCTTTTGGCAGGACTAGCTGGCTCATCAGAATCGCTGGCAACCTGGGACTTCCTCTTCCCAGTGGAATTCACTTCCTCTTTATCATTAGAATTCTGTTCATACAGAGTTTATACACAATTCAAAACTTCAAACATTGCAGCAATTGTTTAAGACATATACATGGATAACAAAGGTTTTTACAATAAACTCTAGTCCTCAAATAGAACATATAGAAGTAAAATTTAAAGAAATATAAATTTTTTTTTATCGAAATCTTATTGAAAATATTTTTCTTAAAAAAACAAAAAATCCTGATTAACATAACTTGGATCATGAGGCACTGGTCTATATGAAAAATGTAAGGCATAACACATATTGCAGAACATCTATAATTGCATGTTTTCTGTTGTGATATGCTGTGCACTATGTACCTGTTGAGCTCCTATATCAGTCAGAGTGACTCGGGGGTTCTTCAGTGATGACTGGGACACTGCTGGAGATCGGATGGCTTTTGACGTAGAAGAATTGTTGACTGTGGTCTTGGTTTTAGAGGCTAGGGTAGATGCTGCCCTCTTTTTCGCTGCAACAGCTGCTTCCTACAATATCCAAATTCTTTCAGTTTTACTTACAGATATAACAAAATAATAAATCTTATACATCAGTGAACACAGAAATACATGAACGATTATTACAGAAATGCAATAAAAGATAAGAGTACAGCCTACCCTGGCTTTCCTTTCGCGTTCAGCCTTCTCCCGCTCTTTCCTGGCTCTCTCCAATCTCTCATTCTTCTCCCTTTCCTTCCTCTCACGTTCCCTCTCTGCCTCCTCTCTTTTTCTCTTCTCTTCCCGTTTCTTCTTCTCTGCCTCCTTTTTCCTCCTCTCCTCTTCTTCTCTCTGTTGCCTCTCTGCTTCTTCTCGCTTTTTCCTTTCCATTTCAGCTGCCTGCCGTGATGAAGTCACTGACTTGGATTTCTACGAGCATAGAGACCAACAATTATTCATAGCATATTAGGCGCAGCTTTATTCAAAGTTTTGATCTAAATCAATTGTTTCTCTTCAATGTGTCATATTTTAGCTTGATTTAATCAAAGGTACATACATTCATTTTTTCAAGTAGTTCTTGCTTTTTCTTTATCTCCTACAAAAAGAAACAAGATAGATATATAAACCATGCACAGAAAAACAACTTTCTCAAATGTTTTCATATAATTATATATATACCTGTATATATGTACATGTGTACATGTATGTCTACATTTTGCTTTAACACAGCACATTTTAATTTTATATGATTTTTCAATTCTCAATACACAATTATTTACTATTTCATGTATATTTCATATTATAACACCTAATCTTAGACTACTTTTTGGATGCTGAATCTAAAGGCATAAAATATGAATTTAAAAAAATAGTACATGAATGATTAATAATGAACACTAAAACTAATGTACAAAATAAAACTTGCAAAATAGTTCAAAAATGTTTCAGGAAATTTCAGGCCTCACAAAATCCCTAAATATCTTGAGCCATACCTCCTCTATGTCTTTTGTTTTCTGCTCCTTTGTTTTGACTTCTTTCTTTAGAATGCCCTCCGGTATGTTCATTTTTTGTTCTATTGCTGAGCATCTTGATGGGAAATAACAATGATATTTTAACACATGTTCATGTACACTTAAGAGAGTTAACCATTTCAATCAATATAAATTTTCAAAAATATAATAAAGTATTCTATTACTTTCTTCACTCTAATAACTAAATAACTATATACCCCTTACCCAGGGGTTCTTACTACTGGTATCTTGCTAGGTCAGACCATGAAAAGGACCAAAAGTAACAAAATACTGTAGATTCCTTATTTTACGCAAGTACTAAATTCTGCCATTTTGCATACAATTGTAAGAATATAAAATTGTGAATGCTGGATTTTTATCTGAAGTTTCATATAGTTCACGTTCGTCAGAAGAATAAAAGTGAGATCTTAAAATCTGCTAGGTGTCGCAATTTTAAGTTGATATTAATAGCTCACATTTAATTAGGAATCTACAGTTTTTGCTACCATTCACAGCGTTCAAATATGTATTCTTATCAATGCAGATTCATATTTCAGAACAGGCTTTCCTACTTGTTGTGCTGAACATCCGGATTCATTGCACAGACCCAGTCATCCTCAAAATCTTTGCCAATATTATTGGATGAGAATGGTAAAGTTCGCCACCGCAAGCAATTATCTGAAACAAGAGTCAAACTGTGATTGATTATGTCTACTTAATTGATGGTAGTTTTATGCCAACTTGCGACATTATATCAAATCAGATATCATACTATTGATTATATACATGTATATGATATACTAATATTTTTTTTTCTTTAAATTCTAACAAGTCTTGTTCAAAACTTACCACATTGTAATGTAACATTGATTTGCATGGCCCTCTTCCTGACAAACTTCAAATCTTGTGAAGGCGGATCTTTCCACTTTTGTGATATATAGCCAAAGTTCTCCCTGTTAATTAAGATGTTGCAAGTCTTGTTCATGCTTCTTAGCAATCAAAACAATTATAGTCATTGTTTATATGCCAAAATCAGAAAGCTTTAACCCTTGTAAACCTGAATAGAATGCGATCATAAATCAGAGGAGGTGTGGATTTTCGAAATGAAAATACTTACCAGAATTTTGTAACGCCTTGTTGAACTAAAATGATAAAATAATAAATTATTACCTCAGTATGTAAGATTTAATTGAAAAAGTTACATCAATGTAGATAATTTTAATGGTAGTAAAAAAGGAATCATTTTCAAAACTTTAGAGTCAACATACAATTTGATCAAGTATAAATCAATATAAAATATGAGATAAATGTTAATGTAATAAAAGATCAAAATTGTATCTATAACTGTAACACAGACTTCAATTCCACAAATAAATCATATACAGCGTAGTTTTAAAAAAATTCAATAAACCTTACACTAACAAAAGATGAATGGTAAGTCATTAAGAATAGACTCTATAATGAAATATACATCATGTCAGTTGTTGTGACCCTACTTAGAGATCTGTATTTCATGACCAACTGTGTGGATAAATTAAAATTCCCGGAAGCCAATTTTTAGTGGATTGTCTTAGTTTTAAAGATTTGTTGGGACATAATTTCATAGATTTGCTTCTACATGTATATACAATGAACTTAAACTGTATTTCAAAATTTATTGGAGGTGTTAATTTTGTAGGTAAGAGGTACCCATGAAATCCACAAAAATTGAGCCACCTTGCACTAATATTAATGATTCGACAGTAAATCACAGCCAGAGAGACAGACTAACCCACGCCTATGTCCTTCCAGTACTGCACCATGTGTTCTCCCATGGCCTTCAGCAGGTGTCTGTATTCCTTGGCATCAGCAAAGTCTTGTTTGTTGTGGGTGGGTTCCAGCACTAGGTAGGGGATGTCCACCACGCCCACCACCCCACTACAGTATCTGTAAACACCACAGAAATCTATAGAGATGGCATAGGTCTAAGAGAACTGATATCCCATTAATGACATACATGTATGCAAAGCCTCTACCAACATTATGCACATACATGTACTGAAGCTCTTACAGGTAAAAATAATTAGTCAAACTTTGTTATCTCGAACTAGATGGGACTGTTAAAAAACTTCGAGATATCCGAGTATTCGAGATATTGAGGGTAAAATATTTAAAAAATAAGTGGTTGGGACTTACAAATCACTTCGACATATCCATTGTATTGGAGATATCAGTGTTCGAGATATCGAAATTCAACTGTAATTGCTTTTATATGTAATTTCCTAACCAAATAAACTGTACCTGCATGAGAAAATAAAGTAACAAAAACCCTGAAGCAAACACAAATAAAAGACAATCAGTAAAACATGCCACCTTCATTGTGAAAATTATTAAACTGCCCAATAACTGGTTGAAATTCTCTTCCTTTACATGATATAATATTTAAAAATCTCAGACAAAATCAAACTCTATATCTCTATCCACACAAAAACCAGAAACTTTTATCTTATAAAAATATTACAAATAGATATCGATTAAATACCACCTTTGATCTGTATTAAAAGTAAAATACGTATTCACAATCAAACCTACAGTACATATTCATGCAAGGAAAGGGAGAGAATCTTAGCTCTAAGCAATAGAACAAAAGCCTTACTTCCATCATAATCATGTGCTACCTACCTGCGCACAGGTAAATGTTTTCCACTAAGAAGGAAACAAGGAAACCAGGTTTTGGGTTAAATGGGATAAATCATTCAAAATAACATAGACTAGGGCACCACAAAATATACATGTAGCAGAATGCAATGATGGCTGGAAGCTTTGCATGTTTCAAGAAAGCCATGCATTTTCTAAAGCTATTTAATACTGCATACAAATTAGGTCTAATAATCAGCTAGATTGTATTTGTTATTGACTATCTGTTACCTCAAATTCAAATAAACCAAACACATATCTTTTAAACAATAAAATCAAAACTGAGATGGGAGTTATTTACTTTTACACACAATGCCAATGCATCACACTACAGACTATTTACTTCCCACATAGCCCATCCACACCTTAATACACAGTCTAGCTACTGAGTAGTTTTCTACTTACACTCCCCCCTCCATTTGTGGTCCAACTTTCTCGTACATTTTGATGAGACGACTGCAGTTGTACACAAACACACCATCATGGGCTCGATTCTCCAGGTTTATACCAAAAATAAAGTTCAAAAGTTTGGGGTCCTTGAGAGCTCTACAAAATTACATGATTTGTAAAACAAACTGATCTGATAAATTTCAGTAAAAAGCTTCACTTCAATAATTCAAATTCATTTTTAAAATATCTGCTTTAATCCTATTTGTAGCTTCTGGTAGTTTAAAGACAAGACATGTTTGCTGTTCAAGCCTATCTAAAATATAATTTTATTGTTAAGTTATCTTAACCTTGACCTTTATGCCATCAAGAATGAAATCCTTCTCTTGAATAAATAAAAATTAAGATGGATTTTTGTTAAAGAGAAGGAAAAAAACAGGTAAAAAGAGAGCCTAAAAGCAATATGCCAAATTACAAAGGTCTTCTCACTACATCTTAAGTGTTTAAAGTCATTTAAAACAACTTGGTAGAATATACATGTATGAATGGATGAAAGAGTAGAAGTACAGTACAAATGAATTATAAAAAGGGAAAACTTTATTAAGTGCTATTGTTTTTAGAGTGTGTAAAAGTAAAAAATAAGTAAGAATACTTTGTGTTGAAATCTGCTGACGAAAATTATCATACGATATCAAACTGAGGGTTGTGACTTTTCTAAATCTTAAAGCTTAAACCTATCTGTAACTTTAAATGTACTTTAATAATAATATTCTAAAAAGAAAAAACATTCTCTCCTACTTACTTGCTTTTCCTTTCTGCCACCTGCTTTTTTAAGAGTGCATCTCTCTTCATTTCTGCTGCATGCTCCTGTGCTTTTCTTAGCTCAGTCTACAACAACAACCATAAAGGTTTGTTATATCCTTTGTAATATTTATGAATAATATGCAAACATAGCTTAACTCAATTATTTGTAAATTATCTATATATTTGTGAAATTTTTAAGTGAACGAAAAAAAATCCATATACATAATTGTAGACTGCATGGAATGTTACAGTCGTAATATAACCTACAAAATTTGACCCCAATAAAGGGAACAGATTGTTTACTAGTGTTAGATCAATATTGGACTCAAAAAACTGCAGATGAAAGTTGGTTGTAATTAAACACTACCTAGTTTGTGTCATGTCAGCAGTTTAATGAGAATACACAACACCTGTTCATCATTTTTCAATATGATCAGAAAATGCAATGTATTATAAAATGTTACATCCTATAATCAAAATACTGGTAATTCAACATTGACCAATTTCTGCAACAGTGGGTGGAAAACCACAATAAAACATGGTTGACTTAATCTTATCACACAAAGGTATTTTGAACGAGGGCACCGCTAAGCGCAGCATCCCCTCGCGACATGAATTGTTGTGTTGGGGATTGATTATATAGGAATATACAGTCATGTAAATGCAATTGAGGAGACCAAATTGTTTTGTGGAAAGTCAGGGCATATATTAAGCATATATGCCTATAACTTAGATCAGAGTAAATATGAAATATGACATAAGTATT
Source organism: Magallana nippona (assembly GCA_033439105.1). Classification (NCBI taxonomy): domain Eukaryota; kingdom Metazoa; phylum Mollusca; class Bivalvia; order Ostreida; family Ostreidae; genus Magallana; species Magallana nippona. The sequence goes on from CM065922.1 coordinate 19,400,321, forward strand.
CATCTCCTTAAAACCACTTTGAATTCATATCTTTCTTATCCTTATCCCCAAGCTTTTTGGTGGTATACATTGAGGAAAGGGGGGGGGGGGGGGGGGCATTTACATGGTTGTACAGTTCCCCTTTTTACTAGCAGAAACACAACACATATGCTTGAAAGTTTAGTAATGTAGCTATTGATATGAAACGATTTTCTGGTGATAAATGAGCGATATTTATCAAAGTCTCTTCTGAATCTTTTACTAGTTCCATTCTAAGTAATACGTGAAAAATTGCCCATAATTCAATGTAAATCAGATGAATTTAATCTCTCTTGCCTGCTTCAACTTTTTACATTCCACTAACTCAATTACTACAAAAAGGTTTTTTTTTTACCTTACTAGATCCAAATCAGCTGTTGATTTGAACTGCTTACTTTCACTTTAGTTTCACAGTAGTGAAGCGGAAGTAGTCATTGTCAAGTCATACATAAAATTTCTTTTTAAAATGGTGTTATTTTATTGACATTTTGAAAAGTATGTAACCAATAGACTTGAAAATTAATAGGGTTTGTCCTTTTACCATGCCAAAGAAGTGTACGAAGTTCGATAAATATCTGTGCAAGGGTTTTCTTTGAATCTTGCCTACAAGCTGAAGTAGATCCACATACATAAACACACACGCAAAGCAACAATGCTATATCCCTTTTGCAACAAGTTGCGCAAGGGGATAATTAAAGATATCGCATTTACTATAAATAAATACTAGTATATGTACTAAGGACCTACCCTTTGTGCTTTAGTTACAGCATCCCCATACTTGTTTTCTAGAAATCTGGGAAGAAGAAAGAGATTAAAAGCATCATTTATGCATTTAATGCATCAGAATAAACTTTAAATAAAATAAAATTTAAAAAATTCAACATTAATTTTTCCTGTCTCAATAACACAAACTGCACACTTAATCAAAAAACAGAAAAAGACTTTTCCAAACCAGAAATAACCAAATCATGCCTATTTTTTGTATCAAATATGTTCTGAGAGTTCTGTTTGCTGTAAATAAGCTGTCTCTCTTATTTATAAGCCAATAACTGTAGCTCTGTTACTCACTTGGCTTTACTCTCGGCCTCTCTCGATTTGGCTTCAGCTTGTTTAGCCTCTTCCTTTGCCTTTTGGTGCTCAATCTCTGACCGTGCTTTGAATCGGTTTGAAGAATACTTATATAGTTTTGGTTTATATAAACAACACGCTAGTTTTTTAGTCCGCACTTTTTTCCCCTGTAAGTATATTTTCATCCTAGGATCCACATATAATATTGCTGTGTAGGCTCTGAATGATTTCTTCTCTGGCATTAAACTAAAAGTACCATAATTTTAATGCTTATTACAAAAGCATGTATTGAAAGCAATTACAAGTACTTAAGTTTACATGCAAGATTATGAACATTCTCTTTGATATCAGTCATATTCTACATGAACAGATAAATAGAGTATCTAAATGAATTTTTATATTCAATTTGCTATTGTAAACATCAAATGAAATTGCAAAATGCTAACTATGCCCGGTAAAAACTATACACTATTTACAAAGCTCCAATAATCTCCAATGTATTTCTTACCCCTCATCAGAATCAAAGTCGGACTCTGGATTGGCAAGAAGAATGTCCGTCGGATCTGACAACACATCCAGCTCAGGATCTCCACTGTCTAACAGTTTCATATTATACACTATCACTACAGTTCCTGTGTTGCCCTCGATTTTATCAAACTGAGCGAAAAACTCATCCTCCGTCTTGAAAGGAGAATACTTCAGTATGATTTCCATTTCTAATCTTTGCTGTAGAAAGAAAAGGAGAGTAACCCAAGTGTCAATAAAATACTTTCTTTATTTTCCTCACTTATTTATCACATTCCAAATATTTCTAATACACAGTAAATACTTTAATAGTTTACCAAAAAAAAAATAGCCTTTATATAGAAAATTTTCTGAAATCTTACAAGCATTAAGAATGTTACCTTTTCTTTGGCTTTTGCACCAGTTACAAGTATATTCCTTGTATTTGTTTCAAATGATGGAATAGGAACAATAACCTATTAAAGAAAGTAATCAAGTGCATATCACAGTATATCTTGATAGGTAAAATATCAGGTATATATGATAAACTGCTTTGTTAATTCAAACCATTTCCTGTGGCTATGAAGTATATGCAAGAACAAAACTTACTTTCTGAAAGCTTGAAATTACATGCATAACTTTTGAAGTAAATTTGATAATTAAGTAAACAATATTTGTTTGATGTAATTTCTGAAGCCTGAAAACATTCTATGTATTTGCAATAAAGAATAACAACCCATACGTAGGTTCAACATATACTCTATGATCCACAATGATTCATTATTAATTTAGATTATTTCTTGATTTTCTTAAGATTTGAATGTCAAAATTCATTTCATCCAAATAAATCCACAGAAATAAAAGACAGAAAAAAGAAGCAGTAATTCTCTCCAAATCATAACCTTCCCTTCCAAACTCTAATATTTTCCATTCATTCCACCCCTGTCCCCAACCCTTTACCCTTCCAACTTTACATCCTGCTAAATCATATTCTTTTTAAAGTTTATTGCTGACCTCGTCAATATGTTCTTCTTCATGAAATGATCTTGACAAAAACAAACAGGTCATTGTCGCTCCTTTCTTTGAGAAAAGAATGAGGTCATTGCCAATCCTCATGGAACCCCTGTAAGAGTTAATAATGCATACACGTTAGTGAGGAGGATTATTAGGTCCCTCGAAATCAAAATATATTGAAGATTGAAAAGCTGTTCATTAAGAATAAGTGATACAAAAGTCATTTAAATAACTGAAGGAAAAATTTCTTCATCAATAAAAATGTATGGCAGAAACCCAACATTAAGACATAAATACAGGGATGTTACCCAATATATTATTTGATGGATATATATAAAGTATCTTTTTTGAAATGATTTCATAACACAATTTAATAGGATTTAAAAATCACTTCCTTATAGCATTCAAATTGTTGTCTTTATCTTTGTATAGAGCAATTTCCATAGGTTCATTTAAGGACTTTGCAGGGACCCAAATCAAATTTGGTTAAAGCAGAAAATTTATTACAGGTATAAATGTATTGATAATATCAAAGTTTTCTGGTATACATATATGTTTAAGCATTTGAACGAAGTAGATCTGAATAAAATAGGAAATCTTTCTAAACTTACGATTTCAATCCATTTCCATACATTCCAATATGGGACTCATCTAGGGACCTCTTGGTGGATCTTCCAAATGTAATGATATCTGCTGTTTCATCTGAAAATATTAATAAGACAGCCTGTTCAGGTTTTTTCCCCACAGAAAAGTACTTCACACCGTTGTTAGTATGTTTTAGCAATAACCTGAAAATGACAATCCTCTTATCATATCTAACACTAATGAGAAGTATGGTCAACAATCGTGATCATTTATCGATTTAACAGTTAAACATTGTAGCCTTCAGCTTACTTGGATCCATTCCTTCCCCATCATCAACAAAAAACAACATGTATCCACCCCGCAAGCTTTCATCTGGCTCTGGAATTGAATGGAAGAAATTGTTATTCATTATCGACAATTACATGAATACCACCTACACTGATTATTTCCATAATCCTCTGTTACCATAAAAATCTTTATCCTATACAATGAATAATGTTGGTTTTTTTTAAACAATGAAACTTTTCATAAAGATAAATGACAATGTCACTGTTTATATTATTAAAAGTTTGTTGGCTGCATTGCATGAAATTTCAATTAAATGGCAAACCTGAGAATATGTCCATTCTCGTAGCACTTGCATCTCTGAAAATAAAACAAGTGTGTCAAAAGCATTTGGCAATATTAAATGGATAAACTTTAAATCTAGAATGCCTGGGACAATAGTAAAATATATGGTTCATATACTACCCTGGGCACCCACAAATTAAGTCAATTATCTATCATGGTTCTGAAGATTATAGGGTACAAGATTTTTTTCAAAATACAAATTAATTTGTTACATGGCCTTGTTAAATTGAAAAAAATCAAACATATGAATATTTTGATGCATGGACAAATCACGGAAATATGCCGAACAGAAAAAAGGCAGAATGTGTTTTATAATTTTAAATAAAAATGGTAATCTTACAAGATCCTCATCTTTAATAATACTTTTTAAAAATGAATTTCAAGCATGACTAAATAATTAAACATTCTGGATATCATTTTTACAATTGGAGTTGAACATCATAATGATTGGCGGGCTGCAGGCATGATGCATAATGAAACTAAACCACCCATCCTTCAGTGTGCTGACCAAATGAATAATTGTGGGTCAGAGCCAGTAGTCTCGTACCCTCTTTTTGAGTCTGAACTTAGCTTAAAGGTCAAATGACTTACATATATTTCACAAGTAGAAATGGTATCAGCATCACATCAATACATGTTTCTTAACCATGGTATATATTTCAATAAAATACCTACCTAGCATTGTCAACCAATTCAGCCAGTGCACCAAACAAAAACTCATGAGTAGTTCTGAAAATTTAAAAGACTATTTCTTCAATACATCAAAACACAAATAATATTTAAAACATTTTGAAACTTGAACAAGTGTTAAAGAAAACACTAACGAAAATCAGTTATCTTAATCTTCTGGCACATCATCATAAGCTTGCTAGATACGTGTTAACAATTAAGATGTACAACTGACATCCTAGAGATTCAATAGTAAACATTTGAATTTTTTCATTTAAGTCAGTTGAAAGATGTCTCAGCAATAAATGTGTGTGTATACTCAAACTAGAGAAGACCAAGCCCAATACAGTACAGGTGCATGTTTAAAGCTGTAAGCAAACAATATGTTATGAAACTGAAACTTACGAGTTTGTGTGTAAATATTCAAAGCTTAATTGTGCACGACTCAGTGCATTATAATTAGTGCTGGCCATTTCCCTCCTTGGGTTGCTTCTGAACGTCTTGCGTTATCAATAGTGTATCAATGTGCGCGAAAACTGTCTAGACTGAAATGCAAAATGTCCTCGCAAGTTTCTTTATGTCTATGCAAGAACATTATCTTGCACATGCAGCTTTTCTTGATCTACGTATCTGAATTCATACTTCCAAGAATTATCAATTAAGCATGCATTGACTTTGTGAGATATTTCTGTATCTTCACAAACTAAACACAGCCTCATGTAACCAAATCACACCATTTCCTGTTTATTCGACAAATTCATACACGTCTTATAACGATATATTTTTTTTTAATGACGATCTGTTAACAGAATTCTAAAATTATAAAAATGACTGTAAATTGCAATTTCACAAAGTAATTAACATATATGTATATACAGAATTTATTCACAATGCGTAAGTATATACGATAAAAGGACTACTTTCATATTTAGTGTCCAAACATAGTATTCAAATCCAAAAAAACGAAAATAAAACAAGAACGATTGATAATTTATCAAAGTTCTAATTGAGTAATCAATAATTTTTTGTACTATATAATTAAATGTTATTAAAAAAAATAGAGAACATAAGTTACATTTTGATAAATATATAGAATTTTCGTTTTATTATAACATGGTACATTAGTATATATGTTTTGAATAAAATGGAAGACGAGTCCGACTCCGATAGCTCTGTTGATGAATTAAAACTCCAAAGACTAAAAGAGGCAGCGGTATGCGCTGAATCCATCGTTACAGAATGTAAAAGTAATATTGGTTCCATTCTTGTTTACTATACTTGAAGGATGAATATATCACAAACACGTTACAGTCCGAATTTTCTTGATATATATGTATATGTTTGTTTATATATATTCTATCAACAGTCAGTCAGCATGGCCAGAGCAATGACAACTCATTCCGTTGATTGTTTCGCAAAATTCAAAACAAACGAAGTTAATGATTTTGTGAAAAATACCCAAACCGTATACAACGGTTTGTCACCAAGATGTTTTAAATCAGTACCAAGACGTTTCAGCATTTTCAAGAAAACTTTGGGCCGACATAATAATCGATTCTATTTTCTTTTTGCAATAAAAAAAATTAAAAGAAAAATGCTCTCGTTTGTAAGATTGCATGCATATTCCCCATAAATGTGCCATATTACACATTATTAAATTTATCACTCAAAGTTTGCTTATTTTGCACTTGTAACTTGAATGTATGGTTCTTGAGATACCTCCCTTTTTTAGTAAAAACTCATTGTTTATAAACATGTATACATAAACAAGCACCTTCTTTCTGACAGGGCTTCACACATGTATAGAGTAGGCACTATACATCACCTGTACAGTTTACCTGAGACAATTCTACACTTAAAAGCTGTTTGTTGGTCCCAAGTTGTTTCAAAAATGTTTCTGAAACTTCTCAAATTTCATGCTGAAATGTCAATGCCTATATATATCTTTTTGTGCAGAAATGTTTGAGTAAACAAATGTACTATTCTAGTCCAAACCAGACTGTATGATCATAATGATGGGTTACAATTTATAGATGTTTTATCAGATATCTAAAAGATTGACTTCTTTATTGTAGTTTAAGTAGAAATTTGGAATTAAAATGGCGAATAACATATTAGAATAATTCTCATATTTCATTGAATTTTTCTTTGAAAGAGAATGAAAATAAAGGTCAGAAAAAACAGATGCCAGCATCTCTGAGGTGAGAAGACCAAATATAGTTTTTTTAATATAATAACTATAGATTTAAATGTATACTTTCTTCTTCGAAATAAAAAAAAAATATTTAATTAGTTTGTTATTCTATTACATGAGAGTATTTTACATTGATGCCAATAAGCAAGGCACGTCGTGGCTAAATGGCAAGTTTCATCTTCAAAAGTCACGTCTCCTCTTTTTAGGGTTTTCACCTCTGCAATGATGGGGGAAAAATTTGAAAATCAAAAGGTATTGTAAGTGGAATTGTAAAATATTCAAACAACACGTTCAATTTGTAAATTTGCTTCAGGTCATCTTCTCCTCTGACTGAAACGAATCCTCTGAATACAACACCAGAATTCCGTGATTTTGTTGCCAAAAAGTTATCAGAACTATTGGACCAGTAAGTGGTATTATTATTTAACCATGGGAAATAAAAAGGCTGAATAATGTCAATTTATTGTTTTCTTCTTTAATTGTAGAAGTCTTAAAGAGAAGGATGAGGCAGAAAAAAAGAAACTTGAAAATGGAGAACAAGACACAGGTACAGAATCTTGTTTCAAGTATAATTATACATCTCTCATTAGCTGCAAAACTGTAGCTCCACGGAAAATTCGAGTTGACAGACTGTGGAGCTACAGTTCCATCCATACAACAAACTGTATATTTATTGCGCAAAAAGTTGCGCATGGTTTTGGACCTATTAAACTAATTTAGGAATAAATTCTGTACAAAATTTAATATAAAAAAATTCCTGACACAATTAACTTTAGATGTCATTACTTTACTTGCCTCTGAATATCTTTTAAACACCCTCACCAGCACCGTAGAGTGAAACAGTGTGTTTTGTTTACAGGTAAAAATGATGCCTCTTGATCCCGAAATGAATTTAGCATACTTCACTTTCCGAGGTTGATAAGGGTGTTTAGGAAAATGTATGAGGGCAATTCAAGTGGTAAAATGGTAGTAAAATATCAAAGAAATTTTTTGGTATTAAAATATTTACTGAATATGTTCCATAATTAATTTATTAGGTCCAAAACCATGTGCAACTTTTTGTGCACAATAAATAAACAGTTTTTTGTATGGATGGAACTGTAGCTCCATGCACAGTCCGTCAACCCAAATTTCCCTTGTAGCTACAGTTCTGAGGCTAATCTCTTATTTATTCTCTTGCTGTTTTAATTTTTCAACTCTGTTTAGAATACAAGTAATAACTGGTTTTTTTTTTATTGCTGATTTTGATCAATTGAAATACTATGTACATATGAATCTACATTCTTAGTCTCAATGAATTTCATTTACGCTATACAGGTAAATATATTGAAATAACTTATAATGATTGTAAAAAACACAAAAACTTCAATAAGTGCAAGTTATGTACATTTTCTGCAATGCTCCCTAACTTCATACCAGCTTTCATTCATTGAAAGATTGATTACTGTAAACCAACTTTTATTTGCGACAACATTATTTCGTGATTTACAGGCGATAAACTAGTTCGCGGTGAAAAATTTTTGTGAGTGAATTTTGTGTTTTTATTACAACCGTACGAAAAAGGCTGGTTTGTGACAATATTCGCGACGATGAGACTCTCATGAACCTCGCAAAATTTTCTCGCTCGCATCTAAAAGTTGGTTTAAATTAAGTTGTGATGAAATGTAATGCTGAATGATTGGTTTTAGGTATAAAGCTTTTTGCTTCCTCCACCACCATAATAAGAGATAGTGGTGAAGAAGGAAAAACACAAATAAAACAGAAGCCACCTGTGGTCAGGAGAAGGAAACTAAGTAGCAGCGGTGACAGGTGACAAACAGCATGCTCTGATAAACACAATTATATAAACAAAAAGATGCAAATCTGGTTGATGTAATTATACTGAATCCCGATCACATGATACATGTATTTCACAAACTCCATTGCAAGAATTTAGGAGGATGATACAATGGCATCACCATGTCTGTTAATCTATCTGCAAAAAAGCGCAAGCATATCAATCCATCAAGCTGTTATATATAAGTGTCTGGTCTATTGCTTTGAAAAAGAAAAAAAAAACCAGAGAGTTATTCTTGCAAAATAGTTTGTGTCTGGTCCATAACATTTTTATAGAAAAAAACATCAGACTTAGTGCAAAGGTTACTCAATTATGACTTGAGGGTGTGCCATGACTCTGTCCAAAGGTCATTTGACTAATGTCAAGGTCATGTCATCAGCAAAGCATTTATCAAAAAAATAAGGGTGGTTAATTCTTTTTGGACAACTGAAGTTAAGTTTGTATGGTATATTAATGTTTTATTTTACATTTAGTTCTGATGAAGAAATGAGGATAGCTGAGGCAGCCATATCTGTTGAACAGATCATGAAAGAAAGTAAAACTCCTCATAATGGGACTCAAGAGAAAAATCAGAAGACAATAAAAACTGTCAGTATGAAAGATTCAGAGGAAGTGTTAAACCAAGTCAAAAAGAAGAAAAAGTGCAAGAAAAAGAAAAGTGAAATTAAAATTTCATGATTGTTTAGAGGTTTTCTGTGGTTATTCATTACCAGTAAATACTGAGAGGTTGATCTATGCCTAACCTAAAAAAGTATGTGCAGAGAAATGAGGGAAAGATTTTGAGAGTTGAGTTGTCATCAACTTAATAAGGAAAGAGTAAATTATTACGGCATGTCTTTTTACCATAATGAACTCCAATGATACTCCAATGAACATTGATCTACTCAACTTAACCCAACACTCAATTGTTCCCAAATGATACCCTAATGTAGGTAATGGACTCCATTAATTCCACAACGAACCCCAATGGTACCCAAATAATTCATTGAATCCTAATGATACCCAACTGAATCTGAATGATACCAAAATGAATTGCAGTGATATGGAAATGAACCCCAATGATACCCCAACAAGCCCCAATGATACCCCAACTAGCCCCAATGATACTCCTGTGAACCCCTGTGATGACCTAATGTAACTAATGAACCCCATTAATCCCACAATGAAACCCAATAATACCCAAATAACTCAATGAACTTCAATGATACCAATATGAACTTCAATGAGACCCCCAATAAAATTTTATGATACTCAATGAACTCCAATAACACCCCAATGATATTCCAATGAATCTATAAGATGACCTTGTGTAACTAGTGAACCCCATTTTAAATATCTCGGTGAACCTCAATGGCACCCAAAAAACTAAATAAACCCAATAAACTTCAATGGTACTTAAATGAACCCCAATGATGCCCTATGAACCTGTATGATGCCTTAATGTATATAATAAACCCCACTGCACCCAAATGAAGCATTCGATTTACTTGTGAATCATTTATAAACACCAAATTTTTCTTGGAATGATCAGAACTTTCCTCAAAATAAATTTGAATGTGACCATAAATGTGTTCCTTGTGTTCCTAATGCATCTTATAAACCATGCGCGGATCCAGAAAATTTTTCCAGGGGGGGGGGGGGGGGGGGGAGGGTCCAAAGGATAATTGTGTTTGCCGGGGGGGGGGGGGGTAATTTTACTATGTAAATTTAATAAATTTTCATTTTCCAGGGAGGGAAGGGGGGTCGGGACCCCCCCCCCCCCGACCCCCTCTAGATCCGCGCATGTAAACCACAGTGATATAAACGAAGAAATGCTTTCATATTATCAAAACAGACTGTAAATATGCTTTATGGTTTAAAATTAGCAAAAGTCTTTTTAATACATGTGAAGATGTACTTTTTGGAGCTTGTTATATCCCGCCTGAGGGAAGCAAATATTCTTCAAATGACTGTTTTTTGGAGATTGAACAAGATTTAGTCAATTTATCAAATGACAACAAATATGTTTGTTTAATGGGAGATTTTAATGCTAGAACAGGTCACCGGGCTGACTTTTTTACCCCTGACCATTTTTTGAGTCAGGTAAATATATGTGATGATTTTTCCTATAATGAAACTGAGGTTCGCTCTGCTATTTTTAAGGAGCGTTCAATACCTTTACAAAGAATTGTCCAGGATTCTACAGTAAATAACTATGGATATAAACTAACAGAATTTTGTAAAAACAACGATGTATATATTGTTAATAGCCGGGTAGGAAACGATAAAAATGTTGGTGCTGTTACGTGTAGAAATTGTAGTACAGTTGACTATGTTCTAGCAAGTGCAAATGTATTTGAAATATTAGAAGATTTCGATATACATGATTTTTGTAACCTTTTTTCAGATGTACATAACCCAGTGTCTTTTTCTCTGTCTACTTGCTATTTATCAAGAAACATTTCTACAGGTAAAAATCACTCAGGTGTAAAATTATGGTGCCCCGATAAAGCAGACCAATTTCGAAGCAATATTGACGTCCAAGCTGTCAAATCTATTGAAAATTATTTGAATGAAATAAGTAATTCCCCCGGCGATCTCTGCAGTGACAATATCAATAAGGTAGTTAAAGACATCTGTACTGTATTTACAGATGCAGCCCGGGATACTTTTGGACCCTCAAATTTCTCTCCTTGTATTGAAAAACATAATAAGCCTTGGTTCAATAGAGAGTGTAAATCTGCTAGAAAACAATATCATTTAGCAAAGAGCATGCACAACATGTCTAAAACGGACGATAACAAAAATAAACTTAAAGAAAAAAGTAAAATTTATAAAAAGGCCATGGACAATGCTGTAAAAACATACAATACTGGTATAACCCGTAAACTTATGCAATTGCGATCAACAAATACAAAAGATTTTTGGAATATCCTGAACTCCTCAAAAAGGGATTCTAAGAGCCCGGTAAATATCAAAGATATGTTTGATTTCTTTAAAAATATCAATGAAGGTAGTTTGTCCCCTGATAGCGATACTCTTCACGAACCCCAGGTAGATGGAAGCTCTAACGAATTACTGAACTGCGAAATTAACGAGTCGGAAATAACCGACGCTGTAAAGAAACTCAAAAATGGTAAAGCTCCCGGCTATGATAATATTGTTAATGAGCATATTGCCTCTACTTTGAATACATTCCTACCAATTTATAAGTTGTTTTTTTAATGCTGTATTTGATAGTGGGCTGGTACCAGAGGAATGGCTAGTTGGTATTATTAAACCTATTTATAAGAACAAGGGCGATCCCACTTCTCCTGAAAACTACCGACCCATTACGTTACTAAGCTGTTTGGGTAAATTATTTACGTCCATTTTAAGTAAGCGTTTAGAATTGTATTCGGAAGAGATAGAACTGATCCATAATAACCAAGCGGGTTTCAGGAAAGGTTTTTCTACTTTAGACCACATTCTTACTTTACAATTTTTATCCAATACGTTGATGAAATGTAAGAAAAAACTGTTCTGTGCTTTTATAGATTTCAAACAGGCGTTTGACACTGTTTGGAGAAATGGTTTATGGTGCAAGCTCTTAAATTATGGTATTAATGGTAAATGTTTTAAATATATTACAAATATGTATAAAGGTATTAAATCACTCATCAAGATGAATGGCACGGTATCCGACTTTTTTTTGTTGTAATGTTGGAGTCCGCCAAGGCGAAAATTTGTCACCATTTTTGTTTTCATTATACATAAATGATTTAGAAAATTATCTTGTTGAAAAAAATATTGCTGGTCTGCAAAGTTTTACCACATCAATAGAAAATGAATTATGTATATATATAAAACTGCTTGTACTTCTTTATGCAGACGATACTGTTATCTTGGCGGAATCTGGCGATGATTTGCAGAACGCACTGAATGAGTTTGAATGTTATTGTAAAGAGTGGAAATTAAATGTTAATATAGATAAAACAAAAGTATTAATTTTTTCCAAAGGACGAATGTGTAAAAGAGTTTTTTATTTTAACGATAGAGTTTTAGAAATTGTTAAAGAATTTAAGTACCTTGGCATTATATTCTCAAGAACTGGCTCTTTTTTAAAAGCCAAAAAACATTTATGTGACCAAGCCCAAAAGGCAATGTATGGTGTCATTAGAAAAATTAGACAATTTAATCTACCAGTTACATGTCAGTTAGAACTCTTTGATAAAATGGTTGTACCTGTATTGCTGTATGGTTGCGAAGTATGGGGTTTAGAAAAACTTGATAGTATTGAACGTGTTCACCTAAAGTTTTTAAAGCACATTTTATGTTTAAAAAGTAGTACTCCAAACTATATGGTTTACGGAGAAACAGGTCGTTTTCCTTTATCTGTAATTGTATTTACTAGAATGGTATCATACTGGTGTAAATTAATTTCTAGGACGAATTCTAGCATTACAAATATATTATACCGGCACTTGTTGAATCAGACTGAAAATACAACCAGTACTAACCCTTGGATTGATTGTATTCGTCATGTTTTTAACTCATGTGGTTTATCAAATGTTTGGCAAAGCCAGTTTTTAAATATTGTTAACCAAAAATGGGTTTCAACGGCAGTTAAACAGAGATTACAAGATCAATTTATTCAAAAGTGGCATGCTGATATAAATAATTCATCAAAAGGAGTAATATATAAAATTTTTAAAACAAATTTTGGATATGAAAAATATTTAGATATTTTACCCCTGAAATTCAGAAAAATTCTTGGTAAATTTCGTACTTCAAATCACCATCTACCAGTTGAACTGGGAAGATGGGAGGGTATCCCATTAAATGAAAGATTTTGTCCTCTCTGTAATACCAAACGTGTAGCCGATGAATTTCATTATATTTTAGAATGTGATGCAATATCACAAGTCCGGAACAAGTTTATAGACAAAAATTTTTCAGATAGACCTAATGTGTTAAAATTTTCGTATCTTATGACAACATTTAACATGAAATTGCTGAGAAAATTGTGCATTTTTATAACAAAGATATACGAGGTAGTCTGTCCTCCATGAGTTTCGCTTTGTATAACTTTTCCTAACTCTATAACCTTTATATTATTATATGTTTACCTCTGACCAATTTATATGTATATTTTAATGTTATTTTTGTCCTCATGTACCATATGTTTGAAATGGTTTTGAGCGAATAAATGAACTTGAACTTGAGTGAGAAGGGGTCCATGCTGGTATGAAGCGAGCAATGACGAAAGAAAATACATGTACGAGGGTTGTCCCAAAATAGTGTAGACAAGTGGCGTTATTTAGTTAATCGAAGACGCAGGAAGATGAAACTTGTGCCACAAAGGGTTCAAGTAATTTGCATTCAAATTATGTTTTGAAATCAAATACTGGTGTTGTTTGGAATTAAATTAGTGAAATGAAAGCATGTTAGAGCATAAATTCGACATGCGGCGCAATTTCAAAAACGAAAAGTTAAATCAACATAATAGAATGAAAATTGCGAGAAAAAGTACTTTTCGAATGAAATTTTTTTTTAAAAAATGCATTTATATTTGTTAGTAATTCTATTATTTACTCAGAAAATGTTTTGGCTATATACAGATTTTATAGCGCGTTTTGTGACAAGTTGAAGTGAAAATTCATAATAAAATGACGACGTCAGCGATTACGGCGGCGCAGCGGTAACTGATAAAATTTTGTAATGACATTGAATCAAATCATAAGCGGGTTTTGACGTAAATAAAATTAACAAAATCGCTTAGAAATGAATTTTGTGAATTAGTAGTCTAACAACATTGAAAATATGGACTATAATGCCTTTATGTTTGTGTTTTGTTTGATCAGTATAGCTAGTATCTCATAGCAAGAATAAATATGGAGCAATAGGATCTCATTGTCTACATCCTCTCTGTATTTCAAATTGTTCAGATAAGTGACCACATTGTAGAATAGATGCTTTTAAATTTGTATGAAGAATTTTGACCCAACTTATAATTTCTCCAAACCCAAACAAATATTTTGTTAAATATACAATATATAGCCGAAACAGTATGAAACTTGAGGTCTCTCTAGAAGAATTTATAAAACTCAACTGTGAATCCATCACTACCAGGTGATTTGTTATTTTTCATATTCTTTACATGTAAAACTGATAATATATTTCCCTCTCTGAGATACTACCCTCAAGGGAATCTGAAGTTTTTTTTTATCAAGCTTATGAAAATATGAGAGATTTACAATATTGGTTAAATTGATATCAACACAGTCGATCAGAATCATTAATTATGAATACATGTATATAAATTTTCGTAAAATTGTTTAACTTGTTGCAAGATTTGTGATTGATCATATATGATATGGTTTTCATCTATCTCTATCTTTTTAATTGTTCTATTAAAAAAAATTCGAGATTCTAAATTGAAAAAAATATTTCGTATGTTTTTTCTCTTCCTCAACCCATTTGGTGTGGTGTTCCGATGGGGCCACTTCGACCTTCGCACTTTCGCCTATAGGGCGAAGATGCAAGAGTTCGAAGTTGCAAAGGCGAAAGTGCGACCGTGGTTCAAACACAGTTTAATTATTAATTTTGCATAGCAAAATTACCAAAAATATGCCCCCCCCCCAGCAAATACAATTATCCCTCGGACCCCTCCCCCAGAAAAAAATTATGGATCTATGCAGGCTGTTGGAAATAAATTCTCAAAAGTTCGTCTTCTGTCGCAAATGTCATTTTATACAGCTAAAATTATCTTTAAAGGATAGAAACTAAAAAGGCGACGGCGAAAGTGCGAAGGTGCAAAGGAGATATAGTAGTATGTAACCAGATAGCCGTCTTGGCTGTATTTTAAATTACATGTAGTCGAAAAAAGGTGGCGAACAAAAGTTTGTTATACGAAATCTAATCATATATTATTTGATATCACCAGTTTGGAATTTGGGGTTAGAATACTCAATTTGAAGTAAATATGTTCAGCGCTTCGACAGCCATATAATTAACATTAAATTATGATGAGTACTTCATTAGTTTCGGTCAAGCAGAACGTTGGCTATGCACATGATTCAGAGGATAATAGCTCCGGAGCTGATGTCGCTATAGGTTAAATATATAGAAATCATGTTCAGTGTGAAGTGTTGATTGTTTGTAATGATAATATAATTATTTATGATTATACCACTTGGACAGAACTAATCTGAATTATTTTTCTCTTTGTGTGAATGATCATATATAAGCTTATGTAGAGAGAATGAGAGAGGTTGGGCGTTCGTGAGATGTTGGAAACTGCTAGTCAGTGTTAGAGATTGAGATTTGAATTTGTAAGACTTTGAAAGTTGCTTTGTAAAAATCTATACGATCACGCTTTAATAAATTATTGTTCAACACCCAACGGGACTTATCATTTCTGGACTGGACAAGGAATTGAACCAACCCATAGGCTTACATCGATCTATTTTGGTGCCCGTGACCAGGACATTACGAAGTACTAAAACTAAGGAAAGGACAATTTGAACTGTTAAGGTAAGAACTTTTTCTCAATGTCTCAGTTAACGAACTCGAAGTAAGCACTCTGACTAGCAACTTAAATGGCAACAGAAAACGGTTTTGATAAAAAAGAATTTCAAAGACAAATGGAACAATTAGAGGAACAATTTTCAGGGATGGGTCATGAAAAAGATAATCAAGAACAAGACAAACATAAAAAACCCCCAGATCAAGAACAGATTAAAAGAAATTTTAGTGAAACAACATTTGAAACATATCATGATGCTAGATCGCATGGAACGCATGAACCTCGACGCCGCGTCCCAAATCAAGATGATGAAAAAGATTTTATCTTTGGTCAGGTTAAAGCTATGACAGCCGCTTTATCAGTGCCCCTATCTTCTGTGATAACTCCTTTCGAAGGAGATCCAAAAAAATTTAAACAATGGATTAAAGAAGTCGAAAAATACAGTATTATGTCCGGAAAACAGGCTCACGAAATTCCCATGCTCGCGTATATTACGAGTAAAGGTTCTGTAGGAGATTATATCAAAAGATACTTAGACGAGACAGACGCGTCAGAAGAAATTCCGTCATGGAATGATCTTAAAGAATCACTTAAAAATCGATTCGCGGAAATTACGGATCCCCAACACGCGTTAGCAGTAATGCGCAGGACGCGACAAAATTCAAACGAGAGTGTTCAATTGTTCGCGGAAAGATTAATACAAATCGCGGAAGACGCCTACAGTAAAGATAGATTAAAAGATCCTTTAGTACAACAGCAATTAGTTGACATCTTTTGTGATGGTTTGACTTTTGACTATCTTAGAATGAAAATCCTTCGGGAAAATCCCAGAGACTTAGAGTCAGCAATACAGGTAGCTATGCGCGAACAAAATCTAAGACAAAGACTAGCAATAAGAGGATCTAATCTGACAAACAATGTACAGAATGACGACAACAGACAGACTTCTTTAGGTTTTGACACTATCACTCCTGTCTTAAGAGACCGATTGGTTAACTTTGCCCCGGCAGAAACTAGAAATGAAGAACCTATGGAAATTGATCATGCGAGAAATAACAGATGTTTCAAATGTAAGAAAACAGGTCATAGGGCCAGATTCTGTCCGCAAAATAAACGCCAAGTTAGGCCCCGCCCCCAATTGAGTAAACGACCCAATCAATCCCAAACTGTACATAATGTAGAGCAAAGTCCCCTCCCACCGATCGAATGCTGGAATTGTGGTAGGTTAGGGCATGTACGCGCAGATTGCTGGAGTCCGCGCATGTATCAGAGAACGCAACAAAATAGAGGTAGGCCGGCCAACCGTCAAAAACGATCACATGACTTTAATGACCAAATTAATAGGAGACCGACCAGAGACTGGAGCCCTCGCGCCGTTTTTGATAAACAAAATCAGGAAAACTAAGATGTTCTTCCTTCGTTGAAGCCCGAAGAAAGAACTTTAATAAAAGGCCTACATTTGAAATTAATTTTACTAACAACCCCAGTAGCTGTTTGTTAAAGATAGGTAAAAATAAATTTAGAGCTTTGGTAGATACTGGCGCGGCAGTATCTTTAATTAGTAAGAGAATGTATGATAATTTGTTTCCCCGCCCCAAATTGTGTAAAAATGACATTCCCTCTCTTCAAGCAGCAAATGGTAATTCTTTAATCGCGGTAGGGTATGTAAATATCTCATTTAAGATTGCAGGGTTAACTTTAGACCACAAACTTTATGTGACAAGGGGACTCAACAGAAACTTGATTCTCGGTCGTGATTGGCTTAAGAAAAACAATGTTCGTTTATACTTTGATCTTGGACTCATGCGCATTGATGGCAAGGCTTATGCTGAATTAAAAGAAGATTTACACATCTCAACAATTGTAAGAACACCCAAGAAACTTATTATGAAACCAAATATGGTGACAGTATTTTATGGAAAAGTTAACAGCAATTTCCCTGTAGAGGAAAAAGACTTGGTGGAAGTAAACAGTATAGACAATAATTGTATTATGGAGGACCCAGGACTATATTTAAAAGACTCAGTTTGTGTAGTCCGGAGAGACAGGAAAATTCCAATGATCTTTGTTAATCAAACCAATAAAAGTTATAAAATTCCAAGAGGATACATCGTAGGACGGGTCACTGCGTTGAAACCCAAAGAAATCTCGGAGATACAAGCGAGACAGGAAACTGAAGAAAAGATTGATGTACCTGAAAGATTCAAACATTCTATCCAAACAATAGTGAGAAAGAACAATGACTTATTTGCTAAGAAAGACAGTGATCTTGGAGTGACTGATACAGTCAAGATGAAGATAGAGACTGGAGATCAACACCCAATAAAGAATAGGCCATACCGAGTACCCCTAAATAAAAGACAGATAATTGACAAGGCAATATCAGAGATGATGAGCGCAAAGATTATTGAAAGATCACAGTCGCCTTGGTCATTTCCTTTGGTAGTAGTTAAGAAGAAGGATGGATCAGACCGAATGTGCGTAGACTTTCGCAGTTTAAACAAGATAGTAAGACCAGTATCATTCCCATTACCGTTGATTGATGATATCCTATGTTTGCTTGGTAAAGCTAAGTACTTCACTGCACTAGACTTGAAAAGTGGATATTGGCAGGTAAAATTAGATGACTCAAGTAAAGAAAAAACAGCCTTCGCATGTCATAAGGGATTGTTTCAGTTTAATAGGATGCCATTTGGATTGAGTAATGCACCGGCAGTCTTCCAGGAACTAATGAACATCGTTCTTCAAGGACAAGAGGAGTTTGCTATCGCATACCTGGATGACATCCTCATATTCTCAGAAACACCGGAAGATCACCTCCATCATATCCAAGATGTGTTTAATCGCCTAAGGACACATGGACTAAAACTCAAGTTAAAGAAGTGTAGTTTCTTCAAGGAACAGACTGAATATCTTGGCTTTATCATTAATGAACATGGCGTAAAACCAGATCCAAAAAAAGTGGAGGCTATTAGAAAGTTACCCGCACCTACTACAGTCCGAGAAGTCCGTGGTTTTATAGGTATGTGTAGTTATTATAGAAGATTCATACCAAATTTCTCCAAGATTGCGGAGCCACTAATTGACTTAACCAGAAAGTATGCCAGATTTAAGTGGACACCTTGCTGTCAAGAAGCATTTGACTTCCTTAAGGAGAGTTTAACAGTAGTACCTCTGTTAGCATATCCAGATACTAATAAGCCATACATCTTGTACACCGATGCCAGTGACAATTGTATTGGTGCTTGCCTAACCCAGAAGACTGACGAAGGAGAAGATAAGCCGATATACTACTTATCCCACAAGCTGAGTAAAACCCAAGTGAAATGGTCAACCATAGAAAAAGAAGCATTTGCAATTCACTACGCTCTTCAAAAGCTAGACCATTACCTTCACAGTGCTCAGTTTACTATAAGGACGGATCACAAACCGCTAAAATACATCTTAGAATCTCCAATGCAGAATAAGAAGATTCAATTATGGGCATTGAGTATCGCTGGATACAACTGTAAGGTAGAGTACATTGAAGGCAGATTCAACTGCTGTGCGGATCTCTTATCCAGGTTACCATCCACTATCTCTGAGGATGAAGATGAAGAACAATCAGAATGTGATGAACCGGATGTTAAAGATAATTTCTTTGAAGTGAACGTATTAAACTCAAATGCTTTCTCGCCTAAAAGATTAGCCAAGTGTGAAGTTAAGCAGCATGATGAACTGATCAAACCCTTCATTGATTTACCGGAAGATATCAATATCAAGGAAAGTCAGCAAAACGATGAGCAGATCAAGAAACTGAAGAACCGGTTAAACAAAGGAACAGCAACGGCAACTGAAGAAAAGAAGTTCTTAGAAATAGATGGTTTAATGTATTATCTTTCAGATGGAGACTCGGAAGGCCCAAGACTTCGCCTGTATATACCACGTGAGTTAGAATTTTTGGTGGTGCAGCAATACCATGATGGACTTGGACATATGGGAGTGGACAAAACGTATGACGTAATCAGACAAAAATACTACATGCCAAATTTATACAAGCGGTTGTATTCTTATATAGAAGGATGCGTAGTATGCCAAATGAGGAGCAATAAGAGGACTCAACCCCCACTTCAGGAGACAGACATACCACCATTTCCCATGGCTAAGGTAGGACTTGATTTGTCAGGACCATATCCAACTTCGTTGTCAGGAAACAAGTATATAGTTTCATTCATTGATATTTACTCTGGATGGCCAGAAGCATTCCCTGTTCCTGATAAATCAGCTGACAATATAGTACATCTTATATTGGAAGAAATATACCCGAGATATGGCTGTCCTCTTCAAATTCTCACAGACAATGGAACAGAAAATGTGAATAAGAAAGTGGAAGAAACATTGAGAGAACTGAACATTAACCACGTCACGACATCTTACTACAGTCCTCAAGGCAATGGTAAAGTGGAAAGATTCCATCGGACTCTTCATGACGTAATGGCTAAGAAGATAACGGACAATGCTCAAACATGGGACATTCATATTAATCAGACATTAGCAGCCATTCGCTTTCATCCGAATGAGTCATCAAAGTTTTCCCCATATTACCTTATGTACAATAGAGACGTTGTTTTACCTCTTGACACTTTAATGAAACCTCGCCGAAGATATGCCGGAGAAGATCAACATAAGATCGCACTTCAAGAACAACACAAGGCGTTCATGTTAGTACATCGCAATATGAAGGAGGCCAAGAAGAAACAAAAAGCCCAAGCTGATAAGAAGAGTAAAGATGAAGAATTTCAGGTAGGAGACCCAGTTTACCTCAAGAACAACAGGAGACAAAATAAACTAGATAAGAAATGGCTCCCTTATTACCGAATTATTGAACAGAGAGGACCAGTTAGCTTTGTGGTTAAGGATCAATTAACGGGATCCACTACCAAGTGTCATGCACGACAATTACGATTGGCAGATATTTCGCACTGGCCCCTCTCACAAGAAACTGAAGATGGTGGAAGAACTCTAAGAAAAACCAATTATGTGGTGCCACCGGAAGAGGAAGTATCTTCGGAAAACGATGACGAGATGCAGCCAGATCCACTAGAAAGAGCCATACAGTTCAAACAACGTGAGAGAGAAGATTCTTCAGACGAAGAAGACATACCCCTCGCTGAACTTCAAAGACGCATAAGAGCTAAGAAGATCATGGATGAACAGCAGTGTAATGATGAGCAGGATCAGACTGTAGAGTCAGGATCGGATGAGAACCCTGAGTCAGAACAAAGTGAATACAATGATCAAAACTATGAGATACCCTTAGATACCCCAAATGTACCCTTGGATGAAGATATGGAAATTTGTGAAATAAATGCTAACGTAGGTCTAGGCTTCACCCCAAACCCCAAACCGCGTAAACCAATCCCCAAACCTCGTAAGAATAGAGTTGTTAGTAAACAACAGCATGTAGAGAATTGTATTACGATTGTGGCCGACATGGTGAAAGCATTGATATAATGTGTTATAGATGTAAATAATATTGAATATGCTTAAGCTTTGTATATAATATTAGACGCAGTAGTATTAAGCTAGCTCCCTTAAATATCCACAGGAATGACACAATTGGTCACAATGGTGGGTTAAATAAGTTATTTAATTGTAGATGTCAAGTAATCCTGATAGATTGGAGACCGAGTTATTGGAGTTATCGATGGTGCCCCCTAGAGAGGTTCATGTTAAAGTGAGACATGGGAGAGTAACAATGACATTAACGTTAGATATTTACAACCATGATGTGGCTGAGGGAGGACCCTCTGAGGTGGTTTTAACTTTAATGGGACGAATTATGAATATTAGGACCCAAATAGAAAGAATAACTCGTAATCGCATTTAAAAATGAATATGCTTTGCATTATGTATATTGCACGCTTTTGAACGGATATTGATATACCACCATTAGTAAAACGCGGACGAAGCACCTAGAAATTTGTAAATGCGGAGTTAGGAGATTTAACTCGAAATATATGAACGGACGATTCAGTAAAGAAACTATAATTGCGTCTACAATAAGTTTGAGTAAGAAATTTGAAGTCGCTTGAAATCAATATAAAATGCGGACAACACATTCACAGTCAACGAATTAAAACTCCAATAGATATATTGAGTTTGGGATCCGGTTGTTCAGGTTTTCATGGTTCATTGCTAATACCTCCTTATTGCAATCGAGAAAGTCAATTTAATATGTCTGACTCCTTTCAGAATTTTATTTACGACATAGATACATATACACTATGGGATCCTATCAACTTAAAATATCCAGATATAGGCCACATTAAAATTCCTGATAAATTAAAAGATATAAAGGTTTTCCCTATGAACACACTGATGGCGGAATTGCCAGTAGACAGTAATTTACAACCTATGGAATCATCACCTTGGGTGGGAAGTATTTGGTTCTATGTATTTTTGATTTTGGCAGTGATAATTATATTTGGAATTTGTATTATGAAACGCAAAACTATCAAAAAGTTAGGAGATATGTGCTGTGGTTGCTGGTCAGGTTGTCGAAAAAGGGGTAGTGACAGAGATGAGGAAAGTTCTGGCAGAGACTTTTCGCATCATGTGAATCCTGAAAAACGAAATTCTAAAGAGACTGTTGAGATGAAAACCTTAGTGAAGGATACCCCAACCCCTGAAAAACCACGACGAATTGGAAAACGAGGAGCTCGTACCAATGTTCGCAGTACTGGATCGATAACCGCAGAATTAGCACGCCAGATGACTGAAGAGGAGCGGAACTATGATTTACCGTGGCCCGAATGTTACAGACCAGACCCGGAATTGGCACGTAAATACCTAGAAGAAAAGTCGTTGATGTCTAAGGAATAGAGGAATGCAGCAGGTGTTCCGCGAGATGTCACCTCGCCATCCGCGCCGTAAGTGCTGTTGATGTACAAATTAATTAAATATTGTGGATGTGATGAATGTTTGAAAAATTGTGAATAATGTTAAATTTTATAATTTGAAATTAATTCTTGAGGATTGTGAAATTCGATTGGAATTCATGGATTCTGAATTACGTAGACATAATCCCGATCGATTCCGTATAAGCGTTATACGATCACCGATTCGCCTTAGTTGAACTTGATGTTATTCTGTGGACGCCGAAAAACTTTATTGTGAACTCTATATATATGCTTGACTGTGTAAATTTATTATGTGTGCTTTTGTGTTTTATAATAGTCTTAAAACATGTTTATGTGAACATTGACATTTAATCCTGGACATTATATTTGAAATATATTGAACTGTTAACATTGACCAATGGACAATCTCGGTCGACATTCATTAATTATAATGGTATTCTAATTTGATTATTGATTATTATTCATTTGGTGGTGATTGTATTTGACTTTAATATTGATTATTATTGGTGATGGAGGTTATATTGATCAGTATTGATTTGTTGTTTGCAATAATCAAACGACTCTGTGTAGTTATATTAATCGTGTACATTTTGTTCAATAACTGTTGTGGTGTTCCAAGCCGGTAAAAGAAATGATCACTTTATTCTATTTCTTAATAGAGATGTTCCGACTGGTGTGTCACTGGAAGGTTCATCTGACCAAGGAGAGTTTAAAGGGTAATTTCTTGCACCGGGCACCTGGCGGAAGAAATCTCCCTCCGGGATATTTCTTTTGTTAGGGGGACGTATGTAACCAGATAGCCGTCTTGGCTGTATTTTAAATTACATGTAGTCGAAAAAAGGTGGCGAACAAAAGTTTGTTATACGAAATCTAATCATATATTATTTGATATCACCAGTTTGGAATTTGGGGTTAGAATACTCAATTTGAAGTAAATATGTTCAGCGCTTCGACAGCCATATAATTAACATTAAATTATGATGAGTACTTCATTAGTTTCGGTCAAGCAGAACGTTGGCTATGCACATGATTCAGAGGATAATAGCTCCGGAGCTGATGTCGCTATAGGTTAAATATATAGAAATCATGTTCAGTGTGAAGTGTTGATTGTTTGTAATGATAATATAATTATTTATGATTATACCACTTGGACAGAACTAATCTGAATTATTTTTCTCTTTGTGTGAATGATCATATATAAGCTTATGTAGAGAGAATGAGAGAGGTTGGGCGTTCGTGAGATGTTGGAAACTGCTAGTCAGTGTTAGAGATTGAGATTTGAATTTGTAAGACTTTGAAAGTTGCTTTGTAAAAATCTATACGATCACGCTTTAATAAATTATTGTTCAACACCCAACGGGACTTATCATTTCTGGACTGGACAAGGAATTGAACCAACCCATAGGCTTACAAGTATCGCTCCTTCGCCTTCGCACTTTCGCTTTCGCATTTTCGCGCTTCGCCGTCGCATCTTTGCACTTTCGCTCCTTCACCTTCGCAACTTCGCCTTCGCAACTTCACACTCTCGCATCTTCGCCCTAAAAACGAAAGTGCTAAGGTCGAAGTGGCCCCATCGAAACACCATAGAATAGACACAAGATACTAAGTGTGAAAAATATACATGCAGCTGGGTATTTTTTTTTTGGGGGGGGGGACCAAAAAACAAAACTGAGCATGCTTCATCTTGACGTCATGTTTTGGACATTACGTGCTCCGAGGTGACAAAACTTACTGTTTTTTAAATATTGTAACAAAAATATATTTTCTTTAAATGATAAGAACATTTACATATCAACAGAATATATGATATTGTCTAATTTAATGTGTTAGCTATGACTTTAATGAAAGATTTATGACAGACAGTAACATTGCACATATTTGATCGGCCCTCGTACATTTCACCTGTATGCGTTAGTGCATGTGTTATCTTAGTTTTATGAGTTTTTATTTTATCTAATAATTTTACAATATCTTTGAATTTCATGCAATACATGTACGTGTAATTTCATTGAAGGGGCTGGGTGGTCAACACATTACCCATCAGATCTGCCTTAAAATGTAAAATATATTTTTTGGCCATAAACTCTTATTTAGTAAGGAAAAATTGCAAATATTTAAACTTCATTTCCCATATCTTTATACAGACCTCTTCCTCTAAAGGAGTTAAATATAGTCTAAAAATGACCACAATCATCCAGACCTCTTGATTAACAAACACGACTTACCAGCAACGTGTTATAGAATCCATAGAAAGCAGGACGATGCATGTGGAAAAAGACTTTTAATCCTTTTCGGTTCTCTTTTTCTCTTTATTCGTGACGTCATCTTACCATGAATCATAATGCCATGACGTCACAAACGTTGCGAACTATTATCGTTGTCAATCGACAGATAAACACACGCTCTTATCGGCAAAATCATATTACAAGAATTCAATTACTGATCGAGATGGAGAAAGCTGGATTCGAGGCTCGTTTGCGCCCACTGTTGGTGGACTACTTGTCCTCCACAAACACACTGACAATGACGCCTGTGGTTTGTTTGCTATTTATACTATTTAATGCTTGCTTATGTTTTAAATACTTAAACATTGTTTCATTACATTACATGATCTGGGATATTGCTTTCGAATGCTGGACTTTAATTTCTTTATTTAATATTTTTGTTTTACAGAGAAAACAAATTCTGCAGCTAATGATATTTTTGTATGGAGAAGAGAACTTTGATCAACTTGGTAGATACTCTTACTCCAAGAACAAAGAAGTCGCTGGTATGTAAATAATACAAAGATTTCATTTAAATCTAATATATGACCCGATTACCTTTTCCCCCCAAATCATGATTTATCGTAATTGTAATAGATAAGTTATTTGATAATTTGATATATTTTTTTAAAGTTTAGATCAGCAAAGGAAGTATGTTTTGTTCGGCTTTCTCTTCATGGAGGCGTTGAAGAAACAAACGGTGACAGAGACCGACTTGACCACACTCCAGAGAATGTGGGGGCAGCACCTCCTGTCCCTGGTTAACAACGGTAGGTACAAACATTGCTTAAGAGGGCTGGATGGCCGTGGCCATTTTTTAGAAGATGTTTATCTCCTTTTGAAGAAGAGCTCTGTATAAAGATATAGCAAGTTATTCAAATTTCAAAGCTAAAATTATGGATTTTTTTCTTCACTAAAAGATAGTTTACAGCTAAACACATTATACATGTATTTAAAAATTTAAGAAAGATCTAATGGTTACTTTGTTGACCAGCCAGCCTCCTTAACTCTTATTTAATCTGACATTGATTATGATTGTAATCGTCAAAATCTTTATCAAATAGACTGTGTTCGATTTCTTATGCTTGCATTTTTTCATTTCGACAGAAATGGCAAAGACAGCTGAGAAATACGAGAGAATTCTTCACAATAGCAAGGAGACAATCTTTAACGTATGTATTCATTTACCACTGCACGTCAAATACACGTAGATATATCTCAAATAATACATGTGATATAAAATTTGAAACATCCCGATATTTATTGCGTTATAAAATATTTTTGTCAGCAATGTCTTAATTTATTCGTTTCTGTTTGATCGTAATTTTCCGACAATGCTGGACTTTAAAGAAAACATACGTATCATAAATAGATATTTCTTTATTTTGTAGATCAAACAATTTCAGCGACATCTGGAAAGAATGAAAGTTAGCGAACAAAAGCCAGAAAACCTATCCAAGTCCATGGGTCACGTGACAAAGATCAAAGTCGGTCCTTTTCGCTTCAGAAGACCCAGATTATTTGAGAGAATTACAATATCCTTGAAGAATAAGTTTGGTCGAGGAGATCCGACAGATTTCTTGATGTTAAAGTTCCAAGACATTCAGTAAATGGGGTGTTTAGTCACTTGACTATATGGATTTCAGTTGTGGCGTTTTAGTCACTTGACTATATGGATATCAATTGTGGCGTTTTAGTCACCTGACAATAGAACTTTGTTTTCCTGATTTTAGTCACTAGTTGACTATGATTTTTGTTGTGGCGTTTTAGTCACATGACTTGGGGGGAGGGGTTGTGGCGTTTTAGTTACATGACTTGGGGGGATGGGATTGTGGCGTTTTAGTCACCAATAAATTAACTTAAGTTCTCTGTAAATTGTTTTTTGTGTTTTTTTAATTTTTGTTTTCGAAAAATTATTTTTTGAAAGATGTGGTCTCATAACTGCAACGGTGTGTGCATACAAATTGAATAACTCAAGCTAGCGTGTTAAGAAAATTTGTTTGCTCACATCGTTGCAGTATGAGACCACATCTTTCAAAAAAATGATGATTCAGTGTTTATATTTACGTTTTTTACCTTTATTCCCTTTCCTAAATTATGATTATTTTTTCAAAATATCTGTCTTATCCTACGAGTAATGCGCAATTAATGGATGAGCCATTTGAAAAGCCGAATTATGCTGACAAAAATAGTGCACAACCAATCTGATTAGAGCCATTCACGTAGATCACTACATTAATCGCTACCTTAATTGTGTAAAAAGGCGAGAATGCGAAGTTGCGAAGGCGAAGGCCTTCGCAACTTCGCACTTTCGTCTTCGCGCTTCGCCGTCGCATCTTCGCACTTTCGCTTCTTCATCTTCGCAACTTCGCCTTCGAATCTTCACCCTAAAGGCGAAAGTGTGAAGGTCGAATTGGCCCTATCGGAACTCCATACTAACTAGATCAAATTTAATATCGGTGCTGGATTCAAGTTGTTTTATATCTTTTAGTAAAGACATCTCCAGTTTGTCGCGCTCTTTTGTTTAAAGAAAGAATATGATATTGTAATACCTCTTGTTTCCACAAGAAGAACTTCTTAAAATTGATGCTCATCAATAGGCCCAGTATCACTAATATCTCTATACTGACTATGTAATCGATAGGCTCAGTATCACTAATATCTCTATACTGACTATGTAATCGATAGGCTCAGTATCACTAATATCTCTATACTGACTATGTAATCGATAGGCTCAGTATCACTAATATCTCTATACTGACTATGTAATCGATAGGCTCAGTATCACTAATATCTCTATACTGACTATGTAATCGATAGGCTCAGTATCACTAATATCTCTATACTGACTATGTACCTGTTGTATAGTGTCTAACTTTTTGAATATATAATTTATAATAATAATAAAAAAAAACATCAGATAACTCAATATGCAGATGACACAAAGAGAAGCAGCACTATAAACTAATGCTACCGATTGGTGACTACGCATCAACACAAGGCATTATAGTTCTACACAAGGACATGCAAGGAATGTACCTATACATTAGAGACTGCGGACATCCAAATTGACAAAATGATTATTCCATACTTTGAACATGTAAATATCTTCTCTGATAAAACTGTTTAAGGCCATCATGTCTAACAATCCAGTATTTTTGCAACTCATTTGTCAGTTCGGTATATAAATGTGTATGTCAAGAGAGCATACTACTTTTCGGTAATTCACTCATGTTAAGCACATCAGACTGAGGTGACCGTACTAGCACCTAATCCAACTTCCTGTTTTTGAGTTGGTCCAAATAAAACTGATTGCAGCTATTTGGAAAATGTATTGGTAATCAGTCTGAATTCTTTGTCGATCGTCTTGGATGACTCTGTCATGGAAAACAACAATCAGCAAAATTACCACCTGGCACCAAAATTCTAAAGCTATTGCCGAATCCCAGGCTTATAGTAATATCAAAACACAGACAGTTTGATTTCCTTTTATGTGAATTTATTGTAACTGTAGAAAGAGAGATTTCAACAAAAGCTAGAAGTAAACATCTATAACATTTTATACAAAAATAATCTTGAATCATCACAATCAAATTGGAAGGTTTATATACAGTTAACATGATTCAAAAACATACAAGTACATAATAAAAAAATGAAAATGCAACCCCTGTTTATAACTGATACACATCGAGTGACTAAAGGCTTAAATATTCACGCCTGTTGTGTTTTTTCATTGTCGGAAACCCATTGCCAATTTAGCATACCTTATTAAGAGATCTGATAATGGTGTTCATTATGCATGTGCTTATATGGTATATTGGTTTTCAACATAACAAAAAATAGCAAGAAACTATCGTTCAGTGCACCATATTTCTAATCTGTGATACACAATATCTTCTGAGTAATTTTTGATTTTTCTGAGGGTAAAATAACATAAACAAATCGTTGATTTAATATACAGCATATGCTTTTTTAAATACCAGATAATGAATCACAAACTATGAAAAACATTGCAAAAAGGATTTTAACAAATACCTATCATTAGATTAAAGCAGGCAGGTATATTTCAATGATGTTTTGTTTTATTGCAAATGTACATTCAGAATTCAGATACAGAAAACATAGCAGTAAATCTCTATATAGCAACTGATGGCAAAGCAAATTTTTTTTAATATAAGCCTTTGAATTTTTGTACCTTATTGTATGAAAAAATGTATTAACATATACATGTATGTACCTTAAATATTGCAATTGATTTTCGACTATCCATTTAACTGAATACAAAGTTGTGAAGTATTAAAAATGTACATCTGATCACACACTCGGATACATATACACAATAAATAACAAATAATCAGAAGACCAAACACGGTTCAAGTAGAATTCACACAGACTCCAACTGAGTTTGATTACCAATGGTATCATGAATGTTAAACTTGTACATGTACATCACTAATAATTTATTGTGCATTAAAGGGTTATGATAACCTTTAAAATATATGGATAGCTAAGATAGCAAAAATTAAGTTTACAGCATTCTCAAGGTACTTTTATTTAAATACATGAACAAGTTGTAAGAAACTCTATACCTATGTTTATTAAAATGGCAATATGTCCTCTTAAACCATTCAATGAAAAATTTACTAAAGTATCAAACAGTATATTTTTAACACTTAATGACAATTCAATGAAAACAATAAAAATCTATATCATCAAATAAAATGAACACATTAACATTTATATGCAACTAAAATTTACTAATCATTTAGATAACATTTAATTTCCCAAATCAGTCTTTATGAAACATTTTTTTCTTTAAAAAATTGGCAAGCATACTATATTTACATATCAAAATGAATTAAAAAACCTGGAGTACCGGTAGTTGAGAATGAAGGCATATGAAAACATCTTTACCTTTCATTGTAGGAAAGTCATTATCAAATTTTTAGAATTGCACATACATGTATTTTGAAAGTTTCAATCCCACAGTAGCATAGTAAAATACACTGTATTCCCCTGTAGAGTGGAGTCCTAAATGGACTGGTATGGCTCATAAGATCCAGTGAGCATTATGTTCTAATATACGATGACCAGCAGAAGTTAGCACTATTGGGAGATTCAAACTGAAACAATTCTGCCTCTAAACATCACAGTGGATAGGCACATATTGTGAGCAAACAACAAATGGAATGTAGAATTTGTTTGTATTCAAAATATTGCACTTGTTCTGAACTGTGTTGTGGCATATCTCAAACTTTGGTTGACACCTTTGAAAAGAAAACAAAATCATTTAATATGAAGTTCATTTATACACGTCAAACAAAACATTTCATATGTGCAACCTAACCCATGAAACATGGCCATGAAATTATTAAAATACCAGAAGAATTGAATTTCGGTAAGATTTTTCTCTGAAAGATTATCAACCTCCAAAATCAATATTTCAGTTTATTTTACAGTGTTTTTATCAATGTTCGTTGTCATCAATTTTCCCGACAAGACTACAGTGTTACCTCTGAGTAGGACCCGGACTTGTTTTTGTGTGTGGCAGGATGGCCTTTGATAAGGGCATAGCAGATGATGGTCACAAACATCACAAACAGAAAGTAGGTGGTGTGCATGAGGTGGAGGTTGATGATTGACCTGTCCTCCTGCAAATACATGTACAACACTGAATAACATGATATAAATTACTACATTTATTACCAGATTCATATCATTGTAGCTACATGTACCTGCTACATCAAACAAATGGTGTCTACCCTTATGTGGTTTATACTAGTCTATTGTCAAGTTGAAACATTCACATTTCTGCCAAACCCAGCTTGATATACAGATTTAGCATACCATCTTGATCCTAGCTGGTGTAAACTATAACTTCCATTAAGTACACACTAATTTTTCCACTTACTTACATACAAGAGCCTTACTCTTTTATGAATTGATGAAATATCTATGTGTACATTTGAAACTGTCTTATCTACATGGATATCTTTTTAAAAATTTCTCCCGTTAATATGTAGACGTGTAGGTTTCCTTAAAAATAATCGATTTACATTTTTTATCTTTATCAACTGTTAGAAAAATACTTTAATTTTCTTTTGGTATTCCCATCCACACATTTTGAGACACCACAAATTATAACTTATTCATTTTTAAACATTTCTTTCACTGTGCTAGTTTTCCAACTCTCTGATTTGACACAGCCCAGAAGTGAATCATACAGAGCTTACCAGTGTCAGGAGCATATTCATGGTGGGATCCAGCTTGTACTTCATGGTGACTCTGGGCAAGTGCGCACACAGGTTTTCCTCTGTGTAACTGCGGGGATAACCAACCATTCGGGAACTGTAGTCCGTCACCCCCTCCGTCACACTGACTGTGCTGGTACATCCTCCAAAGTGTCTGAAAAATCATAACATCAAAGTGTGATTAAAGACTGCTCTGTACTATACTGGATTGGGGGGGGGGGGGGGGGGGGGGGGAAGGGGTTGTTACAAACATGTACATATACACCGGTATTCTTAAAACTTGTTACTGGGGATATACTGATACTATCTATTGGGTATCAATCAATGATTTGTAAACTAAGTAACATTAGAGCATTAATATATATACAGTGTATATAATTTATTGATACAATTTAAAGTGAAACTGACTCAATCAATACATGTATGAGATATTCATGCTGGCTGAATGTAATCAAATATTAACTGGTTTACTAATCATCTGTGCTTCCAGGAGCTGTTGGCTTTTGACAAAGGAGACTATTGATAGGAACTTTATTTTTTTCACTTCAATTTACTTCCACTGTTCCACCTTGCATTACCTTTTGCTGGGGAAAATTGAAGCTGGTCCCTGGAAATTGATGCAAGTCAAAATCTGTATTTTCTGACAGTTTTTGTCTGAGCACACAGCTTCATTCCATTTGATAGGCAACATCATGGACACATTCATGCTCATCTTAGAGGCCAACCCTAGAGACAAAGATTGTACAGATGAATCTGAATTCACAAACACCTCAATGACCTGATGTACTGTACATAACATACATATTATATGTACCAACACCTTAAAATTTTCATGAAATAAGCACTTTCAAAAAAAAATTCTTTATATGTATATTCATCATTTCAAGTGATTGTACATGTACATATGATGATTACCTCTAAGTCCAAGTTCACTTCCATTGACAGCTGCCAACAGTGTGGTAACATTGTTTGATATATTGAAGAAACTGTCACTGTGAGAGGGTGTTACCTCTATCAGCATGGATATAGACGTATTACTGAAAGATCATAAAAAAATCCATTATTTTCAACGTATTACACTTAAAAGTTTCTTCAAGTTATCAAAGAATTGTTTAACAAAATGCAAAAGAAAAATACTATCTTCTTTTAAAAACTCCATCACAAAATCATTTGTCTTGATCTGCTGATTGGTTTTCTTTATAAACAAGAGTAATTATAATGTTAAAGTAAAGGTTTGCAGTTTCAGAAATTCAAAGTATTATCCAGTGAAGGAAAAAGGTCTTTCACTCACACAATGTGTTCATCTTTAGGAGCAGGGGTAGTTTTTAGAACCTTATCGTGAAGCTTTAACAATGTGTCTGCGAGCTTTGGTTCTGTGGTTGTAGTAATTGTGTCTTCAGTGTGATTTCCTAACACACAAAATTCTACCTCGGCAAAATTTTCAAAAAGTGGTTCCATTCCTGAAAAGACAAAAAATTCTATTATAATACGCAATTACTATTTTGTGTAGAAAAAGAAATAAGGAGAGAGCGCAGGTCTCAAACTTTAATATATGGCCATGGGTACTTAACCTTTCATTTAAGAAATAATTTAATATAGTAATGTTAAATTTGCTGTCTATTTTTGTGATAAGCTAAATGCTTAAAAAAGAATTCAATAAAATTGCAAAAATTTAAACAAGGGGCCCATGGGCCACATCGCTCACCTGAGCAACAGTAGACCTTTATGGAGTCATATACAAAATATCTGAACAATGTCATATAATAGATCCTGTATATAAAAAAAATTCCCCTGCATATTCTTATGTTTACCACTGAGCCCCTTTGTAACAGGATGATTTAACAGTCATATCACATATCTACACTATCTGAACTGACTAAAGTTACAGCTTTTTCAGTCAAATTGTGTTTTAGAAGATGATTTTTAAAGATTTTTCCCTATATATTCCTATGTAGAAATTTGACCCTCCCCCCCCCCCCCCCATTGTGGCCCCACCCTACCCCCCGGGGATCATGATTTGAACAAACTTGAATCTTCCCTACCTGAGGATGCTTCCATACAAGCTACAGCTTTTATGCCCGATCGGTTTCGGAGAAGATTTTAAAAGTTTTTTCTCTATATATTTCGATGTGAAAATTGGACCTCCCTGGGGATCATGATTTTATCAAACTTGAATCTACCCTACCTGAGGATGCTTCAACATGAGTAATAGCTTTTCTGGCTGATCAGTTTCAGAGAAAAAGATTTTTAAAGATTGTTCTCTATATATTTCTATGCAAAAATTGGACCCCCCCCCCCCCCCCCCCCCCCCCTGGAATCTACCCTACCTAAGAAATCCTTCCACACAAGTTACAGCTTTTCTGGTTGATGAGTTTCAGAAAATCAGAAAAGAAGATTTTTAAAGATTAACTCTATATGTTCCTATGTAAAAATCCCCCCAAGGGATCATGATTTGAACAAACTTGAATCTACTCTACCTGAGGATGCTTCCACAAAAGTTTCAGCTTTTCTGGCCAAATGGTTTTTGAGAAGAAGATTTTTGAAAAATACCAACAAATTTTCAATGATTTTTTATTATCTCCCCTTTAAATCTTCATTTTAACTTGAATCCCTTTTACCTAAGGATGCTTTGTGCCAAGTTGGGTTGAAATCAGCCCAGTGGTTCTGGAGAAGAAGTTGAAAATGTAAAGAGTTTACGGACAGACAGACGCCAGACAAAAACTCACTTGAGCTTTCAGCTTAGGTGAGCTAAAAACTGATCGTCAGTCCACTGACACTCATAAGACACTGGTATAGATATCACCAATAACTCTCCACATAGTACATGTAGCTGCATCTTCATCATGTTATTTTTGCCACGTATCCATTATAACAATGTCCAAAGTCTCTTTTGTTTGATACAAGCAAGCAGTTATGTTATTTTGATACCTATTATTACCCTGTACTAAGGGATGATGAATTTCACAATATGTTTAATAAAATAAACAACAGACACACTTTGTTCAATAAACAGCATATATAAGTTTCTTTCAAAATGCCCCAGTGGGGTATCATTCGAAGAATGTGAATAAAAAATATCTCAAATCCTTGAACCCAAATGGGATGAAGACAATAACTTTTAAAATCATATTTAATTGATGCCCCTGGCACCACGGTAAGTAATAGCAAATTTTAGTCCACTATAAATGGCCAATGACATCACTTAACACAGCAAAAAACAAAATAAAGAACAACCAAGTCAACCAATAAGATTGTAAAAATACAAGACGTAAGATAATGTTTTGCAGTTATGCCCACGATTACATATATATATGGTCTATAGATAACAATTTCATTATAAAAACATGTTTGAGTTTTCAGACAAAACCCCCCCCATAAAACAACACAGAGTTATGTACCTTTGTGAGATCAGGGTTAGGTAGTTCTTGCACTTTAATTATGTATGCAAGAGTAAGAAGCACCAAAGCAAACGTTCCAAGACTTATCACAAATAGGACCATGGGGGGCTTGTTTTTGAAAAAGCTCTTCAAATTTTCGCAAACTGCACAGTCAAATGCCATGGCTGTAAAGTTTTTCAGTCCCTGGAAAAGAGAAAAAGTCATGTTATAAATTTTCCTTGCATCTATTAATGTTTTACAGGTCAAAAGTTACAAAAAATGATACGGTAATTAAAAAATATTGACAAAGATAAAAGTCTCTTCAAAACTCAACATTGTAATGCAAACATGTAAAACATGAAAGTAAAAATCTCTCTCCTTTTAAAAAAAAAAAACCCCAAAAACCAGCCACTTATACATTGTACAAGCAATACAAATTTTCAGTATTTTGTTTGTTTTATCATATGTTTTTTAAGCAATATTGGCCATACATTTTTTAAAAAATTAACCAAAATGGAAACATGGGACTAGAATTGTACTATTGTTCAAATTAAATGTTATCATTTTAAAAGGAAGGGGATATAGACTGAAAACAATTTTTCAAAAAAATCACAGTGGATAACTTTTAGTAGTCATACCATAGAGTACTTAGTACGTATGAAACATTTAATTTCTTAGGATTTCATGTTTTAAAGGATATCGGTAAATAAAGCCCTTTAAAGGTTCTATCAGCACAAATTGTAACTTAAATTTTGGTAAACTACATCATTCTTTACAATGAACATTTTCTATAATACATGTAGTATGGTATAGGAAAATCCCATAAATCAATACACTGTAAGATATATCATGCTTTTGTTGCATTTGTTTTTTTTTTTTTGTCATAATGCATCCTGAACTTCGTGTTTCTTCAAACTTACCTTTAAAAATTGCTGAAAACGCCTACGATTCTTTTTGCGGAATTCAAATTTCATTGGGATGAAGTAGAACTCCTAGTGAGCTATTACCGTAGATTTGCAGAGTTGCTCTGTATATTACAAATAATATTCATGCAGATGATTTATTTTAAAACATGCAAATACCTACCATGATAGTATAAATGGATAAAAAAGATTATTAACGTTACCATCTTCAAAATAAAAAAAATATATAATACTTCTGGTGCATTCCTCCTTATAGAAGATTTATAAGACATGCCCCCTCTATATTTACATTAACTTTTCAAAAATGATCTTCCCTTTTAAAAGGCTTGAGCCCTTCACTTAAATTAATTAAGTTCACTTAAAGCCCTTTACCCCAAGGATGCTCTGTGCTTAGTTAACATTAATCCTTTGGATTCAGCTTTTGATCAACTCAGAAAAGCTTAAAAGCAGCGACTTACACATTACCTTAACTTGCAACATCAAGATATATCCAGCGGTCTGAAGTAAGCAAGCAAAGCAAAAGATAAGTTACCCTAGGCTGCCTAAAGTTAATTCTATGTCTAATGGATAGGTTAAGGGAGTTGCTGTTTTGAAAATCAAACAAACCACTACTGGTATTTTGCATGTTATCTTTCCATTTTTTTTACAGCTTAAAATGACAGAGCAGATTAGTAAACAAATAGTCTAATTGTAGCTTGAATACTTAGAGTATTTGTCTTTTACGTAAATGAATTAAAATTATCAGTTTGAAAATTTTGCTTGTTTTAATTTTATCTCCCTCCCTAGGTTTAGTATTTTGAAATTGTCATTACCGGTACATGAGAATTAACGTTGGAGAGTCTTAGATAAAATGAGAAATCTTTGAGATAGTGACCATTTAATTGAACCCCTCTAATTTAAAGGACATTTTGACAAAACACAATTTAGAGGACTTTGTTTTGACCTTAACATCTGGTTTAGATTTTTAGCATAAGTTCAATGAATATCCTTTACCTATCAAGCACTCTATGGAGGTATAGCACAAGAAGTACAAGGTAGATAAGGCAAAGGGATGAGAAAATAGGTTCTGTACAAGGATTTTACACAGACATCTGCTATGACCTTGACACATGACTTACAAACTTGATTCAATGTCACTGGATATCCCTAACCTACAGGCAATCTTTTGGTTAAATTTGAGCAAGATTGGAACAAGGAGAGAAAAAATATGGTCCCAAAATGGATTTCAGGGCTGCTGTGACTGTAAACATTTGACCTCAAAACTTTTGAAATTGAAGATTAGTGCACACTTTATCCACAAGCATT
Organism: Magallana nippona; assembly: GCA_033439105.1. NCBI lineage: Eukaryota > Metazoa > Mollusca > Bivalvia > Ostreida > Ostreidae > Magallana > Magallana nippona. The sequence continues at coordinate 19,437,348 of CM065922.1, forward strand.
ATTTTAATTTGAGCAAGGCAAGACAAAGGGAAACGAATTCATAGTCCAGACAAGAATTACCACTTAGGTAAGTCTGCTATAAACTTTAACCCATAAACTAAGTTCAAGTTCATTGCCCAAATTATAGACTAATAAAATAATAACTGGTAAACTAACAGCCACGGATTCCAATAATTCCAACAAACAGCTTCATTTCACTCCATTATGGAAGCTAGGTTAAATACTGGTACACGTACTAACATTAATGAGTGTCATTTTATAGTTATGGTTACTACAATTCACCTAATAGCTAAGGTTATGGAGAAATTAAATTTAATCTTATAAAAGGAAGGCTTTATAGAAATCTATTTTTTAATACATTTCACTAGAGATTCAGATTGAAATAAAGTATTAAAAAACTTTGAAACTGTAAATATTGAAAAATTCAGCATGATACTGTAATAGTTGGCTGGTATAAAACAATCTCTGACATTTACTGATGACAGAAACACATCATTATTAATTTCATTACAAAAAATTACTTGTAATAAAGATGTAATATTTACAACAAAAATTATAGAGAAAATAGATATCTGAAAAGTGACGGTAAAAAGAAAAAAAGGGAGTAATCTTTTGGGAAAAAAGACAGATTTTATTTATAGCAGGATATCATATACAAATTCTTAACAGATATCAACTAGCTTGATACTAAGACACACATGAGCATGAGAGAACTTTTATCTTTGTTATTTTGTAATATAAAAGTAAGGCCATGCACACCAATTTAATTTTCTGTTTGTTGGACATCTGATGAAAAAAAAGTACAAGTGGGCAAGCGATTAAATAATAAAACTATCATTTTTTTTGTAGGCAAAATTTTTAGGCTGTACATAAAGAAAGTTAAGTGGATGATTATATTTTTTCTACTTTTTTTCTGATTTTAAAAGAGTGGAAATAGAAAAGAAAATGGAACAGAATTTCCTAGATGCAGAAAATTTAAAATAATGTTATTTGTATAGTTTGTTTAAATACAAGCACGGGTCAGACAAAGAAATTAAATTGGTGTGGCCAATTTGTGTACAACTAAACAATTGAATAATTAGTCTGTAAAATTCAGTACATCTATATTAAATAAACAATGTGTACCGGTATTTCACTTTCATAAACAAAAACACACTCAAACTGCCAGCCCCAAAATAGCAAAATCTGAAATATCAATCAGAAAATAGATAAAATGTTTATAATTAACATGACCACTGACAGATAGATGAGTAATTTCACCCGATGAAAAATTTGACACTTAGCAATCTGAGGCTGACAGTCAAATCAAAGTATTTTGACAGTGTCATTGAAATTAGTGTGACAAAGGTAGAACTGGTATGTATATATTGTGCTTTTTGGCAAGTTTTGGATAAAAATTTAAATGTTTGTCCTCTCTTTACAAAGATCTGAAATGAATTTGGGTTAGCAGGTAGGGAATTCATGGTTTTTTTTTTTTACAGGAAAAATTTAATTTGAAACCATTTCAAATTGAACACAAATATATTTTTTCCCTTTGAATAATAAATGTGAATGAAAGTATCTGAATCAATATGTACGGAGAAAACAAACCAGTGGTTAAGAGCTAGTTCATGTATATTTGGTGTGCAAAAACACATAGTGCTTTTATGTTTGGCCGAAACTGTTTCTCTTCAGCCCATCACTTAAAGCTGTACCAAAGAGCTACAGTTCTAAAGTTAGTAAATCATTTCTAAACTTACTGAATTCTTTGACTTTACCATTTTATTCATCTGATAGTGGAAAAAAATTTACACATTACAAGTCATAAAATGTAAGCCAGGTTAAAAAATGTTAACCAATATGTAAATTGAAATGAATCATATTTTCACAGCCAACAGTTTACAAGCCAGGGAAAAGAGAAGCAAATTGTAAACTCTAACTGTGAAAATAGAACAATCAGTTTTAAAATACCATAGCTACAAAACAGCATGAGGCATAACTCCATTTCTCTTTGCAGATGAAATACTAAGATTAATAAAACAGGTTCCAAGCATATTTTGCAAAGCGCATAAATTCTCATTACATGCACTTCAAAAAAGTGCTTATGATATATTACTTTCTTTGTAAATAATCATGCACAAAAATCTTTTTACATCATTATCAAAAATCAACAAGAGGCCCCAGGGCCACATCGCTCACCTGAGTAACATTGGTCACAACTCTAATCAGCTGCAGCATTTGGAATCAAAGACAGGCTATCCAGTCTAAATACAAACAATGGAATCTTAGTGCACAGTGTCAATCTATTTGTTTCAGCTGATTACAAGCCATCAACAACTTCTTAACAAAGTTATTCCACCTTATTCATTCTAGTTTAATTCAATTTAATTATTCTATTTGTGCACTTACCAAAAAGAAATATTCAACTCAAGGAAATATTTTGCAACATTATTATGTAAATGATTCCCCCAATACAGAGGAATAAAAAACTGGTTCCCTGTCATTAATCACATGGCGCTTGCACTCATAATCAATGACAGAACCAGAATGACGCACAGGGGTAAAAGCAATACTTATTAACTTATAGTTTGGTATTACAGCTTTACCATGTTAATTCTTATTTATTTTCAAAAATAATTGCCTATTGATTCTTCAGAAGAATTATTTATTGAAGTGGTGTTTTCTTCTGATTTCTTTTATGAACTTTGAACCCGTAAGGGCCCCTTCCTGGCCCCTGCAGTCATGATTTGAACAAATTTAAATCTACCATATATTATTAAGGTCTTCCGTTTCCAACGGAAGACCTTATTGTTTTCGTACTGTTTCTTATTAAGGTCTTCCGTTTCCAACGGAAGACCTTATTGTTTTCGTACTGTTTCTTATTATTATTAAGGTCTTCCGTTTCCAACGGAAGACCTTATTGTTTTCGTACTGTTTCTTATTATTATTATTATTATTATTATTATTATTATTATTTTTCTTTTCCACAAATTTTGTGCACGCGATTTCTCGAAAACTATTCGACCGATTTCCACAATTTTTTCACAGGTGATTGGACTTCATATGATCTTCAAACATTTTTGATAATTTTCCTGTCGTCACTTCCGGTACCGATTTATCGGCCATTTTGTTCATTTTTACGACCTATTTTGTGCACACAAAAACTCAAAAACTATCAGAGATATGAATATGAAATTTTCAGGATAGTTAGACCATAGTTTGAAGTTGTGCCCATTAATTTTGTTTAACTCCTTTGGCGCCATTTCTTGGAGCTCGCTATGGCTCGAAAATTGGGTATAGATTTTGAATCAAAATTTTCACACGTTTTGATCTGTATCTTTTTATCAGTTGATATTTTGTTGAGACATATATAACAAAAGTGGTAGAGTATGAAAAGTTCTTTTCACTGATATCAAGGAAAAGGGGCTAGCCCCTTTAATTAGGGGCTAAGAGACTCGTAAACTTTATAACAAATAACTGAAAAATGATAAAGATTTTGTAATGCATTATAGAAGCAAAGTTGTTGATCATAACAATATCTGTCAGAAAAAATCATTGCCACGCCCATTTATAACGTAATTAGGGATTTTTAGGGGCCAAAAACCTTAAATTTTGACGCAATATATCTAGAGAAGGAGACATATTTTGTTAAGCATTGTAGAAGAGAAAATGTCTGCATTGATAATTTCAATCGATGCCACTTATCAAAACACCAATGTATGTTCCCATAAAGGATTTGCAGGGTTGACCCCTAAAAGATTCAATCATTTATATCTCAAAAGTGAACAACAATTTAAGATAGGTGTAAGAACAAAAAATGTTACTATACTTAAGATCTTTCCAACAAAATCAAGAAAAAGAGATTGGCCCCTTTCATTAGGGGCCAACACACTCGTAAACTCTATTACAAATAACTTAAAAACGATAAAAATTTTGTAATGCATTATAGAAGCAAAGTTGTTGATCATAACAATATCTATCAGAAAAAATCATTACCAGCGCAGTTATTACGTAACTAGGGATTTTTAGGGGCCAAAGTCCTTAAACTTTGACGCAATATATGTAGAGAAGGAGACATATTTTGTTAAGTATTATAGAAGTGAAAATGTCTGCATGGATGGTTCTAATCGATTCCACTTATCAAAACACCAATGTCTGTCCCCATTAAGGATCTATAGGACTGGCCCCTAAAATATTCAATCGTTTATATCTCAAAAATTAACAACAATTTTTGATAGGTTTACGAACAAAAAATGATAGTATTCTTAAGACCTTTTCAATGAACTCAAGAAAAAGGGGCTGGCCCTTAAAATTAGGGGCCAAGATACTAGTAAACACTCTTACAAATAACTTTAAAACGATCAAGATTGTGTAATGCATTATAGAAGACAAGTTGTTGATCGTAGCAAAGTCTGTTTGAAAACCTCTTTGCCACAACCATTTATTACTCAATTAGGGATTTATAGGAGCCAAAGTCCTTAATCTTTTTAAGAAATTGAACGGAAGACCTACTCGTTACTCGTAACGAGATCGTATCTAGTTATTATTATTATTATTATTTTTCTTTTCCACGAATTTTGTGCACGCGATTTCTCGAAAACTATTCGACCGATTTCCACATTTTTTTCACAGATGATTGGACTTCATATGATCTTTAAACATTTTTAATTATTTTCCTGTCGTCACTTCCGGTACCGATTTATCGGCCATTTTGTTCATTTTTACGACCTAATTTGTGCACACAAAAACTCAAAAATTATCAGAGATATGAATATGAAATTTTCAGGATAGTTAGACCATAGTTTGAAGTTGTGCCCATTGTTTTTGTTTTACTCCTGTGGCGCCATTTCTTGGAGCTCGCTATGGCTCGAAAATTGGGTACGGAATTTTAATCAAATTTTTCACACGTTTTGATCTGTATCTTTTTATAAATTGATATTTTGTTGAGACATATATATCAAAAGTGGTAGTGTATGAAAAGTTCTTTTCACCGATATCACGGAAAAGGGGCTAGCCCCTTTAATTAGGTCCTAGATACTCGTAAACTCTATTACAAATAACTTAAAAACGATCAAGATTTTGTAATGCATTATTGAAGCAAAGTTGTTGATCATAACAATATCTTTCAGGAAAAATCATTGCCACGCCCATTTATTACGTAACTAGGGATTTTTAGGGGCCAAAAACCTTAATTTTTGACGTAATATATCTAGAGAAGGAGACATATTTTGTTAAGCATTGTAGAAGAGAAAATGTCTGCATTGATAATTTTAATCGATTGCACTTATCAAAACATCAATATCTGTCCCCATTAAGGATTTACAGGGCTGAGCCCTAAAAGATTCAATCAATTATATCTCAAAAATGAACAACAATTTTAGATAGGTGTAAGAACAAAAATTGTTAGTATTCTTAAGACCTTTCCAACAAAATCAAGGAAAAGGGGCTGGCCCCTTTAATTAGGGGCCAATAAACCGTAAACTCTATTACAAATAACTTAAAAACGATCAAGAATTTTGTAATGCATTATCGAAGCAAAGATGTTGATCGAAGCAATGTCTATCTGAAAAATCATTGCCAGCCCATTTATTACGTAACTAAGGATTATTAGGGGCCAAAGTCCTTAAACTTTGACGCAATATATCTAGAGAAGGAGACATATTTTGTTAAGCATTGTAGAGGAGAAAATGTCCGCATTGATAATTTCAATCGATGCCACAAATCAAAACACCAATGTATGTTCCCATAAAGGATTTACAGGGCTGACCCCTAAAAGATTCAATCATTTATATCTCAAAAATGAACAACAATTTTAGATAGCTGTAAGAACAAAAAATGTTACTATACTTAAGATCTTTCCAACAAAATCAAGAAAAAGGGACTGACCCCTTTCATTAGGGGCCAACACACTCGTAAACTCTATTACAAATAACTTAAAAACGATCAAGATTTTGTAATGCATTATAGAAGCAAAGTTGTTGATCATAACAATATCTATCAGGAAAAATCATTGCCAGCCCATTTATTACGTAACTAGGGATTTTTAGGGGCCAAAGTCCTTAAACTTTGACGCAATATATCTAGAGAAGGAGACATATTTTGTTAAGTATTATAGAAGAGAAAATGTCTGCATGGATGGTTCTAATCGATTCCACTTATCAAAACACCAATGTCTGTCCCCATTAAGGATATATAGGACTGTCCCCTAAAATATTCAATCGTTTATATCTCAAAAATTAACAACAATTTTTGATTGGTTTATGAACAAAAAATGATAGTATTCTTAAGACCTTTTCAATGAACTCAAGAAAAAGGGGCTGGCCCTTAAAATTAGGGGCCAAGATACTAGTAAACACTATTACAAATAACTTTAAAACGATCAAGATTGTGTAATGCATTATAGAAGACAAGTTGTTGATCGTAACAAAATCTGTTTGAACAACTCTTTTCCACACCCATTTATTACTTAATTAGGGGTGTAAAGGAGCCAAAGTCCTTAAACTTTTTAAAAAATTGAACGGAAGACCTACTCGTTACTTGTAACGAGATCGTATCTAGTTATTATTATTATTATTATTTTTCTTTTCCAAAAATTTTGTGCACGCGATTTCTCGAAAACTATTCGACCGATTTCCACAATTTTTTCACAGATGATTGGACTTCATATGATCTTCATACATTTTTGATAATTTTCCTGTCGTCACTTCCGGTACCGATTTATCGGCCATTTTGTTGATTTTTACGACCTATTTTGTGCACACAAAAACTCAAAAACTATCAGAGATATGAATATGAAATTTTCAGGATAGTTAGACCATAGTTTGAAGATGTGCCCATTGGTTTTGTTTTACTCCTGTGGCGCCATTTCTTAGAGCTCGGTATGGCTCGAAAATTGGGTCCGAATTTTGAATCAAAATTTTCACACGTTTTGATCTGTATCTTTTTATCAGTTGATATTTTGTTGAGACATATATAACAAAAGTGGTAGATTATTAAAAGTTCTTTTCATCGATATCAAGGAAAAGGGGCTGGCCCCTTGAACTAGGGGCCAAGAGACTCGTAAAGTATATTATAAATAACTTAAAAACTTTAAATATTTTGTAATGCATTATAGAAGCAAAGTTGTTGATTGTAACAAGATCAATCTGAAAACCTCAATGCCACACCCATTTATGACGTAATTAGGGATTTTTAGGGGCCAAATATCTCAAACTTTGATACAATATATCTAGAGAAGGATACATATTTTGTTAAGCATTAGAGAAGATAAAATGTCTGCATTGATGATTGTAATCGCTTGCACTTATCAAAACACCAATATCTGTCCCCATTAAGGATTTACAGGGCTGACCCCTAAAAGATTCAATCATTTATATCTCAAAATTGAACAACAAGTTTAGATAGGTGTAAGAACAAAAATTGTTAGTATCCTTAAGACCTATCCAACAAAATCAAGAAAAAGGGGCTGGCCCCTTTAATAAGGGGCAAATGCACTCCTAAACTCTATTACAAATAACTTAAAAACGATCAAGATTTTGTAATGCATTATAGAAGCAAAGTTGTTGATCATAACAATATCTATCAGAAAAAAATCATTGCCACGCCCATTTCTTACGTAACTAGGGATTTTTAGGGCCAAAGTCCTTAAACTTTGACACAATATATCTAGGGAAGGAGACATATTTTGTTAAGCATTGTAGAAGAGAAAATGTCTGCATTGATGATACTAATCGATTCCATAAATCAAAATACCAATGTATGTCCCCATTAAGGATCTAAATGGCTGGCCTCTTAAATATTCAATCATTTGTATCTAAAACATGAACAACGATTTAAGATAGGTGTAAGAACAAAAAAATGTTAGTATTCGTGAGACCTATCGAATTAAATCAAGAAAAAGGAGCTTGGCCCATAAATTAGGGTCCAAGGCACTCGTAAAGTCTCTTACACATAACTTAAAAATGATCAAGATTTTCTAATGCATTATAAAAGCAAGTTATAAAACTAATTGCCACACCCATTGATTAGGGATCTTAGGGGACTAAAATCTTAAATCTTTAATGTGCTGTATGTGAAAAAGCAAAACACTTTGTTAAGCATTGTAAAAGATACTGACAATCGTATACATTATCTGAAAGGGCGGAGTGGAGGGGTAATTCTGAAATTTCATTTATTTTTTAATCATATCGTTTAAAAAATTGAACGGAAGACCTACTCGTTACTCGTAACGAGATCGTATCTAGTTATTATTATTATTATATAGATTTATAGAGTGCAAAATATACATATAGTTTCTATGCGCTATATATATCAGAAAGCTAATGTAAAAGTTTGATTATTCTAGGCTATTTGGTTCTGGAGAAGAAGATTTTTAAATTTCCTCATAATATCTTCAATCTTTCTTAATTATCTCCCCTTTGAAGGGAAACTGATAATGTATTTGAACAAAATTGATAGCACTTCCTGCAGGAAACTTTGCGCCAAGTTTGGTTTAATTAGCTCAGTGTTTCTGGAGAAGATGATTTTTAAAACAACCAACCCTATTTTCACTCTTTCCTAGTATACCATATATCCGGTAATTTTCGTGATGATCTAATTTTCGCTTTTTTTCGATCACTTCAACGTCGCAAATTATTGAATATGCAGAAATTATATTCCAGTATTTTTTTCTATAAGAATCTTTTCAAATCGCAAAAAATGACTGACGCAAACTAAACATATTACACATTTTCCCCATTTTCGCAAATTTTGTGACACGCGAAAAAAACCTGATAGACGGTATCTCCCCTTTGAAGGGAAACTGGATCTTCTTTTGAACAAACTTGAAAGTCCTTCCCCCAAGGATGCTTTGTGCCAAGTTTAGTTGAAATTGGCCTAGTCGTTCTGGAGAAGTAGATAAAAATGTGAAAAGTTTATGATGTTGTTGACGACAACAATGACAAATTTTGATCAGAAAAGCTCACTTGAGCCTCTGGCTCAGGTGAGCTAATAAATAATATATGAGCCGGTCCTATGATATCGCAGTAGTTAAATCATTATGTCGAAAAATCTATCAATATTTCCAGAATCTAATGTTATTGTGAGTTTCCTCTATTATATACCTCAGTGATGTTTAGCGTGCCTCTGTTTACCATGTCTAAAAATATCCCCACGTGAAATGTCAATTTCAGCGCGTTACTATACGTAAACAGAAATACCGCGATACAATAGAACCCGCGATATGATAGGAAACAAGTATAATACTTCTAAGTCAGATTTCTAATATGCTCAATTTATTAAAATTAGAACTTCCATCCGGTTTTCGATATACTCCTCTGACTTTTTACCCTTGCTTTTACATTATGACATGTGCAAAGGAGATGGCATCTTATAAAATCAAAGCAGGGGTTATAGGCAGAGGAATCTCATATTATAGTAGTTTAGGGGTCCAGCAAAATGGAAGGCAAAAGACTTACTAGTATTTTTTGAACAAGAATTTTGCAGATTATTCATTTACAACCTTAAACTTTAAGAAAGTCTGTCTCATAAAGATTTAATAAGCATGCATTTCTAAAACTTTCAAATTATTAGGAGCCTTGGTGCTGTGCATGCAGGAAATGAGAATTAAAATTGTATGTAGGCCTACTACACCCTTAAAGGAAAATTACCTGTTTCTCTTTCTCTAACTTCTTTCTCTTACATTATCCCAACTTTGTCAGTTCAATACATTAAGGCTCTATCTTCAAAATGTCACCGAAGTTAGGTTCACGTACGTGTCCGATGGCATCCATAGTTGCTGTATACTTTCAAAAATTGACACGGAGTGGATGATTTATTTCCGGCAATATTGTGTTGACAATGGCATGAATAAAAGTATTGATAGACGGTGGCGTGAATTGTGAGATATATACACATGTACAGCAGCTTATGGTGAGACACTTCCATATTATGACATACTCTCTATTAGAATAAACAATAAAACCAGGCATAATTTCATACATTTTTTTTTTACCAAAACATAGGTTAGGTATACCACAGGAGTCGACAGTTTTATCCGTAAAACAATGTACACACTAACCTGTACAAATGTACCTTTTAATTGGGAAGTATACGCAGGCATCTAGATGGCTGACTTGCATTCGAAAAGCCATTTAGTTTTGTTAAAATGATTATATCGACTAAATCATTCAACAAACTCCATAACAGATTGGTTAAGGTATTGGACTTGTGAACCGCACATCGGAGTTCGAATCCCGCTTGGGATTTTGTTTTCATTTGGCGTTATTGCTATTAAAGCATATGCATAACAAGTTATAAAATTAACCCTCTTTTTGTCTACTCAATGCATCTTAAATCAGAATTATATTTGAACTTAGTCTTATGCTCGTATGGGACACTTCCATATTGTGACATACTTCCTCTCGAAATAAACAATGAAAATATGTAAATTCTAACACTTTTTTCTTGTTATATACATGTACGGAATGTCAACATTCATCAGTGAAATATTCCATGTTTTATGGTTTTCTTAATAATGAGGCGTAACTAAAATAATGATGAAAAATAAAGGAAATGTATTCATTTATTAACAATGATACGCGCAGAGCAAGTCAGAAAGACACAAAATAGTTTGTTATAAATGAAACGATGTCAGCAAAAAGTAATAGATCGGGACATCATAATTTAATTTTGTTTTGAAAATGATGCACCACATTTTATTGTTTTACCAAGAATAATACTAGGAAATTGATGAACTTAAAAATATCAACAGGAAAAGGTGAGCATATAAAATTAAAAATAGTCTTTTAATAGCTTAGTAATTGCAAAAATGCTAAAATATTTACAGTGTCAACATTCATTCACATAAGTAAATATTGAACATCACTGCATGATGTAAGTAGATAATGGAAAGATAAAACTGATTATAAACATTGCACTATTTTGCAGATTCTTTTGATGCATCATGAATATTCATGACATTAAAAAATGATTGATACACGGTCTGTCTCCATCAACAAATATATATCTATATATTTATTCATTTATTCATTTATTTATTCATTTATAATGCTTAAAATATCTGATACGATGTAAACTAGTTCTCAAACTGAAATCAACACATAGGTAAAACATTGCCTGTAACACTGGGTTACAATATATAGCGCCTATCAAAGCTTCGAAGACTTCGAATATCCGAGCCTATGATATAAATACATGTATAATTTTGCTAACACGAATTATAGGGTGGCTTGATTCACGTACCGTTATTTCCCATGACAGTATATTAAAGATACATGCATATATTATAGCTAGGCTATTGATATTATGAGCATGTATTTCCTAAATGAGATATATCTACACGTACTACACCTAAAAATAATTTGAACTATGTATACTCTCTCTGCCTCCCTCCCCCCCCCTCTCTCTCTCTCTCTCTCTGTTTGTTCACAATGCAGGGGTAAAATCTTGTTTAGCCCATAAATTAATATGCGAACATTTAAAGAACACAATAAACGTGAATATTTGTGCAATATTAAATGCTAAACGTACAATTAAGACTGTAGTAATCGATAATGCCTTCAAGTTTCAATATTTTGCAGAAACATTCGAAATATCGTAAATAGTGAACATTTCAAAAGTATCATATCATGGTCTACTCGTGAATATCGTATTTGATTCTAAAAATGGTCGAAAAATACAACCAAGTAGACAGTTAAGTACATCTACTTTTCTAGGGAGCCCTGCCCTTTGCTCAGTTTAGTGTCGTTACTCATTATCCGCTCAAACTCTGATGTGTCATCTATACAGATATAATTAGAAAATGCATGCAGAAGTGTACCTCGACAAAAATTCGAAATAACAACTTTGACCCCATGCATGTCACAAATATTTTAGCGAATGAACTTGCACATGTTACGTCCGCCAAAAAAAAAAAAAAAGAAAAGAAAAAAATTAAACGCATGTAAAATCGATATGGCCGTTGCATAAAACGGATATTGTAACTGTTACCCAAAATGCATTAAAAAGCGACATTATAAGCTTACATTATTAAATCATGCAACACCGGGAGAGGAGTGGCTGCATGATTTTAATTAATTCAATTAACAACACTTGCAGCGTACCTATAACACAAACGGGGACATTATATGGTATTTCATTAAATGACATCCAAATGTCAATTGTATTAAATATAGGTAAATGCTGATGAAGCAAAATTAAGTATCCAGTTCTTTTCGAACATTCAAAGAAAGCAAGTTGTTGAAACACTCAACGTCTGGGTGTTAAAGACAATTAACATGACGTCAACTGATAGATAGTAAATGACCAAATGCGGTGTTATGCATTTCCCAAAATATCACGAGAAATACTTCATCGGAACCCCCGACCCCGGAAACATGGACTCCATTGATTAGTCCGTAATATGCACAGAAAAGGATTTTGGGAGTCGGGTTTTATATCCGTTTTTTTTTCTTTTTTGCTTGCTGAATAATTTTTTAACTGAAAAAAAAGAAGTCTCCGATTTTTTTTTTTTTTTTTGGGGGGGGGGGGGGGGTAAAGTAAAGGTGCCCCCTCTCCGGAATAAATCGTCAGTGGATCCGCGCATGTATCTTGCATGTGTCAGTCAGCATGAATTTGATGTCTGATGTCCAATTATTCTTAATTTCACTGTTATGTCAGGAAGGAGGAGGGGTTGGCAAACAAGTTGTTAATGATAAACATGTTTAGATCTACATGCAAGCGCTACTCTATATTTATGCAATTTATTTATTCCTTCGACGGAATATTACATACTACATACGCATATTTGGTGATCTAAGTGAGACTCATAGAATGACTGCATGAAAGAAATTCAATATTTTATCAGCTAGATTGACAGTACTGGTGCCAAATGGCAATTATAGAGATTCTGTTTATATATATATATATATATATATATATATATATATATATATATATATATATATATATATATATATATATATATATTTTTAAAAAACTACATAAAAAATACTTGTCGTATATTTTAGTCATAAAAGCACTTAAAATTAAAATTTTATATATAACATCGTCGAATAAACATGAAATTTAAATTACCTAATTAATGTGTTGGTATTACATTAAAACTATATGTGCCGGTAAATTCATTATCATCATTTATATTACTATTATTAAAACCTCACCGAGGAACTTGATTCAATGTATTCTACAAAATTATATCCCTACCTAAATCACAAATTTTATCCGTTTATTTGTTTATAAAAAAAAATTGCCCACGTGATTTAAAAAGATAGGTTCCCGTACACCTAACGTGGTCTGTTTATCACGTGTCGCCCATATATGGGCATTACCACGTGGTTTTACCTTTCCACAACAATTATTGCCAAGACAACGCCCACTAAAATATAAATGTCTGCGGGCGTCGGTTCGAGCTTATACAATTACAAATTATTTAAAATGCTAAATCTGAAGGATTCATGAAAACACTATATAATTTTATAAAGCTGTATAAGTTATATATGTTAATATTTTTCGTGTACACAAACCAAAACAAAGCATGTGATTTTTAACGTGGTGTCCTGATGACGTCAAAATGTAAAGTTTTCATTGGCTAATCAATGACAGGTGCCACTCAAAACCACGTGGTGCATTGATATTTTCCTAGCGTTGAGTGTTTTGGTCGGGCCGCGCCATCTTCCTCGAATGTGCGTTGTTTTGCGTTTTTTCCGAACGAAAACTGCAGCCCGACCAATTTCATACTCTGCAAAGGAAACATTCATACCCATACTTTCCCGTTTTACCTAATCGAGAATTGAAATGAGTCTGGATACTTTGCTTGAAGCTGCTGAATTTCTGGAATGGCGTAACCAGTCCAAAACACGTGGTATGTTTACCACATGGCAAATATTCGGATTTAATTCGGTTGTATTTAATCATATGAGTTGTCTTGTTCGCTTTGATATTGTTTATTTTATCATGGTTTATTTCTGTCACAAGATTATAATGAGTATTTTAAACGTTATGACGACTTTCTTCAGGTTTAAATTTGTACACAAAATTGGTGTATATCGTCCGGTCTCGCTTTCATTGTGTCATTTGCATATGTATGAGTACGCCATGAAAGTGCTTATTTTACATTCATTAAGTTGATGAGTCTGCGGGTCGAGTATCATCAGCAAACGGTTCTGACACCTCGCAAGATTCATATAGCTCTGCTAAAATAATTTACATGGACCCAGACGATGCAACACTTCGTCGCCGTGCAGGAGGGTAAGTCCAAACAAATGTAAACACGGCTGACCTTGCGGTATCTTCCACGTGCTTGATGACGAAACAGTCGATACGTAGATTTATAGGAAGAGATCGTAGCTAAACACCCATTAAATTATTTTAAAAAAAAAATTATAAAGGGTGAAATTATGGTTAAAGTTTTATACATACTTAATAGTCATACTTCAAAGAGAGAAGAAATATTTTTGAGAATTCCATTTCTCATTTGGAAAGACTGATCTTAAAAGCACTTCCCTGTTAGGAAATACATGCAACTATTAATATCAATGAAATGTTTAATAAGTTTATGATTTGAAGATTCTTGACTGTTTTTGAGAGCACACAATTTGATGGCATTGATTAACATTTCAGAGCTGGGACCAGAGAGGTTCACAATAAATTAGAGAAAAACAGGTGAATATAATAAGTATATATAATGTTATTGTCATTTTATAGATGCCATTGTAGATTGTGGCTATTTAACTGATAGCGAATTACATTGGTGTTTTTGATTTATTCGTAATTAAGTATTTAATCAGGTTCTTGTATTAAAAATGATATGATATATATAGATAAGTGGCAAGGGAACATATGAAAAAGACAAAAGCATTTTTTATTTCTGAATTCATACCTTAAATTGTCGATTAATTTGATATAAATCTTTGAATTCAAATAAGTTTGACCATTGAAGATTTAATATGACAAGTACAGAAGAAATTGGCAAACTGAATGATTAAATTAATGCTGAATTAGAATTAAGGTACATGTCAATGATTAGAAATTTTAATACATGGATGATGTTTTAATTTTCCTTTTGCAGGCGGGCACATTTAAAAGAATGCTTTGATATTTTAAAGAAACAAATTCCAACCCTTGAAGATAAAAGGACATCAAATCTATGTATTCTACGTGGCTCTATACGATACATTCAGGTAATTTATGCAGGAAATTTGAAATGAGCCCATATATTATTGTTTACTATAATACAAACAGCCAAGGCATGGACATTGAAAATGAGTGATCTCCCCTCTAATGTAAATCTGTCTGTGGTTGAAGAAAATAACAGTTCTTGATGATAAGATAGTGTACATGTATAATGACATGGACACGCTTATTCAGGATTTTCTAAATTTAGAAATATATCAGGGGCGGAGCCTAGACTTGGTGCATTTATGTAGGTTAAGCTGGCAACCATGGCTTAAAATCCAGTACATGGTGAATTTTGATTGGTCTATCATATATAAACACTAACACGTGAGAGGTCACCTGGTGATGCGTTTAAAGCAAAGGGAGGCAATTCAATCAGGATATGGTTATTTTTTTTTAGGCTGTGAAAAGAAAAGAGAAAGAATATGAACTTGAAATGCAAAGATTAGCAAAGGAGAAGATAACTCTCCAAGAGAGAATACAGAGTTTAAAGTTAGAACTAGCCAGAATGAATATAGAAGTGGATTTAAACCAATGGATTACTCTTCCAGATGAACAAGACACCAATTCTACTTCAACTGCAACAGGTACTCTTCTTTAATTTTTTACAGCAATATATTGTTCAAACCTGTCATCTTGGGCTTCAGAAATTGCCTACTTATTCATGTTGAAAATTTATTATAGATTAACATAGGAAAAACCTGTAAAATATTTATTTTTAAGAACAGAGGGTAGAGATGTTGAAATTATTGTAGAAGCAAAGTACAGGTGACACTCAATGGCTCGAATTTCGATCTCTCGAAGTTCTTGATTTCTTGAAGTGAAATCACGGTCCCAATCTTTTTCTCTATATAACGAAACAAATTTACTCTTAATATCTCGAACTGTATATAAAGTACTTAAAAGATTTTCAAAGTGTAAAAAACATTTATCTACCAAAAACCAAGTTCTGTATTGTTGGAATTGAAGTAAAATAGCAGAAAATAGGAATGAAACCATGTTAGACTATCTGGCCATGTTATGAAACAAACTTCCGGCTACTATAATTTAAGAAACAAAAAATTTCCGTATTTTTTAAAACTTTCGATCTCTTGAGTTTAATCATGGTCCCTTGAAGTTCAAGTTATGGAGATTCACCTGTTTTGTATACCTGTAGCCCTTTTCACAAAAAATCTTACGATTACAATTTTCATTGTTAGTGGAAACTTAAGTTTTTGTTCATTTTCACAAAACATCTTATGAGATTCTTACGTGTAAAATTTGTCGTAACTTTATGATAGCACATACCCTCTTGTAAGTATTTCCAAAATGTAAAAAATCCCCATATGATGTAATATATACAAGACAAACAGCTACATTTAACGTTTCGAGACACATTATATTGTTATTTTGCATTATATAGCAGTTACTGTCGAAAAAATACACAAATAAATTTTCCAAAAAATTTAATGGCAAATTTTTCTCATAAGATTTTCCTATGTCGTATTAAACACATTGTGATTGTGACGTCATATTTTGAATTCTGCTATATCACATTGATTTCACTCAATGAAAGTGGTGCATAACTTCAGTTTTGCGTCCTGTTTATGATAATTTTAGTTTAATATTTATGTTTCTCCTTTTTTATTAGAATCATTTAATGAATTGAGATCGTTGTTAGGGAAAGGATAAATCGTAAATAAAATCTTAAGTGAAACCTGTTACGAATGCGTTCGTGAAAAACACTTAAGATTTCTCATAAGAGATTCTTAAATAAAAATCGTATGCAAAATCTTAAGATTGTTTGTGAAAAGGGCTTCTGATTCAGGTTTGTTTTTCATTGAACCTTCCACATCAGAGGACTCCAGTACAGTACCTAGGAGAGGGGGTCAAATTTTTCTCAAAAAATAGTACCGGTATTTTAAAAAATGAAGCTACATGTATTATTTATAGAATTAACATAGAACCAATGTATTCTTACAAGGAAATATTTCTATAATTTGCACAGAACAAGGAAGTCCAATATGCAGTGATGATGAAGAAGATGACATCCGAAGTCCCAGCAAGTCCTTTATGGGTAAGTTACAACTTATATTTCATATTCAACTCAAAAATATGATATTTAGGTAGCTACTGGTACATGTAGCTGTATTTAGAAGCTAGTCAGTATGATCTTCTAATATTTAAAAAAAACAACCTGAAAAAATATATAATCTTAGGCCTAAGGAAGATAATCACCAATATCATGAGATAAAAGTGACCCATATTTCAACATTGGATAGTATAAGTAGAATCCTCTAACCCAGTATTTAAATTACCATTGCAGTATATGTATTCATAAGTATAGGATGCAGTGAATGAATCTGTTATTATAACTGAAATATAAATGGGTTATTTTGGCCCTATGTGAATACTTTAGACCTAATACATTTGTTGAAAGATTTTGATTGATCATAAATTCACTCTAAAAAAGTTATATTGAATTAACTATTATTAATAATTTTCTCAGTAACTATGAGGGCAATATGGGTCAGATAAAATTTTAAAAAATTCAGTATTCAAATGAAAATGCTTAATGATTGCAAAAGTGACATAATTGTAATATTAGGACTATATTATTTCTGCAGGTGAAAGAGACATAGTAAAGAAATTATTTCCAGGCAGCAATCAAAACTCTATCAATCATCAGCGAGAAATGACAGTATTAAAGGTCACAAAGCCAGACCATATAAACGTGCCCGCAGCCACCATCCTCAAAATTCCAACCTCCAAGTCCCCACTCCAACAGCATCTCATGTCTCCGCTGGTGGGAAACTCATTGTTGACAAAGCCCTCAGTACCGGTGAGGTCAGAGGTCATGTCGTCAGTCCAGTCTGTTGTGACCACTTCCAGTTCTATAGACACACGAACACCAGTCACGCAGCTATTAGCCAGGACATTGGAGAAAAGACAGAAACAGCAGCAAAGTGCCATCGTTACAGGTTAGCTTCTATCAAGAGGACACCTTTTGTAAACTCATTATAGAATGATTGGTATATTTGGTATTTCACACATGAATAGATTTAATATAGTTGTCCCATCCTCAGAGGTGTTCAATAATTCTGAAATGTTGGAAAATTATTTGTCAATATCATAGATTTGGCTTAAAATTATAGTCTTTATTATATTACTAATTGGTGATTGTCAATGATTTTGGCTTGGTTGTATTATAGAAATCAAAAATGCTTCATACCTGTAAAATGTGGGTTAAACCCTTCACTTTCTGATTTAAAAGTTTTATCTGCACTTTTTATATATATTCCATAATGTGTTGGGAAAACACTTTAACTTTTTCAAACCCTTGAGTACCATAGTAATTTTTTTAAAATATAAAATTAATATATATATATGAAAAACAAGTAACGCATTAGGGATGATAACAATTTGAAAATTAATGGACTGAGGATCTGAGAATCTCAAAACTAAAAAGAGTTGGATATCATAAAAAGCACATAGTACTTTTATATGTACTGTTTGAATTATTAATAATGTTTTATGTTTATCATTTATTTGTCATTTCAGTGACCAATGTTAGTCCTAGTGTTAAACCACCAACTGTACCACTTAAGACCATTCCTTTGAGACATTCTTTGGGCATTCCTATAGCAACACAGTTTGTGGCCGCCCCTGGTGCAGCACAGTTAGCAGCCATTAACAAACTTGTATCCCAGGGTACCCTTGCCATGCCTGTTTCAATGGCTAAAGGATTTGCCCAGCCAATATTAGTGTCTACCAACTTGATGACAGGATTGACTTCTAGTCAGCAACAGCAAATATTGAACAATGCTGCATCACAAAGTTTGGCAAAACAATCTGTCATTACCACGTCTACTATTGCCACTGCTACAACCACTGTAAAAGTTTCTGCATTCTCAGCTGCACCATTCTCAGCTTCACCAATGACTGCTACGCCACTTTCAGCTACCCCATCCATGGGTGCCTTAGGAAATATACCTAGCATTAGACCTCTTGCAACTAGTGGAGCAACTCATATGCTTGGACAAATACCCTTCAATATTTTAGCGCAAGCACTGCCAAGAACATCTCTAGGACAAGTTGTCACACCTGTAACTAGTTCAATATCTGCATCAATTCCATCTAGTCTGCCACAGAGTGTAAACATGCAGCAGCTAATGTCACTTGCTCAAATAACACAAGGGACACAACTGGTGTCTCCGATGACAGTTATGTCCCCTGGTGTGCAGCTTGCACAAGGACTGACACAAACACAGTTAAATTCCATGCTCTCGAGCCCTCTTCTGAAGCAGATTCCCTTGTTTCAACATGGGTTCCTTCAGGGTGCCCAGGTTGGTGGGGTTTTGGGTCAGCCTGTCGTGAAACCTGTGGTTGTGGTGAGCCTGCCCAGTGTAGTGACCACCACTGCTCCTACATCCACCGTCGCAGTTACCACTGCCACCACTACATCATAGTCTCAGCATTTACTCATTATAGACCTCCCATTCACTCCTTTTTTGAAATCCATGCACCTTGTATTTTATTTGATTTTCTGTTTCACCTATTTGTGTATGTGAATCAGGATGTCTAAAATCACACCTGTTAACTTGTAAGGTTTGTATACAATTACCTTGTAAAAAAAAAAAAAAAGAAAAAGAAAAAAGAAAACTCTTATCAAAGTTATCCTCAATGAGAATAATAACATTTATCAAAATATTAAAGCCTACTTTTTTGTATGCTTCTTTTTAATACTTCTAATGTGTACTTGTAAAATATTTACTGCCTTTAGTTCATAAGTCAAGCTGCATTCTTGCATGCATGTACATTTACATGTATATGATTAATGGAGTAATATTTACCCCATTTTATTTTAGCAAGTCTTGTCTGCTTTTGTTACCTTTGCTTTTAATCTTTAGACTAATCTAAAATATTCAAATGCTTGACAAGGCAGTGGTTACTAGTTACAGTTGTAACTTAATATTTAGCCTGATGTGTAGTCTAGTGAAGTCAAGTTTGAAATAATATTGAGCATGGCATTTTGACCAGGATGAAAAATCCTACTTTTATTTTAAGTGCTATTTTTGTATTTTGACAAAGCTGTATATTTTTGTTGAATTTGTTGTTGTTATTGTTGAATATGAAATTAAACTGTAAATATTTCAAGTTTTCTGTTTAAACATGCCAAATCACCATTGTCTGTGATCTAGATATATTAATTATGTTGAACATATTCACTGTCAGAGCATTATGTAAATCTTGTGGTGCAGAAGAGCTGAAGTGTTCATGTATGCTGTACATGTATTATAGTAGTGCAAATGTATGTGTGGAAGTAGGTGTATGTCATGAGATAAGGAGAACATGAAGTGCAAGAGAGGTAAAATTCTTTTATTTATAAGAGTGAATGGTTTAACCTTGAATAGTGCAGTATGTGTATTTGTGGTGCACTCTTTTCATTGGTGTTAAATGGCTTGTGTTCTGTTGTGGAACTTTATTATTTATTTTTTTTTTTTTTTGGTCTTTGAACAGTATACTAAATTCAATTCAAAGTTTTTAAAATATATATATATTTGATTATTTTGACTGACATAACATTCTTGGTAGTATGTTGCCTCGAAATTCATTTAATTCATGCTTGCATCTATCATGAGATATGCTTCAAAATTAAACTTTATTTGTTCAACATTTGTTCAATGTCATAAAATAATTTAGATAGTCTAATTATCATTTCTTTTTTGGTAGTTATGTCAGATATCTCAAAAGCATCATATTCAGAGTTGGTCAGCTATCAGTAGTCTACTTCAGACTGTTTGCAAATGTACAAAATAAAAGCAGTTCTGATGAACTTGTATCAGAAAATTGTGTCATTGCTTATTAAGGTCTTCCGTTTCCAACGGAAGACCTTATAGTGATTGTAATGTTTCTTCTTATTATTATTATTAAGGTCTTCCGTTTCCAACGGAAGACCTTATTGTTATTGCTTTGTTTCTTTTTCACTATTATTATTATTGTTTTTTTTTTCTGTCACGTTTTCTCAAAAACGCTTCAGCCGATTTTGATGAATCTCTTAGATCTTATTCATGACAAAATTTGTAAGAAAATTACACGAGATTTTTTCGGTCATTACTTCCGGTCCCGAGATATTAAAGATTTTATGTTTTTGCTTGTTCACGATTTTTCTCCAAAAGTATTTAAGATAGAACTTTCGAATTTTCAGGGATGGTAGAAAGTGTCCTGCCGCAGTGCCCTTCGCATATCCGAACGTTCGCCGTCACTTCCGGTCGTCACAGGAAGGAAACAAACAATAGTCATTTTTCAACTTTTTTGTTTTGAATTTTTTTAATATTACTATTCGATAAAGACGCTTTAATAACGTCAGAATATGAAATTTGTTTTAAAATCGATCCACGCATTCTCGAGATTTTGGGATCCAAAGTCCTGAAGCGAGAGTCCGCGTAGCTCAGTCCTTAGAGTGGTGGACTTTGGCCCAGGCGACCCGGGTTCAGTCCCCAAGTGCCGAATGTTTTTTCTTTTTTAATTGTGATTTGTTTAACGATTTTATCTTTAAAACGATGGATTTTAATGTTTTCCGTTTTAATTTTATCATAAATCAAAATAATACCAGCTTTTTTCAGTACAAATATAGAGCCCGTTTCAAAATACCATCAATTTCCCGCATTGTGACAGTCTTGTTTCTGTCAGCAGCTCGCTAAATTCAGACGCTCGTCGCATCGCCGGCATCAAAGACATGCCGCCGAAGCACCTTTGCAGTACGACCGCATTAGAGCTCGCCAGGTCGCTTTGCCGGTATCAAAGAAATGCCGCCTTCTCATTGACTGTATGCACAAAACATTTAGCAATGCGCCCACATTTCAAGTATTCTACAGGACTTTAAAAGGAGGACTGTTTAGTATTTATTTAGATATATAGATACATGCATGCATGTATATATGCGTTTATTGACATATGTTGTTTATATATTGATTTCCTGAACACTATAAAACACTATAAAATCTCTCTCTCTCTCTCTCTCTCTCTCTCTCTCTCTCTCTCCAACGTACGAATATTTTAGTATTTGAATAAGAACTACTACAGGTAACATGCAGTAATGTGGCTAAAGCCTAAATGTACATTTGACGTTTAAAAATTATATATGTTTTTATTTCTAGTTACGGGATATTGTCTTTGGATTTAAATGATTTGAAATTAATTTTTTAATGATTGTCTTCTTACTGATTGGAAGTCAATGCTAAAAAGTCATTTTTTATTATAGACGGTGTACTTTCTCCTTCTTTGTATATGTCTACAGATACATATCTGTTGTCTGTCTTGGATTAAGAAACACCCCGAATTTTACACACGGAACTATACAAATGACCTGGTGACTGCGACAAGGTGTGAAAACTGACCACCCGTGTATGTGTGCTTGAGCTTAGGAATAAACAGCTGTAATCACTGATCGGGGAAATATACTGTTAAAACAAAAAGTCTGATTTTTCACTTTTGATAAAAAAAAGTCATTACGGCAGGGTGCATCGGGATTATAATCATTTAAAATCTGCCTTAAGTTTATAATTATTTACAAAGGTCTACATACATGTAATGTTCACCCAAAAAGCGGGATTTATTATATCTGTTTAGTGATTAAGCATCGGGGTCAAAATTCATAAATTTCGTAATATATTAACCGATTGCTTAACACTGGTCATTTAGACATAACACTGGGGTATTGAGTGGATTCGGGAAAAGGGGGATAATTAACCATACTACATTTGTAAGATGTAGGTTATTTTATTTGCCGATTTAGCAAAATTTTTTATCATACAGTGTAAGTCGGCAAAGATAAACTTGACACACAAAAAATAATCGATATGCAAAAGAAGCAGATAAAAAGATAATCAATTTCTTTATCAAATCGATTTCTGATTAATTCATATCTCTCTCTCTCTCTCTCTCTCTCTCTCTCTCTCTCTCTCTCTCTCTACAAATGCAGTTTATAGCGTATGACATTTTATATATCTTATTTCTAAAACATTTAGAAGTAAAGAGTTAATCCATAAATTAACGATGTATTAAGAAAACAGTTACGCTGTTAAACCTTCCTTCATTTCGATCCTTTTATTTTTGGCTGAAATTAATTACGCCGTTTAATATGTCACTGATTGTGTTCAAAATTCATGATGTATACTGCTGTAGGTGTTACTATGTAAAATTGAAACCCGACATTTTAAAATGTATAATTAAGACCGCGGAACATTAACTGGCAAGATTGGAAATATACAGCTTACGTCAATTTCACTTGTTACAGTCAAAACTTTTGAAATGGGTGGGAACAAATTGACGCGGACGTCTGAGAAAACATTGGATTGAAACTGTAGCTATAGGAAGTGTATCAGTGGCGACTGATTCTCTGAAGTCATCGGACAATGCTTTGCCTTGCGTAATATCTCCCGAATTTGGATCTTCTCATATTTGCTGATTGTATAATTATTGATGAAATAAAATGTTTTTTTTTTTATCGCTTTGCTGATACTAAATAAAATGTGTTTCGATCGCATAAGTAATATAGCAAGTTAGGAACGCTGAGGTGGATTGAAAATACACTTCCAATATTAACTACAGTTTGAATCCAACGTTTTCCCAGACATCCGCGTCAATTTGTTCCCGTCCATATCAAATGTTTTGACTGTAATAGCTTTTTAAAAACAAATTTTGTACCCGCGAGATCTCAGAAACTGTAAGTGATTAAGACACGAAACTTACATGGACGATAGACATTCGATTGAGGATGCGTTTAACTGTTTCCATTTTATCGCCCGTCACTTCCGGTCGTCACCGGAAGGGTACAAACAACTGGTTATAATAATTTTAACTGTTTTTCTTTGACAGTTTTAGATTGCTTGATAAACAAAACTGTACAATAGGAAAACGTTAAAAAAAAATATATACTTTAATTTTGATTGAGCACTTCTGTTGGTCCGTTTCCTGTCCCGAGACAAAAACCTTGCCTCAACGATATCTCAAAAATAGTAACTACTTGGAGAACCAAACTGTGTGGGATGATAGACATATGTATATTCATTTGTTTACTCTATTTTGTTTGATTCGTCTAACTTCCGGTCGTCACCGGAAGTACTTTAAAAATTATTTTCCTATTTAATTTATTTTTCATAGAATTAATATATTAGTATCTTTACATATTTTATTTATGCAATGTTAAATAGACAAAAAGTTCTACTTCCGGTGAGATATCTCGAATATCTCAGGTAGCTGCTTTTAAACAAAATTTGTACCAGCGAGATCTCAGAAACTGTAAGTGATCAAGACAAAAACTAACAAGGATGATAGACATTTGATTGAAGATGTGTTTAACGGGTTTCACTTCCGGTCCCGCCGAAAGGGTTCAAACAAATCAAGCTTTTTATAAGTTTAAATGATTTTCTTTGACAGTTTTAGTTAGATTTTAAATGATAATATATGATGGAAAAGTATTTAATGAATACTATCTTTAATTTTCATTGAGCACTGCCGTTTATATGTATGAAGATATGTTTACTATATTCTGTTAGATCCGGCGTAAATGTAACTTCCAGTCTCACAGAAAGTTCTCAAAAATGACTTTTTGTCTTTTCTCAGACGTCCGTGTCAATTTGTTCCCGCCCATATCAAATGTTTTGACTGTAACAGGTGAAATTTATGTAAGCTTTATATTTTCAATCTTGCCAGTTAATGTTCCGCGGTCTTATAGATAGAAAAGAACAAGAATCCCGATAGCGTAAGGTGTATTCAAACGGAAGACCTCTCGTTGCTCGCAACGAGATCGCGTCTAGTTATTAAGGTCTTCCGTTTCCAACGGAAGACCTTATAGTGATTGTAATGTTTCTTATTATTATTATTAAGGTCTTCCGTTTCCAACGGAAGACCTTATAGTGATTGTAATGTTTCTTATTAAGGTCTTCCGTTTCCAACGGAAGACCTTATAGTGATTGTAATGTTTCTTATTATTATTATTAAGGTCTTCCGTTTCCAACGGAAGACCTTATAGTGATTGTAATGTTTCTTATTATTATTATTATTATTATTTTTTTTTTTCCTTTTTTTGTCCACAAGATTTCTCAGAGATGGCTTGATAGATTTTCGTGAAATTTTCAGGAATGATAGATAATGATAATATCTCTAGGCGTTTTTTTCATTTTTTCAAAATTCATTTCCTGTCGTCCGATTCCTGTCCCGCGACAAAAAGGTAGTGACATCGAGATCTCGAAAACCATAAAGATTTGAGCATCCAAACTTTGTAAGATGATAGACCTATAGTTGTATATGTGTTTAAACTATTTTGTTTTGTTCGTCGTAACTTCCGGTCGTCACCGAAAGCACTTCAAAAAATATTTTTTTTTACGCATATAATTGTTTTCACATAGAATTGATATATAAGTGAAAATCTTTACATATGTCATCTATCCGATGGTGAATAAAGAAAAGAAATCTACTTCCGGTGAGATATCTCAAATATCTCAGGTTGTTTTTTTTAAACAAATGTTGTAACAGCGAGATCTAAGAAACTGTAAGTGACCAAGGCTCAAAGCTTACAGGGTTGATAGACATTTGATAGTAGATGTGTTTAACCGCTTTCATTTTGTCAACCGTCACTTCCGGTCCACACCGGAAGAGTTCAAACAATTCAAGTTGTTTAAAAGTTTAACTGTTTTTCTTTGACAACTTAAGATAAATTGATAGGCAATAAAATCCCGTTGTCTAGTATTTGAGAAAAACTACCTATCCTTTTCATTGAGCACTTCCGTTTGTCCGTTTCCTGTCCCGAGACAAAAGGCCTTGACTTCTCGAGATTTCAAAAACGGTAATGACTTGAACAATCAAACTTTGTGAGATTATAGACCTATGTATGTAAATCTGTTTACACTATTTTGTTTTGTTCGGCGTTGCTTCCGGTCGTCACCGGAAGCACTTCAAAACTTATTTTTTTTACCTAATTTAGTGTGTATACATAGAATTGAAATGTTAGTATAAATCATGTCATATGTCATGTATGCGATGTTAAATAAACATAAACATTCTTCTTCTGGTGAGTAATCTCAAATATCTCAGATAGCCTTTTCTAAACAAATGTTATACGTGTCGGATCTTACAAACATTAAGAGATTAAGACACAAAACCTACATGGACGATAGACATTTGATAGAAGATGTGTTTAATCGCTTTTATTTTGTCAACCGTCACTTCCGGTCCTCACCGGATGGGTTCAAATAATTATGTTTTTAACAAGTTTATCTGACTTTCATGGTTGTTTCATCTAGCCTGATAAATAGTAATGTACACTATGCAACTGTACAAGAAATATCAGCTTTTATTTTCATTAATCACTTCCGTTCGTCAGTTTCCGGCCCCGAAACATAAAACCTGAACAAAAAAAAGACAGAACAATGTATGAGGATATGTTTACTATGTTCTGTCTGATCCGGCGTAACTTCCGATCGTCAAAGAAAGTACTCAAAAATTGACTTATCTTTTTGTTTTGTTTTACATAGAAATAATTACTGGGAAATTCCTTTACAGTATATATTATATCCATTTTCTTTTTACAAGAGAAATGCATTTTTCTACAGATTAATACATGAGGAACGGAAGACCTGTTTGTTGCTATAGCAACAAGAGTCTAGTTATTATTATTATTATTCTTTTTTTTTTTCCTTTTTTTGTCCACAAGATTTCTCAGAGATGGCTAGATAGATTGTCTTGAAATTTTCAGTGATGATAGAAAATGATAATATCTCTAGGCGTTTTTTTCATTTTTTCAAAATTCATTTCCTGTCGTCCGTTTCCTGTCCCGCGACAAAAAGCTAGTGACATCGAGATCTCAAAAACGAAAAAGACTTGAGCATCCAAACTTTATGGGATGATAGTCCTATAGTTGTAGATGTGTTTAAACTATTTTGTTTTGTTCGTCATAGGTTCCGGTCGTCACCGGAAGTACTTTAAAAAATATTTTTTTTACGCATTTAATTTATTTCATACAGAATTGAAATATAAGTATAAATTCTTACATAAATCATCTATCCGATGTTAAATAAAGAAAAAAAATCTACTTCCGGTGAGATATCTCAAATATCTCAGGTTGTTTTTTTTAAACAGATGTTGTAACAGCGAGATCTCTAAAACTGCAAGTGACCAAGGCACGAAACTAACATGGTTGATAGACATTTGATAGAAGATGTGTTTAACCGCTTTCATTTTGTCAACCGTCACTTCCGGTCCACACTGGAAGAGTTCAAACAAATCAAGTTGTTTAAAAGTTTAACTGTTTTTCTTTGACAATTTTAGATAAATTGATAGGAAATAAAATCCTATTGTCTAGTGTTTAAGAAAAATTATCAATCCTTTTCATTGAGCACTTCCGTTTGTCCGTTTCCTGTCCCGAGACAAAAAACCTTGACTTCTCCAGATCTTAAAAACGGTAATGACTTTAACAACCAAACTTTGTTGGATTATAGACCTATATATGTGGATGTGTTTACACTATTTTGTTTTGTTCGGCGTAACTTCTGGTCGTCACCGGAAGCACTTCAAAAATTATTTTTTTGATCTATTTTAGTTATTTTACATAGAATTAAAATATTAGTTTACATCATGTCATATGTCATGTATGAGATGTTAAATAAACACAAAATTTCTTCTTCCGGTGAGTTATCTCAAATATCTCAGATAACCTTTTTTTAAACAAATGTTTTAGCTGTCAGATCTTACAAACTTTCAGTGATTAAGACGCAAAACTTTCATGGACAATAGACATTTGACAGAAAATGTGTTTAACCGCTTTCATTTTGTCAACTGTCACTTCCGGTCTTCACCGGAAGTTTTCAAACAAATCATGTTTTAACAAGTTTACCTGACTTTCTTGGGTGTTTCATCTAGCCTGAGAAATAGTGATGTACAATAGGAAAATGTGCATCAAATACCAGCTTTTATTTTCAATAATCACTTCCGTTCGTCAGTTTCCGGTCCCGAGACAAAAAACCTTGTTTCGATGAGATCTCAGATTAGGCAGAGAGGTGAAAAACCAAACTTTGAGGAAAGATTGACTTATGACTGTAGAAATGTTAAACGTGTATTTTTGGGTTCGGCGTTACTTCTGGTCGACACAAAAGGTACTTTAAAAATTGATGATGTTTTTCATTCTCGTTGTTGTTTTAAATAGAAGTATCTTATATATACATTTTTCATTCAAAGTAATTATCATATCCATTACTTTTTCTACTTGAGAGAAGCAATGTCTCATAGTTAAATTCATACATGTATATCAGAACGGAAGACCTTTTTGTTGCTATAGCAACAAGAGTCTAGTTAAGGTCTTCCGTTTCCAACGGAAGACCTTATAGTGATTGTAATGTTTCTTATTATTAAGGTCTTCCGTTTCCAACGGAAGACCTTATAGTGATTGTAATGTTTCTTATTATTAAGGTCTTCCGTTTCCAACGGAAGACCTTATTGTTTTCGTACTGTTTCTTATTATTATTATTATTATTATTTTTCTTTTCCACAAATTTTGTGCACGCGATTTCTCGAAAACTATTCGACCGATTTCCACAATTTTTTCACAGATGATTGGACTTCATATGATCTTCATACATTTTTGATAATTTTCCTGCCGTCACTTCCGGTACCGATTTATCGGCCATTTTGTTCATTTTTACGACCTATTTTGTGCACACAAAAACTCAAAAACTATTAGAGATATGAATATAAAATTTTCAGGATAGTTAGACCATAGTTTGAAGTTGTGCCCATTGTTTTTGTTTTACTCCTGTGGCCCCATTTCTTGG
Organism: Magallana nippona; assembly: GCA_033439105.1. NCBI lineage: Eukaryota > Metazoa > Mollusca > Bivalvia > Ostreida > Ostreidae > Magallana > Magallana nippona. The sequence goes on from CM065922.1 coordinate 19,466,309, forward strand.
AGCTCGCTATGGCTCGAAAATTGGGTCCGAATTTTGAATCAAAATTTTCACACGTTTTGATCTGTATCTTTTTATCAGTTGATATTTTGTTAAGACATATATAACAAAAGTGGTAGATTATTAAAAGTTCTTTTCATCGGTATCAAGGACAAGGGGCTGGCCCCTTGAACTTGGGGCCAAGAGACTCGTAAAGTATATTATTAATAACTTAAAAACTTTAAAGATTTTGTAATGCGTTATAGAAGCAAAGTTGTTGATTGTATCAATATCAATCTGAAAACCTCAATGCCACACCCATTTATGACGTAATTAGGGATTTTTAGGGGCCAAATATCTCAAAATTTGATACAATATATCTAGAGAACGAGACATATTTTGTTAAACATTGTAGAAGAGAAAATGTTTGTATTGATGATTTAAATCGATTCCACTAATCAAAACACCAATGTCTGTCCCCATTAAAGATCTACAGGGCTGGCCCCTAAAATACCCAATCGTTTGTATCTCAAAAATGAACAACAATTTTAGATAGGTTTACGAAACAAAAATAATAGTATTCTTAAGACCTTTTCAATGAAATCTAGAAAAAGGGTTTGGCCCTTTAAATTAGGGGCCAAGATACTCCTAAACTCCATGACAAATAACTTAAAAACGATAAAGATTTTGTAATGCATTAAAGAAGCAAAGTTGTTGATCGTAACAATGTCTGCTTGAAAAACTTTTTACCACACCCATTTATTACTTAATTAGGGATTTATAGTAGCCAAAGTCATTAAACTTTTCAAAACATTGAACGGAAGACCTACTCGTTACTCGTAACGAGATCTAGTTATTAAGGTCTTCCGTTTCCAACGGAAGACCTTATTGTTTTCGTACTGTTTCTTATTATTATTATTAAGGTCTTCCGTTTCCAACGGAAGACCTTATTGTTTTCGTACAGTTTCTTATTATTATTATTATTATTATTATTATTATTATTTTTCTTTTCCACAAATTTTGTGCACGCGATTTCTCGAAAACTATTCGACCGATTTCCACAATTTTTTCACAGGTGATTGGACTTCATATGATCTTAAAACGTTTTTGATAATTTTCCTGTCGTCACTTCCGGTACCGATTTATCGGCCATTTTGTTCATTTTTACGACCTATTTTGTGCACACAAAAACTCAAAAACTATCAGAGATATGAATATGAAATTTTCAGGATAGTTAGACCATAGTTTGAAGATGTGCCCATTGATTTTGTTTTACTCCTGTGGCGCCATTTCTTGGAGCTCGCTATGGCTCGAAAATTGGGTACAGATTTTGAATCAAAATTTTCACACGTTTTGATCTGTATCTTTTTATCAGTTGATATTTTGTTGAGACATATATTACAAAAGTGGTAGAGTATGAAAAGTTCTTTTCACCGATATCACGGAAAAGGGGCTAGCCTCTTTAATTAGGGGCTAAGAGACTCGTAAACTTTATAACAAATAACTGAAAAATGATAAAGATTTTGAAAAGCATTATAGAAGCAAAGTTGTTGATCATAACAATATCTGTCAGATAAAATCATTGCCACGCCCATTTATAACGTAACTAGAGATTTTTATGGGCCAAAAACCTTAAATTTTGACGCAATATATCTAGAGAAGGAGACATATTTTGTTAAGCATTGTAGAAGAAAAAATGTCTGCATTGATGATTTCAATCGATGCCACTTATCAAAACACCAATGTATGTTCCCATAAAGGATTTGCAGGGTTGACCCCTAAAAGATTCAATCATTTATATCTCAAAAGTGAACAACAATTTTAGATAGGTGTAAGAAAAAAAATGTTACTATACTTAAAATCTTTCCAACAAAATCAAGAAAAAGGGATTGGCCCCTTTCATTAGGGGCCAACACACTCGTAAACTCTATTACAAATAACTTAAAAACGATAAAGATTTTGTAATGCATTATAGAAGCAAAGTTGTTGATCATAACAATATCTATCAGAAAAAATCATTGCCAGCGCATTTATTACGTAACTAGGGATTTTTAGGGGCCAAAGTCCTTAAACATTGACGCAATATATCTACAGAAGGAGACATATTTTGTTAAGTATTATAGAAGAGAAAATGTCTGCATGGATGGTTCTAATCGATTCCACTTATCAAAACACCAATGTCTGTCCCCATTAAGGATCTATAGGACTGGCCCCTAAAATATTCAATCGTTTATATCTCAAAAATTAACAACAATTTTTGATAGGTTTACAAACAAAAAATGATAGTATTCTTAAGACCTTTTCAATGAACTCAAGAAAAAGGGGTTGGCCCTTAAAATTAGGGGCCAAGATACTAGTAAACACTCTTACAAATAACTTAAAAACGATCAAGATTGTGTAATGCATTATAGAAGACAAGTTGTTGATCGTAACAAAGTCTGTTTGAAAAACTCTTTGCCACAACCATTTATTACTCAATTAGGGATTTAAAGGAGCCAAAGTCCTTAATCTTTTTAAAAAATTGAACGGAAGACCTACTCGTTACTCGTAACGAGATCGTATCTAGTTATTATTATTATTATTCTTTTTTTTTTTCCTTTTTTTGTCCACAAGATTTCTCAGAGATGGCTAGATAGATTGTCTTGAAATTTTCAGTGATGATAGAAAATGATAATATCTCTAGGCGTTTTTTTCATTTTTTCAAAATTCATTTCCTGTCGTCCGTTTCCTGTCCCGCGACAAAAAGCTAGTGACATCGAGATCTCAAAAACGAAAAAGACTTGAGCATCCAAACTTTATGGGATGATAGTCCTATAGTTGTAGATGTGTTTAAACTATTTTGTTTTGTTCGTCATAGGTTCCGGTCGTCACCGGAAGTACTTTAAAAAATATTTTTTTTACGCATTTAATTTATTTCATACAGAATTGAAATATAAGTATAAATTCTTACATAAATCATCTATCCGATGTTAAATAAAGAAAAATAATCTACATCCGGTGAGATATCTCAAATATCTCAGGTTGTTTTTTTTAAACAGATGTTGTAACAGCGAGATCTCTAAAACTGCAAGTGACCAAGGCACGAAACTAACATGGTTGATAGACATTTGATAGAAGATGTGTTTAACCGCTTTCATTTTGTCAACCGTCACTTCCGGTCCACACTGGAAGAGTTCAAACAAATCAAGTTGTTTAAAAGTTTAACTGTTTTTCTTTGACAATTTTAGATAAATTGATAGGAAATAAAATCCTATTGTCTAGTGTTTAAGAAAAATTATCAATCCTTTTCATTGAGCACTTCCGTTTGTCCGTTTCCTGTCCCGAGACAAAAAACCTTGACTTCTCCAGATCTTAAAAACGGTAATGACTTTAACAACCAAACTTTGTTGGATTATAGACCTATATATGTGGATGTGTTTACACTATTTTGTTTTGTTCGGCGTAACTTCTGGTCGTCACCGGAAGCACTTCAAAAATTATTTTTTTGATCTATTTTAGTTATTTTACATAGAATTAAAATATTAGTTTACATCATGTCATATGTCATGTATGAGATGTTAAATAAACACAAAATTTCTTCTTCCGGTGAGTTATCTCAAATATCTCAGATAACCTTTTTTTAAACAAATGTTTTAGCTGTCAGATCTTACAAACTTTAAGTGATTAAGACGCAAAACTTTCATGGACAATAGACACTTGACAGAAAATGTGTTTAACCGCTTTCATTTTGTCAACTGTCACTTCCGGTCTTCACCGGAAGTTTTCAAACAAATCATGTTTTAACAAGTTTACCTGACTTTCTTGGGTGTTTCATCTAGCCTGAGAAATAGTGATGTACAATAGGAAAATGTGCATCAAATACCAGCTTTTATTTTCAATAATCACTTCCGTTCGTCAGTTTCCGGTCCCGAGACAAAAAACCTTGTTTCGATGAGATCTCAGATTAGGCAGAGAGGTGAAAAACCAAACTTTGAGGAAAGATTGACTTATGACTGTAGAAATGTTAAACGTGTATTTTTGGGTTCGGCGTTACTTCTGGTCGACACAAAAGGTACTTTAAAAATTGATGATGTTTTTCATTCTCGTTGTTGTTTTAAATAGAAGTATCGTATATATACATTTTTCATTCAAAGTAATTATCATATCCATTACTTTTTCTACTTGAGAGAAGCAATGTCTCATAGTTAAATTCATACATGTATATCAGAACGGAAGACCTTTTTGTTGCTATAGCAACAAGAGTCTAGTTATTATTATTAAGGTCTTCCGTTTCCAACGGAAGACCTTATAGTGATTGTAATGTTTCTTATTATTATTATTATTATTAAGGTCTTCCGTTTCCAACGGAAGACCTTATAGTGATTGTAATGTTTCTTATTATTATTATTATTATTATTTTTTTTCCTTTTTTTGTCCACAAGATTTCTCAGAGATGGCTGGATAGATTTTCGTAAAATTTTCAGGAATGATAGATAATGTTAATATCTCCAGGCGTTTTTTTCATTTTTTCAAAATTTATTTCCTGTCGTCCGTTTCCTGTCCCGCGACAAAAAGCTAGTGACATCGAGATCTCGAAAACGAAAAACATTTGAGCATCCAAACTTTGTGGGATGATAGAGCTATAGTTGTAGATGTGTTTAAACTATTTTGTTTTGTTCGTCGTAACTTCCGGTCGTCACCGGAAGCACTTCAAAAAAATCTTTTTTTACGCTTATAATTGTTTTCACATAGAATTGATATATAAGTTAAAATCTTTACATATGTCATCTATCCGATGGTGAATAAAGAAAAAGATCTACTTCCGGTGAGATATCTCAAATATCTCAGGTTCTTTTTTTTAAACAAATGTTGTAACAGCGAGATCTAAGAAACTGTAAGTGACCAAGGCTCAAAGCTTACATGGATGATAGACATTTGATAGTAGATGTGTTTAACCGCTTTCATTTTGTCAACCGTCACTTCCGGTTCACAACGGAAGAGTTCAAACAATTCAAGTTGTTTAAAAGTTTAACTGTTTTTCTTTGACAACTTAAGATAAATTGATAGGCAATAAAGTCCCGTTGTCTAGTGCTTGCGAAAAACTACCTATTCTTTTTATTGATTACTTCCGTTTGTCCGTTTCCTGTCCCGAGACAAAAAACTTTGACTTCTCGAGATCTCAAAAATGGTAATGACTTGAACAATCAACCTTTGTGGGATTATAGACCTATGTATGTAAATCTGTTTACACTATTTTGTTTTGTTCGGCGTAACTTCCGGTCGTCACCGGAAGCACTTCAAAACTTTTTTTTTACCTATTTTAGTGTGTATACATAGAATTGAAATATTAGTATAAATCATTTCATATGTCATGTATGCGATGTTGAATGAACACAAAAATTCTTCTTCCTGTGAGTTATCTCAAATATCTCAGATAACATTTTTTAAACAAATGTTATACGTGTCGGATCTTACAAACTTTAAGAGATTAAGACACAAAACCTACATGGACGATAGACATTTGATAGAAAATGTGTTTAATCGCTTTTATTTTGTCAACCGTCACTTCCGGTCCTCACCAGAAAGGTTCAAACAATTATGTTTTGAACAAGTTTACCTGACTTTAATGGGTGTTTCATATAGCCTGATAAATAGTGATGTACACTAGGCAAATGTACAAGAAATATCAGCTTTTATTTTCATTAATCACTTCCGTTCGTCAGTTTCCGGCCCCGAAACAAAAAACCTTGTTTGAACGAGATCTCAGATTAGGCAGAGAGGTGAAAAACCAAACTTTGAGGAAAGATTGACTTATGACTGTTGAAATGTTAAATATGTTTTGTTTGGTTCGGTGTTACTTCCGGTCGACACAAAAGGTACTTCAAAAATTGATTATTTTTTTCATTCTCGTTGTTGTTTTACATAGAAGTAACGTATACATATTTCATTAACAGTAAATATCATATCCATTATTTTTTTCTACTTGAGAGAAGCAATGTCTTATAGTTAAATTCATACATGTATATCAGAACGGAAGACCTTTTTGTTGCTCATGCAACAAGAGTCTAGTTAAGGTCTTCCGTTTCCAACGGAAGACCTTATAGTGATTGTAATGTTTCTTATTATTATTAAGGTCTTCCGTTTCCAACGGAAGACCTTATAGTGATTGTAATGTTTCTTATTATTATTATTATTATTTTTTTTTTCCTTTTTTTGTCCACAAGATTTCTCAGAGATGGCTTGATAGATTTTCTTGAAATTTTCAGGAATGATAGAGAATGATAATATCTCTAGGCGTTTTTTTCATTTTTTCAAATTTCATTTCTTGTCGTCCGTTTCCTGTCCCGCGACAAAAAGCTAGTGACATCGAGATCTCAAAAACGAAAAAGATTTGAGCATCCAAACTTTGTAGGATGATAGACCTTTAGTTGTAGATGTGTTTAAACTATTTTGTTTTGTTCGTCGTAACTTCCGTTCGTCAGCGGAAGCACTTAAAAAAATATCTTTTTTACACATATAATTGTTTTCACATAGAATTGATATATAACTAAAAATCTCTACATATGTCATCTATCCGATGGTGAATAAAGAAAATTAATCTACTTCCGGTGAGATATCTCAAATATCTCAGATTGTTTTTTTTAAACAAATGTTGTAACAGCGAGATCTAAGAAACTGTTAGTGACCAAGGCTCAAAACTTACAAGGATGATAGACATTATATAGTAGATGTGTTTAACCGGTTTCATTTTGTCAACCGTCACTTCCGGTCCACACTGGAAGAGTTCAAACAATTCAAGTTGTTTAAAAGTTTAACTGTTTTTCTTTGACAACTTAAGATAAATTGATAGGCAATAAAGTCCCGTTTTCTAGTGTTTTAGAAAAACGACCTATCCTTTTCCTTGATAACTTCCGTTTCTCTGTTTCCTGTCCCTAGACAAAAAACCTTAACTTCTCGAGATCTCAAAAACGGTAATGACTTGAACAATCAAACTTTGTGGGATTATAGACATATGTATGTTAATCTATTTACACTATTTTGTTTTGTTCGGCGTAATTTCCGGTCGTCACCGGAAGCACTTCAAAACTTTTTTTTTTCACCTTTTTTAATGTGTATACATAAAATTGAAATATTAGTATAAATCATTTCATATGTCATATATGCGATGTTAAATAAACACAAAATTTCTTCTTCCGGTGAGTTATCTCAAATATCTCAGATAGCCTTTTTTAAACAAATGTCATACGTGTCGGATCTTACAAACTTTAAAAGATTAAGACACAAAACCTACATGGACGATAGACATTTTATAGAAGATGTGTTTAATCGCTTTTATTTTGTCAACCGTCACTTCCGGTCCTCACCGGAAGGGTTCAAACAATTATGTTTTTAACAAGTTTACCTGACTTTCATGGGTGTTTCATCTAGCCTGATAAATAGTGATGTACACTAGGCAAATGTACAAGAAATATCAGCTTTTATTTTCATTAATCACTTCCGTTCGTCAGTTTCCGGCCCCGAAACAAGAAACCTTGTTTGAACGAGATCTCAGATTAGGCAGAGACGTGAAAAACCAAACTTTGAGGAAAGATTGACTTATGACTGTTGAAATGTTAAATATGTTTTGTTTGGTTCGGTGTTACTTCCGGTCGACACAAAAGGTACTTCAAAAATTTATTATTTTTTTTCATTCTCGTTGTTGTTATACATAGAAGTAACGTATACATATTTCATTAACAGTAAATATCATATCCATTATTGTTTTTACTTGAGAGAAGCAATGTCTTATAGTTAAATTCATACATGTATATCAGAACGGAAGACCTTTTTGTTGCTCATGCAACAAGAGTCTAGTTATTATTATTATTTTTTTTCCTTTTTTTGTCCACAAGATTTCTCAGAGATGGCTGGATAGATTTTCGTGAAATTTTCAGGAATGATAGAGAATGTTAATATCTCTAGGCGTTTTTTTCATTTTTTCAAAATTCATTTCCTGTCGTCCGTTTCCTGTCCCGCGACAAAAAGCTAGTGACATCGAGATCTCAAAAACGAAAAAGACTTGAGCATCCAAACATTGTGGGATGATAGACCTATAGTTGTAGATGTGTTTAAACTATTTTGTTTTGTTCGTCGTAATTTCCGGTCGTCACCGGAAGCACTTCAAAAATTATTTTTTTTAAGTATATAATTTATTTTACATAGAATGAAGATATAAGTATAAATCCTCACATAAGTCATCTATGCGATGTTAAATTAACAAAAAAATTGTACTTCCGGTGAGATATCTCAATTATCTCAAGTAGCTTTTTAAAAACAAATTTTGTACCTGCGAGATCTCAGAAACTGTAAGTGATCAAGACACGAAACTTTCATGGATGATAGACATTTGATTGAAGATGTGTTTAAATGGTTTCATTTTGTCGACCGTCACTTCCGGTCCACACCGGAAGGGTTCAAACAAATGAAGTTGTTGATAAGTCTAACTGTTATTCTTTGACAGTTTTAGATAAGTTGATAAGCAATAGAGTCCTGTTCCTAATGTCTAAGAAATAACGACTTACATTTTCATTGAGCACTTCCGTTTATCCGTTTCCTGTCCTGAGACAAAAAACCTTTTTTCGACGAGATCTCAAAAACGGCAAGGACTTGATCAACCAAACTTTGTTGGACGATAGACTTATAGTTGTAGATTTGTTTAAACTATTTTGTTTTGTTCGTCGTAATTTCCGGTCGTCACCAGAAGCACTTCAAAAGAAACTTTTTGTACGCATTTAATATTTTTTAATATAGAATTGAAAAATAAATATAAATCCTTACATATGTTCTCTATCTGATGTTAAATAAACAAAAAAAATCTATTTCCGCTGAGATATCTCAAATATCTCAGGATGCTTTTATAAAACAAATTTTGTACCCACGAGATCTCAGAAACTGTAAATGATCAAGGCACAAAACTTACATGGATATTAGAGATTTGATAGTAGATGTGTAAAAAAGGTTTCATTTTGTCGTCCGTCACTTCCGGTCCTCACCGGAAGGATTCAAACAAATCAAGTTGTTTATAACTTTAAGTGTTGTTCTTTGACAATTTTAGTTAAATTGATAAGCAATAAAGTCCTGTTGTCTAATGTTTAAGAAAATCTAACTTACAATTTCCTTTAGCACTTCCGTTTGTCCGTTTCCTGTCCTGAGACAAAAAACATTAACTCCACGAGATCTCAAAAACTGTAGCAGCTTGAACAACCAAACTTTGTGGAATGATAGAACTATGTATGTAGATGTGTTTACACTATTTTGTTTTGTTCGGCGTAACTTCCGGCCGTCACCGGAAGCACTTAATATTTTTTTTTTAATTTTTTTTTATTTATTTTACATGGAATGAATAGATCAGTATAAAATATGATATATGTCATCTATACAATGTTAAATAAGAAAACAAATTCTACTTACGGTGAGATATCTCAAATATCTCTAGGTATCTTTCCTTTTTACAAATTTGATGTTAGCGAGATTTTAGTCACTTAAGTGATTAAAACACGACACTTTTATGAATGATAGACATTTGATTGAAGATGTGTTTAATGGGTTTAACAGGTAAATATATAAGGAACGGAAGACCTTTTGTTGCTACAGCAACAAGTATCTAGTTATTATTATTATTATTCTTTTTTTTTTTCCTTTTTTTGTCCACAAGATTTCTCAGAGATGGCTGGATAGATTGTCTTGAAATTTTCAGTGATGATAGAGAATGATAATATCTCTAGGCGTTTTTTTCATTTTTCAAAAATTCATTTCCTGTCGTCCGTTTCCTGTCCCGCGACAAAAAGCTAGTGACATCGAGATCTCAAAAACGAAAAAGACTTGAGCATCCAAACTTTACGGGATGATAGTCCTATAGTTGTAGATGTGTTTAAACTATTTTGTTTTGTTCGTCATAGGTTCCGGTCGTCACCGGAAGTACTTTAAAAAATATTTCTTTTACGCATTTAATTTATTTCATACAGAATTGAAATATAAGTATAAATTATTACATAAGTCATCTATCCGATGTTAAATAAAGAAAAATAATCTACTTCCGGTGAGATATCTCAAATATCTCAGGTTGTTTTTTTTTAAACAGATGTTGTAACAACGAGATCTCAAAAACCGTAAGTGACCAAGGCACGAAACTAACATGGTTGATAGACATTTGACAGAAGATGTGTTTAACCGCTTTCATTTTGTCAACCGTCACTTCCGGTCCACACTGGAAGAGTTCAAACAAATCAAGTTGTTTAAAAGTTTAACTGTTTTTCTTTGACAATTTTAGATAAATTAATAGGCAATAAAATCCTGTTGTCTAGTGTTTAAGAAAAATTATCAATCCTTTTCATTGAGCACTTCCGTTTGTCCGTTTCCTGTCCCGAGTCAAAAAACCTTGACTTCTCGAGATCTTTAAAACGGTAATGACTTGAACAACCAATCTTTGTGGGATTATAGACCTATATATGTAGATGTGTTTACACTATTTTGTTTTGTTCGGCGTAACTTCCGGTCGTCACCGGAAGCACTTCAAAAATTATTTTTTTAACCTATTTTAGTTATTTTACATAGAATTGAAATATTAGTTTACATCGTGTCATATGTCATGTATACGATGTTAAATAAACACAAAATTTCTTCTTCCGGTGAGTTATCTCAAATATCTCAGATAACCTTTTTTTAAACAAATGTTTTAGCTGTCAGATCTTACAAACTTTAAGTGATTAAGACGCAAAACTTACATGGACAATAGACATTTGACAGAAAATGTGTTTAACCGCTTTAATTTTGTCAACTGTCACTTCCGGTCTTCACCGGAAGTTTTCAAACAAATCATGTTTTAACAAGTTTACCTGACTTTCTTGAGTGTTTCATCTAGCCTGATAAATAGTGGTATACAAGAGGAAAATATGCATCAAATACCAGCTTTTATTTTCAATAATCACTTCCTTTCGTCAGTTTCCGGTCCCGAGACAAAAAACCTTGTTTCGATGAAATCTCAGATTAGGCACAGAGGTGAAAAACCAAACTTTGAAGAAAGATTGACTTATGACTGTAGAAATGTTAAACGTGTATTTTTGGGTTCGGCTTTACTTCCGGGCGACACAAAAGGTACTTTAAAAATTCATTATGTTTTTCATTCTCGTTGTTGTTTTACATAGAAGTAACGTATACATTTTTCATTCAAAGTAATTATCATATCCATTATTTTTCTACCTGAGAGAAGCAATGTCTTATAGTTAAATTCATACATGTATATCAGAACGGAAGACCTTTTTGTTGCTATCGCAACAAGAGTCTAGTTATTATTATTATTATTATTATTTTTTTTCCTTTTTTTGTCCACAAGATTTCTCAGAGATGGCTGGATAGATTTTCGTGAAATTTTCAGGAGTGATAGAGAATGTTAATATCTCTAGGCGTTTTTTTCATTTTTTCAAAATTCATTTCCTGTCGTCCGTTTCCTGTCCCGCGACAAAAAGCTAGTGACATCGAGATCTCGAAAACCAAAAACATTTGAGCATCCAAACTTTGTAGGATGATAGACCTATAGTTGTAGATATGTTTAAACTATTTTGTTTTGTTCGTCGTAACTTCCGGTCGTCACCGGAAGCACTTCAAAAAATATTTTTTTTACGCATATAATTGTTTTCACATAGAATTGATATATAAGTTAAAATCTTTACATATGTCATCTATCCGATGGTGAATAAAGAAAAAGATCTACTTCCGGTGAGATATCTCAAATATCTCAGGTTGTTTTTTTTTAAACAAATGTTGTAACAGCGAGATCTAAGAAACTGTAAGTGACCAAGGCTCAAAGCTTACGTGAATGATAGACATTTGATAGTAGATGTGTTTAACCACTTTCATTTTGTCAACCGTCACTTCCGGTCCACACCGGAAGAGTTCAAACAATTCAAGTTGTTTAAAAGTTAAACTGTTTTTCTTTGACAACTTAAGATAAATTGATAGGCAATAAAGTCCCGTTGTCTAGTGTTTGAGAAATATTACCTATCGTTTTCATTGATTACTTCCGTTTGTCCGTTTCCTGTCCCGAGACAAAAAACCTTGACTTCTCGAGATCTCAAAAACGGTAATGACTTGAACAATCAAACTTTGTGGGATTATAGACCTATGTATGTTAATCTGTTTACACTATTTTGTTTTGTTCGGCGTAACTTCCGGTCGTCACCGGAAGCACTTCAAAACGTTTCATTTTACCTATTTTAGTGTGTCTACATAGAATTGAAATATTAGTATAAATCATTTCATATGTCATGTATGCGATGTTAAATAAACACAAAAATTCTTCTTCCGGTGAGTTATCTCAAATATCTCAGATAGCATTTTTTAAACAAATGATATATTTGTCGGATCTTACAAACTTTAAGAGATTAAGACACAAAACCTACATGGACGATAGACATTTGATAGAAGATGTGTTTAATCGCTTTTATTTTGTCAACCGTCACTTCCGGTCCTCACCGGAAAGGTTCAAACAATTATGTTTTTAACAAGTTTACCTGACTTTAATGGGTGTTTCATCTAGCCTGATAAATAGTGATGTACACTAGGCAAATGTACAAGAAATATCAGCTTTTATTTTCATTAATCACTTCCGTTCGTCAGTTTCCGGCCCCGAAACAAAAATCCTTGTTTGAACGAGATCTCAGATTAAGCAGAGACGTGAAAAACCAAACTTTGAGGAAAGATTGACTTATGACTGTTGAAATGTTAAATATGTTTTGTTTGGTTCGGTGTTACTTCCGGTCGACACAAAAGGTACTTAAAAAATTGATTATTTTTTTCATTCTCGTTGTTGTTTTACATAGAAGTAACGTATACATATTTCATTAACAGTAAATATCATATTCATTATTTTTTTCTACTTGAGAGAAGCAATGTCTTATAGCTAAATTCATACATGTATATCAGAACGGAAGACCTTTTTGTTGCTCATGCAACAAGAGTCTAGTTATTATTAAGGTCTTCCGTTTCCAACGGAAGACCTTATAGTGATTGTAATGTTTCTTATTAAGGTCTTCCGTTTCCAACGGAAGACCTTATAGTGATTGTAATGTTTCTTATTAAGGTCTTCCGTTTCCAACGGAAGACCTTATAGTGATTGTAATGTTTCTTATTATTATTATTATTCTTTTTTTTTTTCCTTTTTTTGTCCACAAGATTTCTCAGAGATGGCTAGATAGATTGTCTTGAAATTTTCAGTGGTGATAGAGAATGATGATATCTCTAGGCTTTTTTTTCATTTTTTCAAAATTCATTTCCTGTCGTCCGTTTCCTGTCCCGCGACAAAAAGCTAGTGACATCGAGATCTCAAAAACGAAAAAGACTTGAGGATCCAAACTTTATGGGATGATAGTCCTATAGTTGTAGATGTGTTTAAACTATTTTGTTTTGTTCGTCATAGGTTCCGGTCGTCACCGGAAGTAGTTTAAAAAATATTTTTTTTACGCATTTAATTTACTTCATACAGAATTGAAATATAAGTTTAAATTCTTACATAAGTCATCTATCCGATGTTAAATAAAGAAAAATAATCTACTTCCGGTGAGATATCTCAAATATCTCAGGTTGTTTTTTTTAAACAGATGTTGTAACAGCGAGATCTCAAAAACTGTAAGTGACCGAGGCACGAAACTAACACGGGTGATAGACATTTGATAGAAGATGTGTTTAACCGCTTTCATTTTGTCAACCGTCACTTCCGGTCCACACTGGAAGAGTTCAAACAAATCAAGTTGTTTAAAAGTTTAACTGTTTTTCTTTGACAATTTTAGATAAATTGATAGGCAATAAAATCCTGTTGTCTAGTGTTTAAAAAAAATTATCAATCCTTTTCATTGAGCACTTCCGTTTGTCCGTTTCCTGTCCCGAGACAAAAAACCTTGACTTCTCGAGATCTTAAAAACGGTAATGACTTTAACAACCAAACTTTGTGGGATTATAGCCCTGTGTTAGTAGATATGTTTACACTATTTTGTTTTGTTCGGCGTAACTTCCGGTCGTCACCGGAAGCACTTCAAAAATTATTTTTTTTACCTATTTTAGTTATTTTACATAGAATTGAAATATTAGTTTACATCATGTCATATTTCATGTATGCGATGTTAAATAAACACAAAAAAACGGTGAGTTATCTCAAATATCTCAGATAACCTTTTTTTAAACAAATGTTTTAGCTGTCAGATCTTACAAACTTTAAGTCATTAAGACGCAAAACTAACATGGACAATAGATATTTGACAGAAGATGTGTTTAACCGCTTTCATTTTGTCAACTGTCACTTCCGGTCTTCACCGGAAGGTTTCAAACAAATCATGTTTTTAACAAGTTTACCTGATTTTCTTGGTTGTTTCATATAGCCTGATAAATAGTGATGTACAATAGGAAAATGTGCATCAAATACCAGCTTTTATTTTCAATAATCACTTCCGTTCGTCAGTTTCCGGTCCCGAGACAAAAAACCTTGTTTCGATGAGATCTCAGATTAGGCAGAGAGGTGAAAAACCAAACTTTGAGGAAAGATTGACTTATGACTGTAGAAATGTTAAACGTGTATTTTTGGGTTCGGCTTTACTGCCGGTCGACACAAAAGGTACTTTAAAAATTGATTATGTTTTTCATTCTCGTTGTTACATAGAAGTAACGTATACATTTTTCATTCAAAATAATTATCATATCCATTATTTTTTCTACTTGAGAGAAGCAATGTCTTATAGTTAAATTCATACATGTATATCAGAACGGAAGACCTTTTTGTTGCTAATGCAACAAGAGTCTAGTTATTATTATTATTATTATTAAGGTCTTCCGTTTCCAACGGAAGACCTTATTGTTATTCTTCGGATTCTTTTTCTTCTTCTTCTTCTTTTTTTTTCTTACCACTTTTTGTGCACGCGATATCTCAGAAATGGCTGGACCGATTTGCACGAAATTTTCAGATCTTACTAACTATGTTCTGAACCTTATCGGAAATTTTTTTGGTTGATGACGTCATTTCCGTTTTTGAGATATTGGCATTTTAAGGATTTTTAGGTGGTTGGTTTGTCCAAGAGTGTTCTCATAAACTACAAACGATATCGATTTTAAAATTTCAGGGATGAAAGACAAAAGATTGTTAATCTGAACAAAAGCATTCTTATTTGCCTAGCACAAGAAACCCTGGAGCTCAGTGGGGCTCAAAAATGGGATTGAAAAAGCGTCGTTATTTTGCGTGGTTTTCTTTGTTTATCTCTTTTCTCAGAAATATTTTGTGAAAACATGTAGAGCAAATAAAGTTTATAATTTCAAGAGCTTTCGTTTGACATCAAGAAAAAGGGGCTGGCCCCTCAAATTAGGGGCCTAACTTTCTTGGAAGTCTTCGCAGGATAACTAAAAAACGGTTGGGATTTCAACATGGCTGTCGCTGAAAAAGTTGTTCATTTTGATCTTATCAAAGTCGTTACAATAAAATTTTGTTCGGGTATTGCGTAATACGAGAGTAAAAAGCTTGACCTAATTGTTAACACGTACCTGTTTTCATGGGAAAAGTGCATGTTTTTGTCTGCATAACTGACACAAGTTACAACAGAAAGTGTAATAGCTTACCTATATGTTGCTTTAATTAATCATAACAAGTGAGTATCGATGTTTTTCTTACAGGTGATACGTGAGGATCATTAGTCACTTTTGTTTAGTTTTTGTAATGGACAATCATTCAAAACCGAGAAAGAGAAAGTACATAGTCGCGGACATACATACTTATTCTATTCAAGTGAAACACAGAACAACTCCTACAAAAAAATGTTTAAAATTTGTTTTAAAATCATTTTTAGAAGCCTGGGTTGTATGTGAAATCACGTACCAATTCCTCATCCGCGACCGAAGAGAATATATTGATCGGCTGCTAGCTAGCAGCCACCGGTTATCTAATACACAACATTCGCGTCTTGCATACATAAGTTTATTTATATAGCGGCTTACACAAAGAACTATGGTATAAAGATATATTAAGTGTAAATTAAGGAGAAAAGAGTAACCTCTTAACCCATAAATTTAATGTTAGCTCTGTTATTTGAAAAACGGGGTCTTTATGCGTATAACTGACATAAAGCTACCGTAGACAGTATACCAGCTTACATACGGAAAGAGTATAAACATTCTCATTCTCTTCTAGTGAAACACATTATGGATAAAAGAACTAATACTATGCAATACATTTGAGTCGCATTTAAAATCTAGCTGGATTCCGATCTGTGTATGTAAACAATTACGTATCCGATCCCTTGGCCGCGGCCAAAGAAATAGGTCGCGTCTGGACTAGCGAGCGGTCTGCTGTTATCCAATACACAAGATTTGCGTTTTGCTGGGATGCACACATGGGTTTATTTATTTAGCGGCAAACACAAAGAATTCCGATTTTAACGATATTAAAGAGTAAACAAAAAAATTATACCTTAACTTACGAGGTTATGATGTTTTAGTTTTGTAATTTAAAAACGATATATAGTATGACTGTCATTGAAAAAAGGTGTTCTATGTGATCTTGTCTATGTCATAAAATAAGTTTTATTGTTGGGAAAAAATTCCGTTATCAGACTGCAAGCATTTAAAACCCACCACGTTGGGTGTACATTTACGTAACACATCAATCGCACATGGCCGAAGAGATACCGCGCTAGTGGACAAGCGATTCGCTGTGGTCTAAGACACAGGCTTCTCGTGTTTCTACGTTATCACACGTACAGTTCATTGAATTGTTTTTATTTTCAATTATATTGGTTAAAGATGCAACAAACTTTTGATTTAGCATTGATTTAAATCACAGTGCGTAAAATTAAAAGAAACTGCCATCAAATGAATATAATACAACGTTTTACAGTCGTACGAGTTGAAAAATAAATTAGTCTATTTCTGACATTTTTGCTGCTGAGAATTTAATGCATTACACTTCCCACATCTAGGCGATATTCACAACATGATTATTCCAACACAAAAATCTTATGTATCTGTAACCTGTGATAATTCATTTGGCTAACAAAATATTAGGAGTCTTTATATGAGTTCTGAGAGAGAGAGAGAGAGAGAGAGAGAGAGAGAGAGAGAGAGAGAGAGCATGCATGAATTTAGCAGGGTATAGTAAGTAAAGTGAGTTAAAAACGCGTTCGAGATAAGGCAGTTTAAGTGTTACAATATTACATGCTTGCGGTAGGTGCAGGCACGATAAAACTTACCGATGCCCGCTAATACAGAAGGAATTGAAGGAATCAGTGATTATTTCTTTAATATACCAATGCATTTTTTTTAACAAGTTTGATTTACATTCAGGCCGTAAAAGAATAACGGTCACACGAACACTATTGGTTTAATCTCTTCTGAATGGTAGTCCGAATCATTAAAAAGCATACGCATTGCTGATTTTATTCTTTCATTTAATTAAATTACATTTTTTTGTTATTGATTATCAAAGAATATGTGAGTTTTAAAAACAGTTTATTAACATTCGGTAAGTAAACGTTTTGTTTAGATTCGGACAGTCAAAGAGCGAGTAGAGGACACATGCTTATAAATACTACTTAGTAGATTACGGAGATTTTCAAATCGACCGGACTTCTGCATATGCGTTGCACGTACACTCGAATACTTGATACATATATATTTTAATAAAACGTCTGTATGGTGTATTATTATTTGCTGTCTGATCAGGACTGTTCTTCCCAAAAATAAGCGCACGGCGATCGCGTAATGAATGTTCTGTATATACATGCTTGTATATATTTTTAAAAAAATTTTAACGTTTAACTCAGCAAAATTGTAGAGGTCATGGAGTCAAAAAGCAAATCAAATTAATTTGCCAATTAGGCAATAGTAGTTATCCAATGCCTATGATTAATAACTTGAATAAATATGAATTTACAAGCCCCCCCCCCCTTGTTAAGAGCGATTTCTCGGAAATGACTAAATTTTGTTAAACGGCCCTGATAAAAAGATGAAAGGATGGCCCCTAAAATTTCTTTCTCAAATATATCAAGAACGGTTTCAAATTTCAAACACTGGTTGAATAACATACAACTCATTTTGTGCAAATTCTATATGTATGAAATAGCAATTTTCTTGTAACTTAAATGATTTTTTAAAAATAATAACAGTATAATTTTTTCAATAATTACGCTTTGTGAAATCTAAAATTTTTTTAATTTATCATTAAAATTACTAATTTTAGACGGCCCATGCAGTAAGTATTGCTAACCGAGCCTTTCGTTCAACAGCACATTGATTGTGAAGATTCCAGCGTTGTTTACAACAAAAGGATAAAAAGACCACGAATTGTAACATATTTGACTGTAAAGGGTTTAAAAGAGATGGATACAAAACACAAGTGCGAATATATCTAGTAAAGATAAAAATTATTAATCTACATTTGTCATAAATACATCATTTTATCATAAGAATATTTTAACATTTAGATCCGCCTAAAAGTTTCATTTCCCTTCATTGTTCAATGCCTGATTTGAAATAACGTTTCGATGTCGTACCAAGTGGAGAAATTTTTTAAAGCTGCATGTTCCGTTTTTCGGCCATTACAGTGTCAAATGTTATCATGCAAACCAAATGAATTATCTTAGAAAGTTATAGACTTTCGCCTATTTACACAGAATTGATTTTCTTTTAATGTTAGAAATATTCAAAGTAAATAAAAATAATTCTTGCGGGCGTACAAAAATACCCTAAAAATACATCATAGGAATGTTTAAAAAAGGTAACCGTTTGATTTCCTACCTCGAATGATTGGGTTTATTCAACCTGCATGCTATGCATCGATTGTAAACAACGTAAACTTCAGAATTATTAGTGAACAAATGTACACTGCTTTATTTTTTCAAATGGCCATGCTGTTTATTTTATTTGTTAAAATAGATCATATAAAAAAGGACAGATGTCAAAGTCGTAATACAATCATACTCGCTTCGACGTATGGGGCGAGTATAAACACGAGGCGAAATAACGCGAAACCCTTTTATGTCGTTTATTTTGTAAATAAATTTTGTACATTGTAAAACTTGTCTTATCTGGAGGAGTTTGGTTCTGAAAAATTAGGGTAGATTAGACAACATCCGGTTTGGAGGACATTGTTGCAAATTAATTTCAGTATTTAATGCAGTAGGTCTTGATCGTCTATTCTTGCAAAATTTTCAATTCTTCTGAAATATATTAGACCTAATCGATCGTGATTACGGTACCAATTTTCATTTTTTTTCTTGGAAAATAATTAGTCCATAAAGGAGTACATACAATGGTAATATTTTTTCAAAGTCATCGTAATTGATATTTTCAAGCATTCGATTAAACTGAAAAGTCCGACACAAGATAAGTGCATGACATTGGCCAACAGGTGGCTGATTACGTAATGGCGAGGTTGAATATTTATATAGATGAGAATTTAATAAAGAATGGAGCATTTTGACAGAATAAAATGTAACTCTGTAAATGTAGCCATACAACGGGGATAACATACGATATCGGTAGTCTTACTACCGCGGTATCCTAAATCACGGCCTGTAAAAAAATGGGATGAACTATAATCTCATTATCTTTATTTTGGCAAAAAAAAAATTCGTATTTATTTATAACAAGACTTAACGGTATATACTGAAATGAGTTACTAGTTTGGATCTACTATAGTATATTCACAGTTGTTTAAACCAATAGCAACGACAGGAAAATTGCCGATCGATCGATAAGTGGCCGGATTACGGGAGATAACTCTCACTAATCATAAGCATTTAAATTTGATTTGATTTAAATATGATGAAACATTTTGAATTGCGGATCATCTTTAACACGCAATTTGCGAGCTTATTTTTTTGGCAGTAAAAAGATTCAAACTTTCAGTTTTTATGCACATGTTCAATTTTTTTATTGAACTGTTTTTAAAATAAGAGCCCAGAATGATCTAAAGTTATACAATATACATGTAATAATTTTAATATACTATGTTGTTAAGGATTTAAAGGACTAGAAGTCCAGAATTTTGAAAGAGAAATATTTGTGAAATTGTTGTACAAGTAAAGATGCTTAGAACTATGTACATTTAAATATACTATGTGTATAACAATAGACAACCCTCAAAATTTCGCTAAAAGGAGATAATCGACCCCAACGTTCTTTCCCAGATACATGTATCTCAATAATGGTAACTGATTTCTAAACACTTTTTGAACCAAATGCATTTAAAACAAAAATAAATTTTCTTTTACATAACCAAGGTCTAGTCCTTTAAATTATGAGCCAATTGATTTGAAGACAATCATAGTTTTTAATTTCTGAATATTTTGTAACATGAATGATGTATTTAACAATGTACAGTCATCAAAATTGTTAGATGGCCCCGATAAAAAGTCGGCCCCAAATAAGTTCTTTCCCAGATATCTCAAAAACGGTCACTTTCTCAAGACTTGTGGAATAAAATTTGCATAAAATAAAAAAAGTACTTTAATTTGATATCAAGAAAAATGGACAAGCGCCTAAATTAAAGGGCCAAAAGGGATCTAAAGCTATTCATCAATAGCTCTTACACTTCATACAGAAACGTCTCAGATCCTTTAAATGTAGCACCAACCACATTTCCATGTTTCGTTTTCGAATAGCAAAAGTCAAGGTCTTATCACATCCTGATGAGAATCGGACGGAAGACCTACTCGTTGCTCGCAACGAGATCGTGTCTAGTTATTATTATTATTCTTTTTTTTTTTCCTTTTTTTGTCCACAAGATTTCTTAGAGATGGCTAGATAGATTGTCTTGAAATTTTCAGTGATGATAGAGAATAATAATATCTCTAGGCGTTTTTTTCATTTTTTCAAAATTCATTTCCTGTCGTCTGTTTCCTGTCCCGCGACAAAAAGCTAGTGACATCGAGATCTCAAAAACGAAAAAGACTTGAGCATCCAAACATTGTGGGATGATAGAGCTATAGTTGTAGATGTGTTTAAACTATTTTGTTTTGTTCGTCGTAACTTCCGGACGTCACCGGAAGCACTTCAAAAATTATTTTTTTTAAGTATATAATTTATTTTACATAGAATGAAGATATAAGTATAAATCCTCACATAAGTCATCTATGCGATGTTAAATTAACAAAAAAATTGTACTTCCGGTGAGATATCTCAATTATCTCAAGTAGCTTTTTAAAAACAAATTTTGTACCCGCGAGATCTTAGAAACTGTCAGTGATCAAGACACGAAACTTTCATGGATGATAGACATTTGATTGAAGATGTGTTTAAATGGTTTCATTTTGTCGACCGTCACTTCCGGTCCACACTGGAAGGGTTCAAACAAATGAAGTTGTTGATATGTCTAACTGTTGTTCTTTGACAGTTTTAGTTAATTTGATAAGCAATAGAGTCCTGTTCCTAATGTCTAAGAAATAACGACTTTCATTTTCATTGAGCACTTCCGTTTGTCCGTTTCCTGTCCTGAGACAAAAAACCTTTTTTCGACGAGATCTCAAAAACGGCAAGGACTTGATCAACCAAACTTTGTTGTACGATAGGCTTATAGTTGTAGATTTGTTTAAACTATTTTGTTTTGTTCGTCGTAACTTCCGGTCGTCACCGGAAGCACTTCAAAAGAAACTTTTTTTACGCATTTAATATTTTTTAATATAGAATTGAAAAATAAGTATAAATCCTTACATATGTTCTCTATCTGATGTTAAATAAACAAAAAAAATCTACTTCCGCTGAGATATCTCAAATATCTCAGGATGCTTTTATAAAACAAATTTTGTACCCGCAAGATCTCAGAAACTGTAAATGATCAAGGCACAAAACTTACATGGATATTAGAGATTTGATAGTAGATGTGTAAAAAAGGTTTCATTTTGTCGTCCGTCACTTCCGGTCCTCACCGGAAGGATTCAAACAAATCAAGTTGTTTATAACTTTAAGTGTTGTTCTTTGACAATTTTAGTTAAATTGATAAGCAATAAAGTCCTGTTGTCTAATGTTTAAAAAAATCTAACTTACAATTTCCTTTAGCACTTCCGTTTGTCCGTTTCCTATCCTGAGACAAAAAACATTAACTCCACGAGATCTCAAAAACTGTAGCGGCTTGAACAACCAAACTTTGTGGAACGATAGAACTATGTATGTAGATGTGTTTACACTATTTTGTTTTGTTCGGCGTAACTTCCGGCCGTCACCGGAAGCACTTAATATTTTTTTTTTAATTTTTTTTAATTTATTTTACATGGAATGAATAGATCAGTATAAAATATGATATATGTCATCTTTACAATGTTAAATAAGAAAACAAATTCTACTTACGGTGAGTTATCTCAAATATCTCTAGGTATCTTTCCTTTTTACAAATTTGATGTTAGCGAGATTTTAGTCACTTGAGTGATTAAAACACGACACTTTTATGAATGATAGACATTTGATTGAAGATGTGTTTAATGGGTTTAACAGGTAAATATATAAGGAACGGAAGACCTTTTGTTGCTATAGCAACAAGTATCTAGTTATTATTATTTTTTTTCCTTTTTTTTGTCCACAAGATTTCTCAGAGATGGCTAGATAGATTGTCTTGAAATTTTCAGTAATGATAGAAAATGATAATATCTCTAGGCGTGTTTCTCACTTTTTAAAAATTCATTTCCTGTCGTCCGTTTCCTGTCCCGCGACAAAAAGCTAGTGACAGCGAGATCTCAAAAACGAAAAAGACTTGAACATCCAAACTTTATGGGATGATAGAGCTATAGTTGTAGATGTGTTTAAACTATTTTGTTTTGTTCGTCGTAGGTTCCGGTCGTCACCGGAAGCACTTCAAAAATATTTTTTTTACGCATTTAATTTTTTTCATACAGAATTGAAATATAAGTATAAATTCTTACATAAGTCATCTATCCGATGTTAAATAAAGAAAAATAATCTACTTCCGGTGAGATATCTCAAATATCTCAGCTTGTTTTTTTAAACAGATGTTGTAACAGCGAGATCTCAGAAACTGTGAGTGACCAAGACACGAAACTAACATGGTTGATAGACATTTGATAGAAGATGTGTTTAACCGTTTTCATTTTGTCAACCGTCACTTCCGGTCCACACTGAAGGAGTTCAAACAAATCAAGTTGTTTATAAGTTTTACTTTTTTTCTTTGACAATTTTAGATAAATTGATAGGCAATAAAATTCTGTTGTCTAGTATTTAAGAAAAATTATCAATCCTTTTCATTGAGCACTTCCGTTTGTCCGTTTCCTGTCCCGAGACAAAAAACCTTGACTTCTCGAGATCTTAAAAACGGTAATGACTTGAACAACCAAACTTTGAGGGATTATAGACCTATATATGTAGATGTGTTTATACTATTTTGTTTTGTTCGGCGTAACTTCCGGTCGTCACCGGAAGCACTTCAAAAATATTTTTTTTTACCTATTTTAGTTATTTTACATAGAATTGAAATATTAGTTTACATCATGTCATATGTCATGTATGCGATGTTAAATAAACACAAAATTTCTTCTTTCGGTGAGTTATCTCAAATATCTCAGAAAACCTTTTTTTAAACAAATGTTTTAGCTTTCAGATCTTACAAAATGTAAGTGATTAAGACGCAGAACTTACATGGACAATAGACATTTGACAGAAAATGTGTTTAACCGCTTTCATTTTGTCAACTGTCACTTCCGGTCTTCACCGGAAGTTTTCAAACAAATCATGTTTTTAACAAGTTTACCCGACTTTCTTGGGTGTTTCATCTAGCCTGATAAATAGTGATATACAATAGGAAAATGTGCATCAAATACCAGCTTTTATTTTCAATAATAACTTCCGTTCGTCGGTTTCCGGTCCCGAGACAAAAAACTTTGTTTCGATGAAATCTCAGATTAGGCAGAGAGGTGAAAAACCAAACTTTGAGGAAAGATTGACTTATGACTGTAGAAATGTTAAACGTGTATTTTTGGGTTCGGCTTTACTTCCGGTCGACACAAAAGGTACTTTAAAAATTGATTATGTTTTTCATTCTTGTTGTTGTTTTACATAGAAGTAACGTATACATTTTTCATTCAAAGTAATTATCATATCCATTATTTTTTCTACATGAGAGAAGCAATGTCTTATAGTTAAATTCATACATGTATATCAGAACGGAAGACCTTTTTGTTGCTATCGCAACAAGAGTCTAGTTATTATTATTATTATTATTCTTTTTTTTTTTCCTTTTTTTGTCCACAAGATTTCTCAGAGATGGCTAGATAGATTGTCTTGAAATTTTCAGTGATGATAGAGAATGATAATATCTCTAGGCGTTTTTTTCATTTTTTCAAAATTCATTTCCTGTCGTCCGTTTCCTGTCCCGCGACAAAAAGCTAGTGACATCGAGATCTCAAAAACGAAAAAGACTTGAGCATCCAAACTTTATGGGATGATAGTCCTATAGTTGTAGATGTGTTTAAACTATTTTGTTTTGATCGTCATAGGTTCCGGTCGTCACCGGAAGTACTTTAAAAATTTTTTTTTTATGCATTTAATTTATTTCATACAGAATTGAAATATAAGTATAAATTCTTACATAAGTCATCTATCCGATGTTAAATGAAGAAAAATAATCTACTTCCGGTGAGATATCTCAAGTATCTCAGGTTGTTTTTTTTAAACAGATGTTGTATCAGCGAGATCTCAAAAACTATAAGTGACCAAGGCACGAAACTAACATGGGTGATAGAAATTTGATAGAAGATGTGTTTAACCGCTTTCATTTTGTCAACCGTCACTTCCGGTCCACACTGGAAGAGTTCAAACAAATCAAGTTGTTTAAAAGTTTATCTGTTTTTCTTTGACAATTTGAGATAAATTGATAGGCAATAAAAATCCTGTTGTCTAGTGTTTAAGAAAAATTATCAATCCTTTTCATTGATTACTTCCGTTTGTCCGTTTCCTGTCCCGAGACAAAAAACCTTGACATCTCGAGATCTTAAAAATGGTAATGACTTGAACAACCAAACTTTGTGGCATTATAGACCTATATATTTAGATGTGTTTACACTATTTTGTTTTGTTCGGCGTAACTTCCGGTCGTCACCGGAAGCACTTCAAAAATTATTTTTTTTACCTATTTTAGTTATTTTACATAGAATTGAAATATTAGTTTACATCATGTCATATGTCATGTATGCGATGTAAAATAAACACAAAATTTCTTCTTCCGGTGAGTTATCTCAAATATCTCAGATAACCTTTTTTTAAACAAATGTTTTAGCTGTCATATCTTACAAACTTTAAGTGATTAAGACGCAAAACTTACATGGACAAAAGACATTTGACAGAAAATGTGTTTAACCGCTTTCATTTTGTCAACTGTCACTTCCGGTCTTCACCGGAAGTTTTCAAACAAATCATGTTTTAACAAGTTTACCTGACTTTCTTGGGTGTTTCATCTAGCCTGATAAAAAGTGATATACAATAGGAAAATGTGCATCAAATACCAGCTTTTATTTTGAATAATCACTTCCGTTCGTCAGTTTCCGGTCCCAAGACAAAAAACCTTGTTTCGATGAAATCTCAGATTAGGCAGAGAGGTGAAAAACCAAACTTTGAGGAAAGATTGACTTATGACTGTAGAAATGTTAAACGTGTATTTTTGGGTTCGGCTTTACTTCCGGTCGACACAAAAGGTACTTTAAAAATTGATTATGTTTTTCATTCTCGTTCTTGTTTTACATAGAAGTACATTTTTCATTCAAAGTAATTATCATATCCATTATTTTTTCTACTTGAGAGAAGCAATGTCTTATAGTTAAATTCATACATGTATATCAGAACGGAAGACCTTTTTGTTGCTAATGCAACAAGAGTCTAGTTATTATTATTATTATTCTTTTTTTTTTTCCTTTTTTTGTCCACAAGATTTCTCAGAGATGGCTGGATAGATTGTCTTGAAATTTTCAGTGATGATAGAAAATGATAATATCTCTAGGCGTTTTTTTCATTTTTTCAAAATTCATTTCCTGTCGTCCGTTTCCTGTCCCGCGACAAAAAGCTAGTGACATCGAGATCTCAAAAACGAAAAAGACTTGAGGATCCAAACTTTATGGGATGATAGTCCTATAGTTGTAGATGTGTTTAAACTATTTTGTTTTGTTTGTCATAGGTTCCGGTCGTCACCGGAAGTAGTTTAAAAAATATTTTTTTAACGCATTTAATTTACTTCATACAGAATTGAAATATAAGTATAAATTCTTACATAAGTCATCTATCCGATGTTAAATAAAGAAAAATAATCTACTTCCGGTGAGATATCTCAAATATCTCAGGTTGTTTTTTTTAAACAGATGTTGTAACAGCGAGATCTCAAAAACTGTAAGTGACCAAGGCACGAAACTAACATGGGTGATAGACATTTGATAGAAGATGTGTTTAACCGCTTTCATTTTGTCAACCGTCACTTCCGGTCCACACTGGAAGAGTTCAAACAAATCAAGTTGTTTAAAAGTTTAATTGTTTTTCTTTGACAATTTTAGATAAATTGATAGGCAATAAAATCCTGTTGTCTAGTGTTTAAAAAAAATTATCAATCCTTTTCATTGAGCACTTCCGTTTGTCCGTTTCCTGTCCCGAGACAAAAAACCTTGACTTCTCAAGATCTTAAAAACAGTAATGACATTAACAACCAAACTTTGTGGGATTATAGCCCTGTGTTAGTAGATATGTTTACACTATTTTGTTTTGTTCGGCGTAACTTCTGGTCGTCACCGGAAGCACTTCAAAACATTTTTGTTTTACCTATTTTAGTGTGTATACATAGAATTGAAATATTAGTATAAATCATTTCATATGTCATGTATGCGATGTTAAATGAACACAAAAATTCTTCTTCCGGTGAGTTATCTCAAATATCTCAGATAGCATTTTTTAAACAAATGTTATACTTGTCGGATCTTACAAACTTTAAGAGATTAAGACACAAAACCTACATGGACGATAGACATTTGATAGAAGATGTGTTTAATCGCTTTTATTTTGTCAACCGTCACTTCCGGTCCTCACCGGAAAGGTTCAAACAATTATGTTTTTAACAAGTTTACCTGACTTTAATGGGTGTTTCATATAGCCTGATAAATAGTGATGTACACTAGGCAAATATACAAGAAATATCAGCTTTTATTTTCATTAATCACTTCCGTTCGTCAGTTTCCGGCCCCGAAACAAAAATCCTTGTTTGAACGAGATCTCAGATTAGGCAGAGAGGTGAAAAACCAAACTTTGAGGAAAGATTGACTTATGACTGTTGAAATGTTAAATATGTTTTGTTTGGTTCGGTGTTACTTCCGGTCGACACAAAAGGTACTTCAAAAATTGATTATTTTTTTCATTCTCGTTGTTGTTTTACATAGAAGTAACGTATACATATTTCATTAACAGTAAATATCATATCCATTATTTTTTTCTACTTGAGAGAAGCAATGTCTTATAGTTAAATTCATACATGTATATCAGAACGGAAGACCTTTTTGTTGCTCATGCTTTGTAGGATGATAGACCTATAGTTGTAGATGTGTTTAAACTATTTTGTTTTGTTCGTCGTAACTTCCGGTCGTCACCGGAAGCACTTCAAAAAATAATTTTTTTACGCATATAATTGTTTTCACATAGAATTGATATATAAGTTTAAATCTTTACATATGTCATCTATCCGATGGTGAATAAAGAAAAAGATCTACTTCCGGTGAGATATCTCAAATATCTCAGGTTGTTTTTTTTTAAACAAATGTTGTAGCAGCGAGATCTAAGAAACTGTAAGTGACCAAGGCTCAAAGCTTACGTGGATGATAGACATTTGATAGTAGATGTGTTTAACCACTCTCATTTTGTCAACCGTCACTTCCGGTCCACAACGGAAGAGTTCAAACAATTCAAAATGTTGAAAAGTTAAACTGTTTTTCTTTGACAACTTAAGATAAATTGATAGGCAATAAAGTCCCGTTGTCTAGTCTTTGAGAAAAATTACCTATCCTTTTCATTGATTACTTCCGTTTGTCCGTTTCCTGTCCCGAGACAAAAAACCTTGACTTCTCGAGATCTCAAAAACGGTAATGACTTGAACAATCAAACTTTGTGGGATTATAGACCTATGTATGTAAATCTGTTTACACTATTTTGTTTTGTTCGGCGTAACTTCCGGTCGTCACCGGAAGCACTTCAAAACGTTTCATTTTACCTATTTTAGTGTTTCTACATAGAATTGAAATATTAGTATAAATCATTTCATATGTCATGTATGCGATGTTAAATAAACACAAAAATTCTTCTTCCGGTGAGTTATCTCAAATATCTCAGATAGCATTTTTTAAACAAATGTTATACGTGTCGGATCTTACAAACTTTAAGAGATTAAGACACAAAACCTACATGGACGATAGACATTTGATAGAAGATGTGTTAAATCGCTTTTATTTTGTCAACCGTCACTTCCGGTCCTCACCGGAAAGGTTCAAACAATTATGTTTTTAACAAGTTTACCTGACTTTAATGGGTGTTTCATCTAGCCTGATAAATAGTGATGTACACTAGGCAAATGTACAAGAAATATCAGCTTTTATTTTCATTAATCACTTCCGTTCGTCAGTTTCCGGCCCCGAAACAAAAATCCTTGTTTGAACGAGATCTCAGATTAGGCAGAGAGGTGAAAAACCAAACTTTGAGGAAAGATTGACTTATGACTGTTGAAATGTTAAATATGTTTTGTTTGGTTCGGTGTTACTTCCGGTCGACACAAAAGGTACTTCAAAAATTGATTATTTTTTTCATTCTCGTTGTTGTTTTACATAGAAGTAACGTATACATATTTCATTAACAGTAAATATCATATTCATTATTTTTTTCTATTTGAGAGAAGCAATGTCTTATAGCTAAATTCATACATGTATATCAGAACGGAAGACCTTTTTGTTGCTCATGCAACAAGAGTCTAGTTATTATTATTTTTTTTCCTTTTTTTGTCCACAAGATTT
Organism: Magallana nippona; assembly: GCA_033439105.1. Lineage (NCBI taxonomy): Eukaryota > Metazoa > Mollusca > Bivalvia > Ostreida > Ostreidae > Magallana > Magallana nippona. Next base: position 19,495,303 of record CM065922.1, read on the forward strand.
CTCAGAGATGGCTGGATAGATTTTCGTGAAATTTTCAGGAATGATAGAGAATGTTAATATCTCTAGGCGTTTTTTTCATTTTTTCAAATCTCATTTCCTGTCGTCCGTTTCCTGTCCCGCGACAAAAAGCTAGTGACATCGAGATCTCGAAAACCAAAAATATTTGAGCATCCAAACTTTGTAGGATGATAGACCTATAGTTGTAGATGTGTTTAAACTATTTTGTTTTGTTCGTCGTAACTTCCGGTCGTCACCGGAAGCACTTCAAAAAATATTTTTTTTACGCATATAATTGTTTTCACATAGAATTGATATATCAGTTTAAATCTTTACATATGTCATCTATCCGATGGTGAATAAAGAAAAAGATCTACTTCCGGTGAGATATCTCAAATATCTCAGGTTGTTTTTTTTTAAACAAATGTTGTAACAGCGAGATCTAAGAAACTGTAAGTGACCAAGGCTCAAAGCTTACGTGGATGATAGACATTTGATAGTAGATGTGTTTAACCACTTCATTTTGTCAACCGTCACTTCCGGTCCATACCGGAAGAGTTCAAACAATTCAAGTTGTTTAAAAGTTAAACTGTTTTTCTTTGACAACTTAAGATAAATTGATAGACAATAAAGTCCCGTTGTCTAGTCTTTGAGAAAAATTACCTATCCTTTTCATTGATTACTTCCGTTTGTCCGTTTCCTGTCCCGAGACAAAAAACCTTGACTTCTCGAGATCTCAAAAACGGTAATGACTTGAACAATCAAACTTTGTGGGATTATAGACCTATGTATGTAAATCTGTTTACACTATTTTGTTTTGTTCGGCGTAACTTCCGGTCGTCACCGGAAGCACTTCAAAACGTTTCATTTTACCTATTTTAGTGTTTCTACATAGAATTGAAATATTAGTATAAATCATTTCATATGTCATGTATGCGATGTTAAATAAACACAAAAATTCTTCTTCCGGTGAGTTATCTCAAATATCTCAGATAGCATTTTTTAAACAAATGTTATACGTGTCGGATCTTACAAACTTTAAGAGATTAAGACACAAAACCTACATGGACGATAGACATTTGATAGAAGATGTGTTAAATCGCTTTTATTTTGTCAACCGTCACTTCCGGTCCTCACCGGAAAGGTTCAAACAATTATGTTTTTAACAAGTTTACCTGACTTTAATGGGTGTTTCATCTAGCCTGATAAATAGTGATGTACACTAGGCAAATGTACAAGAAATATCAGCTTTTATTTTCATTAATCACTTCCGTTCGTCAGTTTCCGGCCCCGAAACAAAAATCCTTGTTTGAACGAGATCTCAGATTAGGCAGAGAGGTGAAAAACCAAACTTTGAGGAAAGATTGACTTATGACTGTTGAAATGTTAAATATGTTTTGTTTGGTTCGGTGTTACTTCCGGTCGACACAAAAGGTACTTCAAAAATTGATTATTTTTTTCATTCTCGTTGTTGTTTTACATAGAAGTAACGTATACATATTTCATTAACAGTAAATATCATATTCATTATTTTTTTCTATTTGAGAGAAGCAATGTCTTATAGCTAAATTCATACATGTATATCAGAACGGAAGACCTTTTTGTTGCTCATGCAACAAGAGTCTAGTTATTATTATTTTTTTTCCTTTTTTTGTCCACAAGATTTCTCAGAGATGGCTGGATAGATTTTCGTGAAATTTTCAGGAATGATAGAGAATGTTAATATCTCTAGGCGTTTTTTTCATTTTTTCAAATCTCATTTCCTGTCGTCCGTTTCCTGTCCCGCGACAAAAAGCTAGTGACATCGAGATCTCGAAAACCAAAAATATTTGAGCATCCAAACTTTGTAGGATGATAGACCTATAGTTGTAGATGTGTTTAAACTATTTTGTTTTGTTCGTCGTAACTTCCGGTCGTCACCGGAAGCACTTCAAAAAATATTTTTTTTACGCATATAATTGTTTTCACATAGAATTGATATATCAGTTTAAATCTTTACATATGTCATCTATCCGATGGTGAATAAAGAAAAAGATCTACTTCCGGTGAGATATCTCAAATATCTCAGGTTGTTTTTTTTTAAACAAATGTTGTAACAGCGAGATCTAAGAAACTGTAAGTGACCAAGGCTCAAAGCTTACGTGGATGATAGACATTTGATAGTAGATGTGTTTAACCACTTCATTTTGTCAACCGTCACTTCCGGTCCATACCGGAAGAGTTCAAACAATTCAAGTTGTTTAAAAGTTAAACTGTTTTTCTTTGACAACTTAAGATAAATTGATAGACAATAAAGTCCCGTTGTCTAGTCTTTGAGAAAAATTACCTATCCTTTTCATTGATTACTTCCGTTTGTCCGTTTCCTGTCCCGAGACAAAAAACCTTGACTTCTCGAGATCTCAAAAACGGTAATGACTTGAACAATCAAACTTTGTGGGATTATAGACCTATGTATGTAAATCTGTTTACACTATTTTGTTTTGTTCGGCGTAACTTCCGGTCGTCACCGGAAGCACTTCAAAACGTTTCATTTTACCTATTTTAGTGTGTCTACATAGAATTGAAATATTAGTATAAATCATTTCATATGTCATGTATGCGATGTTAAATAAACACAAAAATTCTTCTTCCGGTGAGTTATCTCAAATATCTCAGATAGCATTTTTTAAACAAATGTTATACGTGTCGGATCTTACAAACTTTAAGAGATTAAGACACAAAACCTACATGGACGATAGACATTTGATAGAAGATGTGTTTAATCGCTTTTATTTTGTCAACCGTCACTTCCGGTCCTCACCGGAAAGGTTCAAACAATTATGTTTTTAACAAGTTTACCTGACTTTAATGGGTGTTTCATCTAGCCTGATAAATAGTGATGTACACTAGGCAAATGTACAAGAAATATCAGCTTTTATTTTCATTAATCACTTCCGTTCGTCAGTTTCCGGCCCCGAAACAAAAATCCTTGTTTGAACGAGATCTCAGATTAGGCAGAGACGTGAAAAACCAAACTTTGAGGAAAGATTGACTTATGACTGTTGAAATGTTAAATATGTTTTGTTTGGTTCGGTGTTACTTCCGGTCGACACAAAAGGTACTTCAAAAATTGATTATTTTTTTCATTCTCGTTGTTGTTTTACATAGAAGTAACGTATACATATTTCATTAACAGTAAATATCATATTCATTATTTTTTTCTACTTGAGAGAAGCAATGTCTTATGGCTAAATTCATACATGTATATCAGAACGGAAGACCTTTTTGTTGCTCATGCAACAAGAGTCTAGTTATTAATTTTATTTATTTGAAATAAAATTTAACATATAGATTTGAAATCAATAATTTTGACTATTTAACATATAAATGTACATGTGCAATTGGAGACTGAATCACATGATCAAACAAGTTTGAAATGGAAATACACTAATAAATAGAAAAAGAGGTCCATGGACCAGATTGCTCACCTTAGAAACATTGTAATTTGTAAAGGGCCAAATATTTAACCCACCCCCCTTTTATAACCTCAATAAAACTTCATTATAATGCCTCTTTCAGGATTGTGAAAATCTGTCTTCATGCACTTAACATCGTTGACATCTTCCACCACATAATAAGGAGAGAAAATTAAAATTAGATTTTAAAAATTATTGACCTTTGAAGACACAACAATTTATCATATTATAATAATGGAAATTACAAAATTTTATATGTAATCGAGCCAAACAATTAATTGGAGAAGGATGAGAAGCTTCTGAAAATTTTGGCACTGAAGCTTTAGTTGCCTTCAGGAATCGGGTAAATGGAACTAGGAGCACAGAAAGCCATACTCCATTGTAACTTGGTTGCTTTTACATTCCACATTCAGAAGGATCAACTGGCTTTCTTATTCAATTATTTGGTTAAGCAAAATGAATTCATAATGCCACTTCTTTCTTGGTAACAATTGAATTTCTAGGCAGAAAAAATGCATTTCCTTACGGCATATTTCTGTTTCTGCTTTGCGAACATGTTCATGAATTCCAATGAGACAGACTTTTGATGTAGTTATGCTTTATAGATAGGGTTTGATAGCAACATAAACAACTATTAGTCAATTAGATATTCCAAATAGGTAAAATTTTAACTTGGGCAACACCAATAAAATTTCTTGTTCGTCGGACCCCTCGCGCTCGTATTTAAATAAAAACTAAAAAATAATATTATTATTAATTTCCTGCATCCATCAAATTCTGCTCTGTTTTCTGTTCTATATCCGCCCTTTTTTTGTGTTTCAAATATTTTTAATTTATAAATCAGAAACAAGTGAAAAAATATAATTGTCCGCACAAATTTATTTATGTACCGCAAAAAAAAATTTGCCTACAAAATTTTTTTTATTTTTTTAATCGCTTGCCGGCTCGTACTTTTTTCATTGGATGTCAGACAAACAAGAAATTATATTGGTGTAACCTTACTGCTTAATTTCTGTGTATTAATTTGCTTCTTGTGCATAGGGATTACTGTAGCAGCATTTACAATTGCATGTTGCAGATTTATCACACAGTAAACTCTGAACTACGCATGTTTTTTTGTGGATTTTTTTTTTCGAGGGGGGGGGGGGGGGGTTGTTGTTGTTGTTGTTGTTACAGATTTTGCATTGATCTACACTATATATGTATCATATAATGTATATTAGGAGACTTGCATAGATATATCACAATATGTAACATTATTGGTTTTGAGAAATAGGTATTCATTTGAATGTTTTTCTAAAGAAAGGAACGACCCTTCCATGGTTGAGATTATAACACACAATTAATAACACGTGTAACACATTTATTCATTACAATATAGAAACACCTTCATTCATTTAGACCTGAACTGAAATCTAGTCATATCATCTATCTGTAATTCCTAGTTTTCTTTGGAAAAACAAACCATCTCCTTGAGTTGCTTGCTGAAAGGAAAAAAATACTGGTAGTCTGCTAAATTAACATGCAACAGTGTTATCAAGCCTAGTTTATTACTTTCATGTAGCTTAAATAAGACTGATAATTACTGCATAGATCAATACATTATGTAATACTAGTAGAATCATAACAATGAGTGTTTTTAGTCCTGAGCAGTGCAATGTTTAGTTTGTTTGTTTGTTTGTTTGTTTTTTTTTTTGGGGGGGGGGGGGGGGGGGGGGGAGTGTCTGACTATGTCTTCTTAAATAATAATTTATGATCTATAATTATGCAAAGAGACAGAGGACAGCAGCATATTGCTTTGCTGCTGTCCTCTGTCTCTCTGTCTGTCTGTCTGTCTGTCGGTCAGCGGGTCGGTCCGTCCACCAACAGTTTCCGTTAATTTTCTTCGCAGGGGTTGGACATATTGAAATAAAATTTGGTATATAGATTTATCATAATGAAATCTAGGTCAAGTTCGATTATGGATATGATTGAGCCATTTTCAAAAGAGTTATGCCCCTTGGACATTGAAAAATTCCAATTATTTGCAGTTTCTATTCATTTTCTTTGCAGAGGTTGCACATATTGAAATGAAATTAAGCATACAGATTAATCATAATAATATCTAGGTCAAGTTCGATTGTGGGTACAATCAAGCCATTTCAAGACATGTACAACAATGTATTATATGGTATGATACAAATATTGTATCATATCATATGATACAATATTGTATCACACCACATGTACAATATGGTATATTTATATCTACCGAATATGATTCCCTCTATTTCTTACGGAAACTTATTGTAATTCATAGCTCTGTAGAAACTGACAGGATTGAAATCTACACGCCCCGTTTATCGATTGGTCGAAACCAACAGCAACTTTAGAAACATAGGTAATCACAGATTACAAAGCTCACCGAGACGAGGCATCACCTTTATGAGATCACCTTTACCATATTATATGAAAATCATGGTTAATTAATGATCTTGGATATTCATGGATACTGTAGTGTGGTTTGACACATTAACGTATTGGTTATTGTATGTTTGATAATCATATGTTAATTTCGTAAGGTATTGTAAGATACAATGTTTATCAATACACTACTATAAAATATTATATTACATCCTATCATACTATACAATATTGTGTCATATGATATATCATATGATACAATACAATTATACTGTAATATATAATAATACAATATGATATTGTAACATATGATATAATATTGTATCATATAATATGATACAGTATTGTATTGTGTTAAATATTATTTTATTTGATCACATAATACAATATCATAACATAATATATAATACAATATAGAATCATATGATACAACATTATATCACATAATACATCACAATATTGTAACAAATTATATTATATGATATAGTATCATATTGTTTTATAAATTATGATATTCTATCATGATATTGTATTGTATTATATTGTATCATACATGATACATAATATTGTATCTTATATAACAATGTAATTTGAAACAAAACTATATCATATCATATGATATAATATCATATGATACAATATTACTTATTAGGTTTGTTACTGAGATTGATCAACCCCATATATTTCTGTAGTCAGTCAGTAACAAACCTAATAAGTGTTTTGTTTTCCAGAGGACTATCAAGTGACACATTTATTCACAAAAAGCGACGATCTCTTCAAAATGATCAATCTCACCTTTCAAATACTCTTTGAAATTCTTCGTTTCACCCATGTTTACTTACAATATTTTGTTGCTATTCAACTTTAAACATTTCCTCCCTTCCCTCTGCAGAGATTTGAGCAAATCTTGACTCTGCCATTTTGTTCTGCTCCAGACAATGTGACGTCAATTCAAAGGGCAACTATCGGTACTCTCATTTTAAAATAATTACAAAGGGCAAATACTCGAAATATTTTAAAACTTACGGAACATGGTTTCTGTGTTAAATAATAAGAAATTCAAGATGAGCAGGGTGAAGCGGCGGCCAATAACGTCCATATTGCCTAATATTAATTCTCAATGAACCTATACAGAGATATATGAGGCAGTCACATGCCATGTTTAAATCAATGAAAGTGTGACATTTCAGTCCAAGGGAAAACAAAATAATATATTATATAATACATATCATATTGTACAATATCGTATTATATGATACAATATCATATGATACTATATGATATGATAAAATATTATGTGATACTATAATATATTTTATAATACAATATCATATTATACAATATTGAATCATATGATACAATATAATATGGTACAATATTATGTGATACAACTATATATTATATTATACAATATAAATAATCATATTATACGATATTGTATGGTATCATACAATTTTACATATTACAATATCATATATAACAATATCATGTGATACAATAATAAATTATATAATATTTGTTATATATGATATTGTAATATCATACTATACAATATCATATCATAATATACAATATTATATATAACAATAGCATATGATACAATATCATATCATGATATACAAAAAAATTGATACAATATCATATAGTATCAAATAATTTTTTACAATATATAATAATATTATATGATATGATATTGTATAAATAATACAATAGTGTATCACATCATATAATACTATATCATAGGAAACATTTTATATCAATTAACAGCAAATACATCTATAAAGCAAGTTTGAGTGAGGTAGGAGGTTATTTTAGAATCCTTGATAATGGAGATCAGGCTCTGTATCTGAAGCTACCTCTGCGATTCATTTATATAGTTAAATCAACCATGCATTTTTGAAATAGTACAATTATCTATTAAACATTTGACCTGTTCCAAAAAAACTAAACATTCTCCAGCATCTGAAACATATGGCTCTGATTCAGCATCCATGCTGTGGAGTGCATCAGAATCACAAGATGCATCATCTATTCAAATTTGATAAAGATTGAACAAATAATAACTAAGATATAATCATCAGAGGGCACCTACTCAACAAACTTTAACCAGCTCTAAAAACCTTAACCTCCTCCAGCATCCGAAACCTATGGCTCAGATACAGGACATGCACCAAAAACTTGGTCCAGACGCCAACGCCAACGCCAACGCCGGGGGTATAGCATAAGTTTCCCCCAACTTCGTCTCGGTGAGCTAAAAATCACTGACTGCATGAAATAATCTTGATGATGCCAGACTCAAATTCCCATAGGCGATAATTTGGCTGTCTCTTTTAGCTAACGAACTGATGTACATCAACAATAATTTACTGTGGAATCATTTTTAATCGTGGGGGGTCAATGTTCGTGGGTATTTTTCTGGTTCGTGGGGGCATAATTTCGTTGGTAGTGTAATCAGGATAATTTTAATAAATATTAAACAATATATATTGCTGTTTTTGGGAACAATTATTGCTGTTTTTTAAGGTCAATACTATGATTTAGTTACCCGAGAAGTACAATATTCATCGAGCCGAAGGTGATTGAAAAAACTGCAATAATTGTTTTATTACATTTTCGTATATGATTCAGTGATGAATTGATACAGACATATCAATTTGAGTGTTATCAAGTGAAGAAAACTTCATCACCTTTAAGTGTGAACCCATATCCAAACAAATTATTTCTTTGGACGACAGGAATAATGATAACATTGACAAAAAATCAAATTTATATTGACCTCCTAAGTCACGTGCAGGTGAGTATAACATTTCATTTTTTTCTAGATTGTTGGATATCAGCCAATCAGAGAGCTAGGAATTAATCAATCATACCATAAATACCTATGATACAATATTGTATTACATGATTAAATATTGTATCATACAGTACAATACAATATTGTATCATACCATATAATACAATGTTATATCATACAATACTATATTGTGTATTGTTATATTCAGTAGTATATTCTCACTATATAACTCTATATAGACGAATAGTCAATAATTGTAATATTAGCTCGTCCGAAAAATATTGACCAGTCAATATTTTTTTAATATTGACCGGCAAGGAATAATATCTAGAGAATATTCCGCCTATTTCAATTAATTGCTTCTGATTCTTTGATTTATAAATGGTGATGTAAATAAGTCTTCGCGACTCCAAAACAAGGCGACGTCATAATAGGCAATCAGTCAAGGCAAGTAAACAATGGACGCGCTATGCGTTGGTTTGCTATCATAATGGATATAAGGATTTGCGAATTGTGAAGTAAAATCAGGTAGAACATCAGTAACTTAATTCCTACGGACGGCGGAATATCACCATTGACCGTTTGATGCCGACGATATTTTGGAAATGAACTTTGCGCAAAATTTAATTCATGAATTCTATGTTGAGCAGAGAAAATTACGGCAAATTGTTTTCAAATCCTTTCTTGAATTTTAGTTTGTTTCTTCATATAACAAAAGAAATGTTGAATATGTTTTTGGGCAACATTGATTAAACTACCCCCTTGGGATGAAAATATTGCCCTCCGCTTCGCGTTGGGCAATATTTCGTCCATCGGGGGCTAATTTAATCAATGTTGCCCTCAACCCCAGTCAATATTTGTATATTGTGATTTACAATATCGTATTGCATTACATATGGTATTGTATCATTTGATAAAATATGATACTGTACATATATGCTATATCATAGGAATAGGAATCTTATGATGTATCATATATCAACAATCATAACCATCAAGCAAGTTTGAGTGAGGTACACATGTATAACAAGTATTATTTTAGCATCCTTGATAATGGAGATCAGACTCTGGCTTGGCCTTAAGGTCTTACACAAGGAAATAGCCAATCAAATTGTAGTTCCATATATATAGAGACAATTATCTTTTTTGGCACCTTATTTTAGGCCTACAGTATTGCATTTTGACTCATTTGCTAAGAAAACTACCGGTATTACCGGTACTTTAGTGGAATTGTCACGCGGAATTAAATGGAATCATTTTTTAGATGCACATGATGCAACTTCCTGGATGGTGTTGAGTCTGTCAACATGTGAAACCCACGTATATTTGGGGGTAGGTATGTTTACTATCAGTTATCTCTCTTAGAAGCCGCATAAGGCGTTATTTTTCTGATCTCAAATTTTTCTTGAAACACTTAACAGTAATTTCTCTTTCATGAATAATATGCTGAGAGTATAGTTAATCAATTAACTTAATTAAAGCTATATAGTATCATATAGTGAAATTAATTCCTTGTGTGAGACCTTAAGGGGAATGGTCAAAATTTCAGCTAAAGTTCACTTCATTATGCAAGCAGCTCCAAGACCCTGACACAATTTGTTGTTCTAAATTTTTAAACCTGCCTAGTACTGGTAAGCCTCTGAATAATCAAGATCACTCTCCATGTCTAAAACTAGCTCTGTGATTCCTTTGCATAGTTTAATCAACCATGCAATAATGAACCATTTGAATAAGAAAGGATCATTATTTAACCAGATATTTGACCTGCTCCACAAACCACCTTCTCCATTAAAAATCTACGGGTAAGATTTAGCATCTAAGTCTTTCGACTGCATCAATATCACAAGATGCAGCATCTAACCAAGTTTGGTAAAGATTGAATCAATAATAAATTAGATATGGTCATCAAAGGGCAAATGTTACCCTCCTCAAGCATCTGAAACCTATCCATAAGATTAGCATCAAAGCCTGTCAAGTGCACAATTATCATAAGATGCACCATCCATGTAAGTTTGGTGAAAATAAGACCAGTAATAACTTTGATATGGCCATCAAAGGGCACCTGATCTAAAAACCTAAACCTCCTCCAGCATCTGAAATTTATGGATAAGATTCAGCATCCAAGCCTGTCAAATGCATAATTATCATAAGATGCACCATCCATGAAAGTTTGGAGAAGATAGGAAAAGTTAAAAACTTAGAAAGAGGGCCTGCTCTTAAAACTTTAATCAGGCCATGACACCAAAGCCAAGGGTATAACATAAGCTCTCCTCGACTTTGTCTATGTGAATTAAAAAAGGTGCATACGACCCAGAATTATGGCATAGGCCTGCATCAATGTCATAGATAAAACATTAGTTCAAATTTGTCCCTATAGGACATCTATAGTAAATGGATTTAACACAAATAAGGTTAAATAATATTTTCAAACAATAAATGCAGTTCAACTTAAAGATCATTTTCTTTTTAAACCTAGTTTTTCAGTAATCAACTTGATTATAACAATATGAAAACATATTGTACCTTGTTGATTTCTTTGTGGCGTTCTCTACTCACAATCTCCTCCAAAATCTCCCCATCTCCTTTTACCAACCTTTAAATAATTACAGGATCATCAAATTAGTGTTCAGTAAAAAAAAATAAAAAAACCAACCCACATATAACATAGTATCTTAAAGTGATGACCTATAATATATGGCAGAGAAAAAGCAGATTTGGTATATAACGATTATTTAATCATAACATTTAGTACATAGGGACCCACTTGGCAACTTGATTTAGTTGATGTTACCTTGTGCGACCAGTCTCTGGGTCTAACACTCTCCTCACCACACTCTGCTGTTTCTCCCACTCTTCCTTTGTCATAGGTTTCATAACTCGGGGCACTGGAGTACTTCCACTATCATCTATTTTAAGATTGTGATTATTTAATATGTCTACATATTTTTGTACAACTTATTTTATATGTATATACGTTAAACGTATGAATCATAATTTATCGTATGGTTTTTGGAAATAAACAATACAATACAATCTGTAAGCAAAGTCATCAACCAGATTGCTGACACTGTTCTTTTCTTAGTACATGTTACAGAAATCAAATTTAATAAGGATGTGCCTGCCAAGTTCTCCTTTTTATTTAGTAAATGAATTTCATTTGAACTCTGGCTCTTTCAAAATACATGTACCGGTAGATGCTATCCCAGAGGTTTTAGATTGATACAATTTACCTGGAGGTTTTTTCTTTAATTTCTTGACTTTGAGTTCTTCCTTTTTTATCTGTGCTGACTTCTTCTTCTCTAAAGATTTACTTTTCTTTTTCTTTGATTTTTTCTTTTTCTTTTTTTCCTTTCTGTGGTCTTTCTTTTTCTTCTTTTTTCTAACAGGTGATGATGACGAAGATGATGATGATGAAGATGATGAACTTCTAGACCTAAAAAAAATTTTTGCTCCTAGTGATATGCGAGCAAGTACTCCTTATCTAATGGTGACCTGGTCCTTGGTGACAGACAGGGCACCATTATGTATATTACTGAATATATATACCATATTACGGGTATACTGAAGAGATGAGTCAGAACTGAATTTAGTCTCAGTGTTACTTAGTCTATATCTTAAACATTTAATTGACACAAGGTTCTTTCCCCTGGCAAGAGTTAGACTGTCAGTTATAGGGGTGGCTCACGGCACATAATATTACAGCCAGAATGGTAGTAAACATGACAGACAAGGACAGGATTCAACCTTGGCCCTCTGAATCTCTAATCAGATGCTAAACCAACTAAGCTAGCATTATGGACCAAACAGTTCTGGCCATCACAGTTCAATGCCCTAGTATTGTTCTCACTCTAGCTGCAGAACTGTAGCGCAACGTGAAATTCGGGTTGAAGGTTGAAGGACCGTAGAGCTACAGTCCCATCCATACAAAAAATGTATATTTATTGCCCACAAAAATTGCCCATGGTTTTGGACTTATTAAAGTAATTTAGCAATATATTCTGTAAATATTTTCATACCAAAAAATTCCTGAGAGATTTTACTACTGATCTAATACTTTACTTGCCTCAAACTTTTGCTAAACACCCTAACTGACCTCAGAAAGTGAAGAATGTTAAATTCATGTAGGGATCAAGAGTCACCATTTTTACCTGTAAACAAATTACACTGTTTTACTGTACGGGGCTAGTGAGGGTGTTTGATAAATAATCAGAGGCAAGTAAAGTAATGACATCTAAAGTAAGAAGTCTCAGTTCTGCAGCTATTCTCACTCCAGTCTTTCTTCTTTCCTGTAGTAATGAAACACACTATTTTAAGCTAAACATATTTTTACCGTTTGAATTTCTTTTTCCGTTTATTTTTCTTGCGCTTTCGAGAACGACTGTCGCTCTCTGATGACGAACATGAAGAAGACGATTCACTTGAACTAGTGTCACTGTCACTTTCTTCTGAAGAACTGCTACTTTCACGGTGTCTCTTCTTTGATCTTTTCTGCTTCTTTGAACTGGAACATGATCTTGAAGACATCTTTTTGGAATGACTTGGTTTAACGTTCAAACTCCTTAATATTAACCGATGAGCCGTCCCTTGTTTACTTTTTAATTTTTCCTTTAAACTCATAGGGGCTGACATATTGGTTTATCAATATTTAGGAACGAAATTATTTTTATTGACAAAAAAAATTATTATCAAAATTCATACTAGATATCCCTGTATAAAAAAAAATATAAGCCTATTTGTTTTATTTCACTTAAACAATAATTTTATCAGCATAGATTTTTCATTTTAAAAAGGAATATATAGCCCAGTTGTTCGTTTTATGAAAACTTCCCTGACAGCGGAAGTGATAATCGAGAGCGTCAAAATGGAGGACTAGGTTACCAAAACATAAAATTACCGCGAAAATGACAGCAGTTAGCACCGAAAGAGCTTATTCTGCATTTGAAAAACAACTAAGAACTTTATGTTTACGCGAATTTCCATGCGGAACTGGTTCTTGGGTACATTAAAAGAACTCCTTTTTCTTTTTTGACAATATTGCATTTCCAATAACTCAACACTGTCTATATATAATTTAAACATTGTTTTATCGAAAGCAAAGCACGCTTTAAATTGCAAATTTTTATCGTAAAGGAATGAAAAATTACAAATATGTATGATTAAATGTTTGTGTGTGTTAAAAAATTCATATATTGTTAATTTTTTGTTCCAGAGAGAAACAAAAACCAAAAATCTTCAATTGCTTAAATCAAAAGACAACGTGGATAGCCGCTTCTCTGTAACTTTAAAAGGTGACTTAAATCAAAATGAATTTTTCATTATTCCTTCAACAGCCACTTCGGTTGAAAGATTTTAAAGATATCTCAAATTATCAATAAAACTCAAGGATAGCTGTACATGTGTTTTGTGGTGCCCCCCCCCCCATGCTGCTGTATTTCCCACAATGTATATATTTCAATTTTGTGTTTGATACATTTGGAATCAAATTATACAAAATAGTTACTTTTTCTTCACTTTAATTGTTTCTATTTGATTTTTTAATGAACTAGATTTTGGCGCTGATCATGAGAAGACAGAAAACTTAGAAGAGCATGTTACCTCCAAATACTCCCCATGGCATTTGGATTACAGCTGGAGTAAAGAAGCAAAGAAACTTAGAGAGCTGGCTGTAAAATCACCATGGCTCATAGATGACAACTTCATATTAAGTTTTTTCAAAACACTTAGAATCTGTGATAAAAATGTGAGTATATAAAACCCTCGATCAATACTACATGTTATATCACTATGTTACAATAACTTTAATTAAATCTTAGAATTCTCAATGAAATGTTTACCCCGGTAATACTGAAATTGAAATGAAATGTAGACATTCAGTGAACATATTAAGGCAAACTTTACCATTTTTACAGTATACGGATGGATTTGGGAATTAAGTTTGAGTTAAAACATCATGAGAAATGAATGTATTTGATTTGGTTTAACATTAAGGTAACTGAAGTTGATGAAAACCTACTGAAATTCAAGGCACTTGAAGAGTTAACACTAAGTGCCAACAGAATCATAACAGTCAACTCAAAAAATTTACCGACATCTCTTAAGGTAAGTCTTTGACATTGTGTACAGGATTTGTGAGCTCTGTTTTGTTTTGTTTTTTGTTTCCTTGGGGTTCTTTGGGGGCCAAATTACACGTCCCTTGTAAGATTTTGGTTTAAATTTGCTAATGAATAGTTTATATGTTTATATGTCAAAATTTCTGACAATAGAGGCAAATGGAGCAAGTAAAAGGGGGGGGGGGGAATTTTGCTTCCAATTAGTAGGTACATTTTAGTTTATTTTCATCATGTTTGGGAAACTCCTGTCAGTTCATAGAGCTTATCATCATGCACATTTTTGTAGGGGGGGGGGGTAGACACTGGTAGTTTTTGCTCTTGATAAATGTTATCAGGATTTGATAATATGCAAACATATAGATCAAAGAAACATTAACATACTAGTCCATGCCATTACTAAAACGAAAATATTTGGCAGCATGCATGATTTTATGAATATATAATGTGAATAAATATGAATTTCTTCTTTATGTTAATATAAACATTATTCTCAATTCACAGGTTTTGGAATTGTGTGCCAATCAGATCAGTGATATATCTGCATTATGTGTCCGTCCACCCCCATTGATCCACCTAGGGCTAGGCTCCAACAAAATCTCTTTTATTGGAGATTACCTGACTGGAGATTTTTGGTATGCAAATACATGTACCATAAATGAAATTGTTATTGAATATCATTTGCCTGCAATTAAAGTTTTCTATGCATTTTTTTTTTTTTTTAATTGAATTTTTCACTTTCACAACACATATATGAACATACGTGACATATCTCATACATTAGTTTTTACAATCATATAAGAAAACATGTAAATTATAAAATGTATTGGTAATACATGTACTGTACATTTGGCAGTTTTGTCATTCTATGAAAATTGCTGATTTGCGAGATAAAAAAAAATGCCTTAAACCAAAGCACCGATTAACTCTTCACAGATTTCAGTGATATGAAATAAAGAACAAATATTTGAAGCTATTTTTAAATAAAACTTCCTAATGCCTAAATTACTTGATATATTAAGCATCAAGAAAAATTTACCTCTAGAGAGTTACATGTATACACATGCATGGCTTTTCAATAATGGTCCAGCAAAATAGGTTAGAAATTAATATAATATTTCGTTTACCGGTACTGATAAACTGTGTTTTTTTTTTTTCTAGGCCAAATCTACTTTCTTTAGATTTAAGCCATAATAATTTAAGTGACCTCCTAGATGTCATTAGGAAACTTGGATCCTTGCCAAAGTTACGGAACCTTATTCTACAAGGAAATCCTCTCTCGGTATGTCTGTTTGGTTACTGATTTAAATTTTCAGCTGTTTGAATGGGTCAGGGACTGTATATAGTAACTTCTTCAATTATGCCATCACCTGCCCTGATTTTCTGGTCTATTAAAATGCAAGTGTAGCTGATGACGTCTTGTATACATACCATACTAACAATTGGACAACTGTATAAGATACATATGAATATTTTTCAGTGTCTTCTTTTCCTTGAATACAGTATATGTACATTGTACTTAACTCATATTGTTAGATGGCAATGAACTACACTTGACTTTTCAAGTTGAAAAACAGATTGATTGGTGCCGACTTTTGAGTCTTGCTTCTCTGTTTCAGCTCATTCCTGGTTATCGTGGCTACACAATAGACAGTTTACGGAAGCTGAGCATTCTTGATGACATCATGATATCAGCAGATGAAAAACATCACTACAAAGGCTTGGCCAGAAGGCGAGGTATGACTTTCTCACCTGATTTAAACTGACATTATCTTAAAACAAATGTTCTGTTGTCATGAACTTGGATATTCATAATATGGTGTTTTTTTTAGCTCATCTGAACCGAAGGTTCAAGTGAGCTTTTCTGATCACCTGTTGTCCGTCGTCCGTCCGTCCGTCTGTCTGTAAACATTTTTGACTTCTTCTCTAGAACCACTTGGCCAAATTTAACTAAACTTTGTACAAAGCATCCTTATAGGAAGGGGATTCTAAATTCTAAATTCTAAAATAAAGGGCAAATCCCTTTTTAAAAGGGAGATAATTGCGAAACAGTGAAAATAGGGTGCATGTCTTAAAAATCATCTTCTTACAAACCACTGCACCAGAAATTCCAATATTTACACCAAAGCTTGTATATATATTGAAGATTCTAAATTGTTAAAATTGTGACGGCTGGACTATTACTGAGGCCCCAAGAGGGGTTCAAAGTTTAACATAGAAATATATAGGAAAAATGTTTAAAAATCACTACAATGCTCCAATTTGGGATATTACTGTGCAAGCATCCTCAAATAATGTAGATTCTAAATTGTTAAAATTGTAACCTGTGGACCAATACTGAGTCCCCAAGCGGGGTTCAAAGTTTAACATAAAAATTTATAGGGAAAATACTTAAAAATCTTTTTTCAATAACTACAATTTGTGAGATTACTATGCAAGCATCCTAAGATGAAGTAGATTCTAAATTGTTAAAATCGTGATGGCCGGACTATTACTGAGGCCCCAAGAGAGTTTCAAAGTTTAACAAAGAAATATATAGGGAAAATGTTTAAAAATCTTCTTCTCAAGAACTACAATGCTAAAATTTGTGAAATTAAAATGCAAGCATCCTAAGATGATGTAGATTCTAAATTGTTAAAATTATGACCCGGGGACTAATACTGGGGCCCCAAGATGTGTTTAAAGTTTAACATAGAAATAAATTGGTAAAATGTTTAAAAACTAATATAAATTGATACAAGGAACTGTTGTTCAGGTGAGCGATGTGGCCTGTGGGCCTCTTGTGTTTATTTTACCTCAATAACATGTAAATCCTTACTGTACTTTATGTGGAATCATTTTTATTCGTGGGGGTCAATGTTCGTGGGTAGCCAAAATTTTCCTGGTTCATGGGGACGTAATTTCATTGGTAGTGTAATAGGAATAAATTTAATAAATATTAAACAATTAAATGATTGTGTGTAGGTTCGTGGGGATGTAAATTCATGGGCAAGGGTTACCCACGAAAGCCACGAACATTGGTCCCCCACGAACAATGATGATTCCACAGTATTTGATGTGCTGATTGCTTAGCCAGATTTAGCATGTACTTCTTATAAGCATTTTTGCATAGACTGTTAATCACATGTAGTTTGAGTTTAGCAAATATTAATGAGAAAGATATCAAGATAGCTAATTTTATTTTTTGTTGAAATTCACAGAGTACATTTTGGATGAAGCTAAAGTGTCCTTAGAAGTTACATACATCAAAGGTGTTCCCATGCCAGATGAACTGAAGGTTTGTAGTACAGTATATAATATCAATCAAACTATGGATTAATGCATCCCAATGATATATCTCATTGAGTTAGGCCACTCATTCAAAGAAAAATATGATTTATGGTAACTTATTTAGGTAGAGATTGATAGGTTGCCAACAAAAAAACTAACCATTGAATTTTTTTTAGATTTTATATATGTATGAGTTGAAGCATTGTTTTAAAATATAACAATGTATATATTTGTCTTTTCATAGAAATGGACAAGCTGTATTGGTCAGAGGCTGCATGACATTAGCTTATATATTTGATAAACATACAAAAACTCAATCTAGTACATGTTCATAGCTTGAAAAAGATGATGAAAATTGCATGAACAAAGAGAAATGAGTCTCTCTTAAAAAAAAGAAAGACAGTTCTAATTAACTTATCCAAGATAATTCAGGAAATTCATTTTAAAAAGAAAAAATGTGTCGTTTGACCTCATATACCCGGTATGTATAGTAAAAACAAGTGTCACTTCTGATAACTCAAACTTATTCTATTTCTGTAGAATCCAGAGGAACAACCAGAGTTCCCCAAGATTGAAAGAAAGTATTTTGTTCAGTTTATGTTTCCACAAGATGTGTCTCAAAAAGCAGAGATCTTCCAAATCTGTGATGACGACTTTAATGGCCTTTCACCTCTTCCAGTCTCTGAGGGGTCACAGTTTACACCGCAACCAGTAAGTTTGTCTACGGTATATATTTTTGCTCAAATTGAAAATAACAAAATAAAATAAACACAACAACTTGTTTACAAGTCTGATTTTATGCGAGAATGACAACACTGCCAAAATATATGTACGGTATATTGTACATATTTATACCATGGGCAGATCTGGGAGGGTCTGAAACCCCCCCCCCCCCCCCTTAACTTACCGAGTACATATTATCCAAATTGGGTGCTTTTTGAATTTTCATTCTTCAAAGTGTCATATATTATTACATGTACATGCATATCATAATTTATATAGTCAAGGAAAATCCAATTTAAGGTATGTCAACACAGTGGAGAGTCTTTTTATGGCAACCTTAAGCAATTATTTGTTTTTTTTTAAATTATTTATTTTCTGTGCATGGTTATTAAAAAGTTGACTTGTGTAAAAAAAAATATTATTTTCAAGGTTAATTTTTAATTTTTCATCTGCTTATCAATTTTTCATTCTTTTTCTCTCAGTTTGGGATCTCATGGGTTTTTTTTCTGCAGAAAGCAATTAGTTTGTATTTCTAAGGCATGGGTAGTACATGTATTGATGACAACATTATCTAAACAACTTTTCTTGACCTAGTCATAAAATATTGTTTGTTATCAAAGATTTTTAATTACAAGTAGTGGGATTATATTGCAAATTGTATGATGAAGGGACCTACTGGTAGATGTTTTGTTATGCTTCTCTCTTATATCTCTATAACTATAACAAATGTTTCTTCTTTTCCCAGGAGAATTATGGATTTTAGCGAAATCCTTAACAACTTTAATTGAATTTTTTTTTTATTTTATATAGTTTTGTACAAGCAATAACTTTTTGCATTCAACAAATTCTGTTCTACCGCTTTTCTCCATTTCACACAAAGTCATCCTCTCTTATCTGTAGACGAGTCCAATACCAGAGGAAGGAGAATTACGAGTCTACTCACAGCAGAGTCAGAACACAGAGGCTGTTAAAAATGTCAACTTCACCGCCCAGCCAGAGGTGGTGTCTGCCAGAGAACCAACAGGTAAATCAGGATATCAGGAAATAATGTGAGCAGCAAACAATTTGACATACGCTGTACATGTGTTCATGTATGTGCAGTCATATAGTAATGTGTTTTATATACAGTACCAAAATTATGTGAATCCCTACTATTGTACATGTAATGTGACAAGCAGGTAGACCAGGCATGTACTGGCAAAACATGAATACCAATAGATATAATACATGTAGCAACACAACCATCATATGAGTCATATTTCAGTGATTATGGAACTTCATCCCATGTTTAATATAAAATATCTGAAGGGATCAATATTTATGGATTTTGAAAAGTTCAAAACTTCAAGGATGCATAAATCTGTGGACAATTTATTTAACTTTTTGGATTAAAATCCATGATGCATAAGGAATAATGATGAAACCAAAGTATACCAATCGTTCTATTTTGTACTTCATAGATGTTAGGGATTCAAGTTTTCTCTTTATATAGCTGAATATGAACGTCCTCCGGATGAAATTCCTCTTTCTGTGACTCCCAAGCAAAGTGAAGAAGCAGAACAGGATGAAACGATGGACGCTAAAACAGGAATTCAGCTAGAAGCCATAAAGTCAGAAGGCGGAATATGGGCTGAGGAGATTGAGTTAAACTGGACTCAAGTAGCTGTACGAGATGAACTCTTGACCCTGCGAAACTTCTTGAAGCAAGGGATGGACTTTTCTGTTGTAGAGGAAATGGTAAATTGTATTTGACTTATTATCTGGAGTTTTAAGTTTTAAACATTCCAAAATATCTTTGATTGAATTCATTTGATTACCATTGTTGTAAAATTATCAGGAGTAATGATTATTAGAAGTTTATGTATAATTTTAAAGAATGCTGCAGATTGTTGATTTAAATTGGTGATGCAATATGTACTTCTGCCATCTTTCCTTGCTTTTTCATATCATTTACTATGAATTATATTTTATTGCTTCATTTTCTTTTAGTTAGTACCTTAAGTTATTTTAGTTTCTGTTTTTGTATTTTTACTTAATTTTCCATTTGGCAGCTTCTATTTATTGCTATCAGTGATAATAATGGGATTTATATTTGGCTGCAAGAAAATTATCATTCATGTCAGGTTGTACATATTTAAGGCTTTAAAATGATTTCTGATAGAAGACTGGCTAATTTTAGACCAATCTGATGCCCCTGTCTCCTGAGAACTCGGAAGTTGGGTCTCGGCAACACTCTCCCGTTGACAAAAAGGTTGTTTGTTTGTGAAACCAGATCATTGGTTTGGATTGAGTGATGTGTCTCTCTAGAAACCATTCTAGTGGAATACATAGCTACACGCTACAAGAATGATAACACATTTATATATATGCTTGCAAAATAATCATATGGACACAAATATTTTGCTTTGTTTTTATTATAATCCAGAAAGTTGTCTTTTGGTGGAGGAAAGCTACCTAACTCTTTTCGTTCTGTCCATCTGAATATTTTTAACCACGCTGAATACTACTTATAAGTTTATTTTATTTCTACTCATTTGAGGATCCAGGTGCTTCAGACAATATGCTTTAATAAAAGTTGCACTAACAATTAGTACAATCTATAACTTACTACATACTAAAGATAACAGATTGCTCAACTAATTTGAAATTGTGTTTCGAAGGGGGATAACTCTTCTTTGAATAAGATTTTGGGTCTGCATGGAGTCACAAAATTCATATCACACTGCAAGGTAGTCATAAAATACATGAATAAACACCATTAAGGATTCAAGTAGAATGCTGCTATCAAAATTGTGCTATGATTTTGGTCTTTTTGCTTTTTTTTCTGGTGTTTTAAACTGCAGCTTGATTTGCGCTTTTTATTTTCTGTGCTCGCTTTTCTCTGTGCTTTGCTGTGTTTGTGCTGTGTTTTATAAGAGTGTGTGTTACAGGTCCTTTGCTATCAAAATGATGACCCCTCAAACCCCAGTTCACCCACAGGCAAGGGCAAGGAGGGCAAAGATAAGAAAGATGCCAAGAAATCAGATAAGAAAGATGAGAAAGGAAAAGTAAGCTGTATTGGCTAACATTTTGTTGCTTTTGTATTTGAGTTTTTGTATGAGTGTTTACCCTGTGTGAATTTTGACAACAGTTTTTAATGGTATTTATTTTTGTAAACATGACCATTGATTTAATTTACATGAAAATTATCATATTTCTTAATGTTTGCAATATCCATGAATATTTACTTAATATTAAACTAGATTAATTCACCCATGGTTGCAGAATGTAGAATTTTCTATAGTAATAAATCAGTCACAGTTTCATAAATAATGAATTCAAACTTTAAGATAAAATTTCACAAATATACATCTAATAAATTAAATTTTCTCTATGATTATAAAGGGAGGAAAAGATGATAAAAAGGATGACAAAAAAGGAGGGAAGAAAAAGAAAGAGCCAGAAGTGGAACTAAAGCGGATGCCCCCTACATACACCACACTAGCCACGTGGCACATTCCACTGGTGGATTTCTTGGAAGGGGAGTATGAGTTCCGCTCTGTGTTCACACAGGGGGGAGTGGAAGTGGCATCAACTATCAAGAGTCTGGACATTGGCAAGGTAAAGTACTGTATATTGATCTCCAACTGGTAATTCCTCATAAATGCATGCCTATACAATACATAAGTTGTAAAAAATTGAATATTCAAATTATTTGTAGAAAGACAAAGAGAAGAAAAAACCTGGCTCCTCAAAACCAAAGAAAGATGAAAAAGGAGGAAAAGGTCAGTATCATATAGGAAAAATGCACAAAATTCATGGCATGTTCCTCCATCATTTTCCTTTTAATTTGATTTTTTCTTGGTTTCAATTTTTTAATAGATATACATGTAATTGTTATTTACCCAATTTACTGACAATGTTATTTCAAATTCCAGGCACCCCAGGTAATTTCTAATTTTTGTTTACCAAAGACCAATTTTCTAGTACAATGTTGCCATATAATGTACCGTAACCTATATACATGTACTTATAATAGTTCTTCCCAGTACATTCTAATATAATGCATTCATATAGTGTAGTACTCAGTAACATCCCTTGAATTATACATGTATAACACAGATAATAGGTACAACCAAAATGGCTTTTTTCTCTGTTCATTTGATATAAATAATTGATATCATAATGTAACCCTGTATGACACTTGGTATCTCTGAAGTAAAACTAAAATCATATTTGGTTGTACATATTTTGCAATTCCTCTAAGTTTCACAGCATGCCTAAAGTATGGCTGAATTTATCATTGAAAACCCTTGAGCGATCAATTGCATACACACTGATTCATTTAAAGAATTTGCAAGTCTGCATGGCCATGGGCCTCTTATAAGCTTACTCCTCCCCAGATACTACCAACAGTGTATTCAGTTGGGTATTAGTTACCTCAACTTTAATCTAACTGTCCAAATTATAATACAAACACAATACCTGTACCTCATATTGTCCTTTGTAATCACAATAATTAATAAACACTCAGTGTCCATGTATTATCAATATGTTGCACTACATTTAGGATTTGTGTAATGATAAGCAGGGCTAGTCAGTGTTGTAAAAATTAATTATTATTGGTAAATTAGATCGCATTACAAGTATGTCATACAGATAATTTTCTCTATATTTTGCATAACAGTTTGTTAAATTCACCTTTATCTCATTGCATTTGTCATGACCTTGAACCTATGTTTTAAACAAAGGTCAATGTCATATTGATGATCATCTACATTTTTTAAGTGAGCATATGTAATTGTACTTGCCAGTACTTGAATTTGCATTAATCAGAATCGCTTTGCCTCTAGGAACTGTACTACCTGATAATATTTTGCATATATAATTGAATAATGAAAATAAAATTTAGCAGCTTGGTCGATTTTCTATTTCATTCATTGCTTTATAGTCCAAAACATTTGAAACATTAAACAAAATCCAATTAGATTCTACAAGGGGACACTGCTTTGAATAAATGAGTTTGAAAATATGTGTAAAATTCAATATACATAAAACTTGTCTTTTATTGCAGATTCTAGACGATCCAGTGTTATTGGAAAGATGAAAGGCATAAAACTTTCTGTTTTTTGCTTGAATTTCGAATTCTCTCTTTCTCCCCCTATTTATAATTTCACTTTGTGTGATGTGATTTTTATTTCAATTGCTCTAAGAATTCACCCCTTTTAATTTGTTTTAAATGTAATTCTTAAATATCTATTTTTGTTGAAAAGTTTTCTTATGATATAACTTCACTTCATCATCAAAATTTTGATTTTCACATATTTCTAACTTTTTTCCTTTAGTGTGAATTTTTCTTTTTGCTATGACAGAATCAACAGAGTTTGTTATCAATATTTTCCTTCAAAAAGAAAGTGATGTTTAAAAGTTTGAAGCAATACATCTCTATTCAAATTTTGTATTGAAAAGACATTATACTGGTGCATAACTACCAGTACATGTAATTTTTGATACCAGTAAACATCAATGAACATGTTTATTCATTTGTAGTTCTAACTTCCTATCACATAGCTCATTAAACAAGGTTTAAGTAACATAGCAAGATTATAAAGTATAGATATTGTCTCTTTTCCCAGCAGGCAGTGCGAGATCTCGATCAGGGGGAAAAACTCCTAGCTCCGTCAGCTCACGTATGATTTAATTGATATTTAGAGGAACATTAGCAATTAGAGATTAGGATTAGGCTGCTGTTACATGTAGATTTGGTGTTTAGGCTCCACAGAACTATTTATTGACTGTAGTATTTATTATATCATAATTGGTGGTTTTTTCAGATGTTCATTGTAGGAATCTGCTGCACCTTTTTTTCGTCATGATGTGCAAAACTTAATCAACAAGCACAGTGAAACATAAGATTTTGTTTGGTAATCTGTTTTAAAGGTGGTGGCAATTTTAAAAATCTTTAAAGTTAAATCAAATCAAGTGAAATAGTACTGACAAAAAATAGAAATTTACAGACAGTTTAATTCATATTAAATTTCATAACTAATCTGTAACGGTAAAATTCTTTTGTTACAAAATGCACATTATTCTTTAAAAAGTTTACCACAAAGTTATTATCTTCCATAAAATTTCACATTTTTCATAAGATCAAAGTAGTATTAAACTATGTAGTGTACTTTTATTTTACCAGTAATAAAGACAGATGACTACCTTGTTAATAGGCATAATTTCGAGAACTTTAAAACTCCAATCAATGAATTGTTTGTACCAGGTAGTTATATGTGACAACAAGAGTCATTTATCTTTTCATGGCCCAAGGTATATGCTGTTTTTCAATGAAAATACCATGTACATTTTAAATGCATTCATTCATACATCATCATGGGTATAATTTTCAGTTCATTAAACAGGGGTAAGCTGTTTTATTAATGCAGTTTCTGTATTTTCAGATTTACAAAACGCTTGTTCTTTGTAGATTACAATTTGAAGTTGCAAAAGCATAAATAGATTTTTAATCATTTTCTTATTTGTGATGCAAAACAAAAATTTCTCAAATATTACTTTTGCTATGTTCTTTTTGAAGATGGGGGAAGGAAAATGAGTGCAGCTGGTCAGAAAAATGCAAAGGATGATAAGAAAGGAGACAAGGGGAAGGGTGGTAAGGCTGCTGCCCCTGCCCCAGAGGAAGAAGAGGACCAGGGTCCACCCCCTCCATTGGAGGTGCAGGTAGCAGTCAGGCTTCATCACTGGAAAACAGCCATGGATTCTCTAAAAGAGGAGGAAGAAAAGAACAAGGCAATGGCCGAGGAGCAACAACAAGGGTGATAAGTTGTATGTTTTGGTTTTTGTATTGTTCTAATTTTTTTATGTTGAGCTGTAATGAGATGGTGAACACTAATTTAAAAGAAAAAAGATTAAAAATACACTGAAAGATTAAAATTGCCATTTGACACTTATCTCCTGTTATTTTGCAGATTGTCCGAAGATTAAGAAGATTTTAAGGAATCAATCATGCAACTGTTTTGGAAAGACAATCTAGTGAATAAAAAATTCTTATTGAACACCAAGTGTATAAACTTGTTATCATGCAGAAACCAAATGTGCTTTATAAAGAAATCATGACTTTCTATGTGTACATGTATGATCACTCAGTTTAAGTGCATAATAATGTGAAAATCCTGAAGAGTGCACATGTATCTTGAAGATTTCTGTCTTTAATCTGTGATAATTTTGTGCAGATGTTGTAATTTATTCTGTGATATTAAAATGATTGTTATTTTATATTTCAAATAGTGAACATCATCATGAGGTGGATAATGCCACAACACAACCATTATCTTGATGGAAAATTCATGATGTGTGCATTTACATGTATATTAAAGTGGGCATGCATAATCAAGACATGAGCATTGTAAAAATACTACATGTACTATACATTTATTCTCATTACAGATCAATATTGATAATGGCAGTTATACACTGTATTGTGCAAACACCAATTACCGGTATGAATAAACAATCCCAACCCACTGCAAGAATAATAACACTGAATTCAAGAATGTTAAATCTTCATTGATAATGTGTAATAAAACTTAACATTAATGGCTAAAGCTATTTACTCATTTACGTTCAATTACATGCTCATCATGTACAAATTGAAAGGAATAAGTCATAATAGATTATAAGTAATTTCAATAACAAATCTTGAACAAGAGGCTGATACTACTGTCAATCATCCCAGTTTAAAAATGTTTCAACAAAAAAAAAAACCAGTACTGTTAAAAAGATTACAGCATAAATGTGAGTTCTTGGACACTTGAACTCAAAGTTACATGTATCCTCATACATCAAACATGGTTATGACTCTGAGGCCTGCATCTTTTTGAAAGCACTGCTTGCATCACTGACGTCTATACCTGCACACAATGCAAGCCTGCTTTGGGAATTTATCACAGGTCATTCATCAATAATAAAATGAAAATGTCATATGTTTTCCTTCTTTGATTTCTTCTTCTTTTTTTCAGACTTCTACAAGATAAAATGTGCAAAAAGATATCGATGGTACTAAATGTATTATTAAAAACAATTTCTGGTATTTAAACCATTTACTCTTTTCAAATATAATGGTTAAATCACTTCCAGAAAATTCTACAATGTAAGAAGAAATTCTTCTGCATGCAGAGGCATAAAAATACAAATGGTGGAGCATGTAGGTACAAACCTTGCTTTTTCTAGGAGACGTTTCATCTGAAATCTTTTTGACATCCTCACTTGTTTCATCTAACCCATTGAATGAGGCATCCTCTGTCACGTCCATGTCCCTCTTTGAATCTAGATCCACTTCCATGCCCTCCTCCACCAGCCTTGAGTCCTCTTCTGCTGTTGGTTCATCAGTGAACTTGATGTGAGATTTCCTTTTTGTTTTCTTCTTTCCCTGGGACCCCTCTTCACTAAAATCAAAATTTCAGATAAGCTGTGAAAACAGTCAGCATTGAACTTGAAAATGGAGCTAAAGTAGAGTTGAGCAAGAGGAAATAAACTTCTTATGGTACATGATGGAAATATAAGATTGCCATGCTGATATCGGATATTAAACGTGGATATGTATCATGACACAACCTCAAGTTATGAGCAACCTTTGTGACAACTATTAGTCCTTTATGTTAATTCTTTAAAATAAGGAGTGCATGGTCCTGAAAATGTCATGTGGAGGACGTAAATGTACATAAAAAAATGATATAAGTGACTTAAAGAGAATTTGAACATGCCTTTAAAAATGTATTTTGACTGATCCCACTTTTTTTTAATCTTTAATTTTTCCTTCATATTTTTACAAATTTTACAAGTTTAACTTAGATTGTATGATCATATTGCAAATATCATAATATTATGTACATGTATTTTGAACAGTCAAACTAACTCGACTGTCTCCATGAAAACAAGATAATGCATTTGATGAGCAAGTAAATGCTTTAAGCTGTCAGAGGAATTTATTGCACAATATTACTGTGTAAAGTTGGTTGCAAAATTTCTTGATCAACATTCAGTTCAATCTACACCTAAACCTATTACAGTAAAACTCTGTTATAGCAAAATCCTAGGGACCAATGAATTAACTTCGTTATATCCGTAATTTGTTATATCCATATAACGAATTTGTAATGATAAGTATAGTGAATTCGTTACTTATATACATGTTTTCTTCCACCAGACTACAAAATTTGCTAATTTAGGCTTAAAATAAAAATTAAAATACATTCTTTTGAAACCAGTTATAATCAGATTGTGTAAATTGAAGAATTTATGTGGAAATAAATTTATTCAAACCATTATGTCAAATGGTAGTGCAAACTTTTAAACTACTGAGAAATTCGTTATAAAAAATTGAAATTTCATCATTTTACACCTTTAGGAGACTCAAAATCAGATCGCTATATCCGTTTTATTTTGTACCCGAATTCATTATAACCGTAAAATTTTGCAAGGCTTTGTTAAGAATTTTGCCAAGGATTTATTAAAAGTTCACTGTATCCTATATATCGCTATATCTGTGTTTATACTAAACGAGTTTTACTGTACATGTATGTTGATTATGATAGCACATGCTAAATGTATATTCATCTGAAAAATATTTGCAACATCACTAGAATCACAAAAATTATAATTACCTCCATAAAGATCCATGCATAGACAATATTCTGTTGTTAACATAAATCCTTTCCACTTTAAATTCAACTTCATTGCCCTCCATTAGTTGATCTTCATTCAACTCTGACTTCTTTACTGAGACATTGAAGATTCCATACACCAGCAAACTGACATGGTTTTTGAACACTCTGTGCACAACACCAGTGAGAGTTGAACCAATTGTAGGGCTATATAAATCAAGATGAATATTTTAAAGTTTGACTATTCATTGCAGTTCAATATGTGAAGTATTCATTTTGAAATAGTCCTAATTTGGACCTTCTCTGTAGCCAGGTACTACTGTAATTGTATGTAAGTCACAGGGAATGTACATATGTCTACAATCCATAATCTTAGATATAAACAATTAGTTCAAATTTCCTGAATGTCCTTTACACACATGCACTTAAATGGGAGAGAAGATTGGTTCAATGCGAGAAAAAATTTTGTATAATATTATAAGTAAGTCATATAAGATGGAGAAGAGTAGACAGATTACAGTTGAACAAAATGATCACTAAATGTTTCCTTCAGATCAGGGGGACCCTAATAATCTGAACGTCAGATTACTGGTACATTCTTTAGTAAAGTAATTGAAAAAATACAACTATTTAAGTAAAAATGTTTAACAGTACTTACTTAAATACAATAAAATCTGCCACTATATCAAAATGGATATAGGGATCCACAATAAGACCCATGGCTTGTTGAATTCTGATGTTGTTGTAGGCAATTAAGGCACCACCAAATCTGAAAACAGACAAGAAGAGAAACTATAAACAACTGTGGTGTAATTCAAATCAGATGAACAACCAAGATTCAATATACATTATTACAACAGAATACAAATAAACAAATCATAAGACAAACATTTACTAGAGTATTTAAAATCCCCCCCCCCAAAAAAAAACCCTAACTCCCACACAGAATAGCCAGGGAAGATAGCGAAAAACTACTTGAGACTCATTGATTTCCGAGATATAATATACAGCTTTAAATATAGACTTTGAAGAGAACAATAGAGAAACCAACATTAAAGTTAAGAAATAAACATCAACAAATCATCACCAAATCAAAAGGATACAGGTATATGTTTATATGAGCTGAAGGTAAAATGTAAATCTATAGATAGATAGATTCTTTATTTCCAAATTAGGGTCCTTTCAGGCATCACATAAACACAAATAACAATTACAGCTCGACAAACAAGCATAAACATAGTAACAATTGTACAGGTAAACATCGGGATCTCCAACTCGGGGGGACTTCGACAAAACTTTGAGATATCCAGGGGTTCAAGATATCCAAAGTGGCTTTCCAATTTTAATTCTGTGAAGTCTCTATAAATCTATAATTACATGTGTTTTATTACCAGTATATACCAATTTTTCTACTGCTCATAAATGAGTATTTAACTTCAATGAAATATTCGTTTGTTTTTTATGACTTTGGAAATACATGTTAAAGTTTTAAAAACAATTGAGAATTATAAAACCAATATTTCGTTCAAGATACGACTCCACATCCCCTCCTCTCTTGACTGATTAAAACTTTGAATAGGATGTAACGCTTGCCATGTACTTCTGGAATTTATCACGCAGGAAACGAAAAATATGAATTAAAAAGATACACTACTACACATGTTAATTCTCTAGCATTACAATACACACAACATATTTTAATTATTTGTGTATGTAAAACTAACGTATCATACATTAATTTGTTACTCCCTCAGCTGGAAACAACCTATGTATGATAAACTGGAAGTCAGTCCACACACTGTTAAGTTTAACATGTTCAATACACATGAACTGTCTCTGTTAAATTTGAATAAAGTTCTTTTTAATATCTGTATCTCATTCATGCCACGTTGTTATTGGAATGGACCTTAAAAAATAAACTTGTTCCGTAATTACTTGTTTTATAAAATTGGCAATTATCATTATAAGATCGAGCATTGGTACAAAGTGTGTCTTATTAGACACATTATCAGTAAACATGGCTGTGTTTTTATCTGATTTTTAGGTACCGCTAGTTTAGAAAGGTGTGAATATTGCCGCTGGCAATATGTGTGAACTAATGACTAATTACGTTTAGCTGACATATAAATGACTCCACTTCGAGATACACCAGGTAAAATAAAGTCTTCAGCCCTTCAAAATACTTCGACATAAGCAGGGTATTCGAGATATCCCATGTTCGAGATACCGATATTTACCTGTATATAATAATCTACAGCACATGTTTTCGTGTATTAGAATAAAATATGCATCAGCTATTGTAAATCGACTGTCAAAATCAATGAATGATTAAATGACTTTTGTTCTCATTATTTTTCTTGAATACACAAATTAGAAACATACTCCAACGACACCAAATTTCTTTCCGATTTCAAAGCCTCTTCTATTCCCTTCCTTGTGTTTCCAAGAAATCGAGGATGGAATATTACACGTTTGCATTTGTTAACCTTTTCAAACTGTGAATGATCTTTCGACTTCATTATTTCTTCAGCTTCTTTAAAACTTATTACAGTGTAGTTCATTTTCTTTTCAACATGTGGTATTTAGTAGGAAATAAAACTCGCTCTGTAAAAGAAGACTTGAAAGGCCAACTCAACTATTTCCGGTAAAATACAGCTCCGTTTTCTCGCAGCAAACCCTCTTTCTCAAATTTGCTAAAAAAAAAATCGAATTACATGTATGTAGGAGGTGGTGAGCCCCACCCCCGCTTTTCTGGGGGGAGCAAATGAAATATTGACGTGAAATTGACGAAATTAACATTAAAGCTTTAGGTAATACCCCCCCCCCCCCCGGATTAGGGTTTTGAAGATTTGAGATTTTTTGGGGGGTGGGGAGGGGGTGTTCGTCAAGATCTTCGATAAGTCTGCCCTCCCCCCTCCTTCAAAATCAATGCAACGTACCTGTTTGTTATGTATCTGAGGTTCAAACTGTTGATGATACTTATTGTTAGCAATAAAGCTTGTATTTTTCAAACCCTAGTGCTCTCACTTCTTGCAATCAGCACTTGCATTAAGTCGCTTTTTCATACAGTAGGCTTATTTTAGTTATTTACTGTATTTTTATACTAAATAAGCCTACTGTATGAAGCAATGAATACAATTGTTTCCATTTATAATAACAAAAATTTTATATAATATATTATATAAATACTAAAGATTAAATTTTGGAATATTTCTGGACCATTATCTTTGTCATATTTGTGGCTTCTCTGCATACTAATCAAATCATGATTCATTTATTAGATAGTTTTAAAAAATGCTTTCTATTGTCTTTCAAGTGGGTATAGAGATAGCAATTATTGCAGGAAAAAAATACCGTATATATATACCAGCATTAATGAGTTACATAAACATGTTATGTGTAGTAGTTGGGGCTATATGGGCCGTGGATATCCGCCTGGATATCTCAGTGGAAGAGCTACTGACTAAAGTTGTAGGGGTCCCGGGTTCGATTCCTGGTTCAGCCATATATTTTCGTTGTATTTATATGCTCATTCCTCCTTTCCTACTACATATGCAATGACCCCTACTTTCATACTGTGAGCCTGAAAATGCATTTAAAACCATTTTAACAAGAAGTTGGACTTCGGGAAGTTGTGTCAAACAACCATGTGACGTAGGCCTGTCTATTTCGTTGTTGGTCACTCAGCCATGTCTCTTTAAAAACAACAAATCTAAGCAAATTTCAGTAGAAACCAGCGTCATATTTAACTTGTTTTCACGCAAGAAATACATGGTAGATAGTTCATGCGTCCTACTGAGTCCAAGGTCCTGTTAAAATAGTTTTACTTTACAGATCCATTTGGTGTGTCAAACCACCTGAAAAAATTTGTCTTTGAAGTTGTAAATATTTAAACAATTAAATGCTTTCTTTGGTGATTTATGCGGGATATAGTGATTTATGCGGGATATGGTGATTTATCCAGGATATGAAAATAGCGACATTGCAGAACAAATACATTATGTAATTTTTTTCTGCAATGATCGCTAACTTCATAACCCGCATAAATCACCAAAGAAAGCATTTTATTGTTTATATTTACATCTTCCTTTTAACAAATTAATAAATTGATTGTAAAAAGTAAGTAAAATTCACTAAATTCCTGTTAATGTACACCAGGCCTCAGGATCATGAAGCAATTTCAGACTTAAGTCAAAATTTCAATAAGTTATAAAATAATTGTTTATCATAAAATGACAATTGAAATTTGTAATTAACATCGTTATATCAAGACACTTCTGATAGCATTTCAATTTTGTCAGTGTTTTCAATCAGGGGACATTCAGACAGTGTACAAGTTTTGACTTAAGTCTAAGTTTGCTTCATGATCCTGGGGCCAGTACGTTGGCTAAAAGAAACAGCCACATCGTCTCCTATTGGAATTTGAGTGACATCATGCTTATTTCGTGCAGTCCGTGATTTTTCTGAGGTCACTGTAGGTTTCGACCAACCGATAAACAAACGGGGCTGTAGATTTCAGTCCTGTCAGTTTCAGTCGCTGTAGGTTTCGACCAATCGATAAACGGGGCGTGTTTATTTCAGTCTGGCTGTTTCTGTAGAGCTATGAATTAACTATAAGTTTCCGTAAGAAATAGAGGGAATCATACTGGGTAGATGATAAAGAAATGAATTTACAATAGGTAGAGTTTTATTTCAAAAATTTGAAATATGATAAAAGACTAGTTTAAACTAATACGTCATATAATGGAAGTATGGTTATTTACTACACCAACATAGTAAAACTGTTACAAATCAAATTTGTCTAATGATGTGTCTAAAAAATGCTAAAATTAATACACCTGACAGATGTATAATACATGCTGAAAATATAACGGATTCCTAAAAGTCTGGTAATAAACATGTATCATGATGTAAAACAAACTGAACTGCTTAACATTCAGTACCATTTTTCACAGCAGGGAAAAAAGTAAAATAATGAAAAAAGACATGCATTATTCATTAGATTTGCAGATCAGTCTTTGTCTGTGTCTAATTCATCCCAAATACTTTGCAATTTTTGCTGAGCCACATCATCTGGTATTTTACTCTTACGAACTTTTCTCTGGTCCCATCCCCTTTTGGCCGCTTTTTGTTGTCGTTTCTTTTGCTTGATTTGTGGAATATGATACAAACTTCCAAAATCTATCAGTCTTTTTAATTTTCTAGCCTGTTTCGCAAGTGAGGGAGACTCTGAAATTGTTTCCAAAGCTTTGGTAGGTGGTGGCAAATAATTTTTAGCAGTATAGATTTTCGCGATGTCTTCTTCAGATTCTGACTTTTTTCTTTTTCTTGGTGCTTTCACTGGGGCTGTGGTACCATTTAAATCTTTAAGGACACTACCAAAGTCTTTCTTTTCTTCCTGCTCTGTCTGGTCGTCTTCTGGCGTTTCACTGGGCTCTTCTCTACTAGCTCTGAAGATTTCAAAAGACCTTCTGCGGAGTCTCCTGGACTTTTTCTCCTCAGCAATTTGTTTCTCCTGGCTTTGATCATCTTCACACTCAGTGCTTGCATCATCAGTAGGCGATGCTGAAGCGCAGGACACCGGTAATGCACAACTCTGGTCATCTGATAAGCTCTTCCTTGGACGACCTCTCTTTCTCTTTACTTTCTGAGTTGTACTTTCATCAACTTCTGCTGAGTGTATTTTGGTTTCATTGCAAGAAGAAATTTCTGTTCCTTTTATTTGACAGTCAGCTTCCAAGTCCATGCATATATTTCTCCTCTCCTGCACACTAGCATTGTTTTCTATCTTGCTACAGCTTGTTTCATGATCTACACTTTCTGAAAATCTTTGCATGGTTGTTCTACTAGTTAAATCATCTTGAGAAAGTTTCCTAGGCCGCCCTCGTTTTGCAGATTTCACTTTTGATGTATTATCTGCATTTGAACTTATCAATGATATCTTTAGCACATTAGAATTGTTTTCTATTTTTTCTTCATCTCTCTCTGGAATCACTCGTGGTGAGTTTTCTTCTATCAAGTCTGAACAGCTAATTTCTGGAGATGGAAAAACGGATGCATCCACATCAACAGTTCTTACAGGTACAAGACAATCAGAATTACAGTTTTCTTTCCTCTCCTTCACTAAAGATTTCTCCAGTTCAGCATTTTCTGTTTCCAAAATTATATGCTGTTCATTATATTCTATGTTTTCTTGTAGTGATTCTGTGCTGCTGGGAGATGAATCAACAGTTCTCTGACTTTCATTTAACTCTACATCTGCAGTTTGGTCAGTTTTATTATCATCTAATTGATTTTCAAAGCCAATATCACTGTCATTTAAATTATTTTGTGTACTATCTGTCATTAGGCTGGGTTTTTTCAGCAGTGCCAGTTTTTTACCCAGCGTTTTACACACCTTCATAAAATGGGTCTTTGGAGATGTACATGTTGAATCTCTTTTGTTGCTGTGCTCATTAGATTTCAAATCAACATCAGAATAATCAGTAGATAGTTGCTTGGGTTGTAGCTTTGTTCTGATTTTCTTGTTGGAATTTCTTACAACCCTGGACTTTATCTGAGAGAGAGGAGTAAAAAACTCTCCATCCGAAGCTGGTGAATTGGGGCTAACTAGGGAGCTTACTGAAGGTGTTTGAGAAATATCAGCAACAAAAGGCTGAGAGGGAGAATATGGCAAGGAATCTGACAACACTGGGGGAGCTATGGGAGTAGAATAATCATCAGGGTGAGGTTCAGGAAGAGGAGTTCTTTCTTTTTTATCTTCATTTGTCACCTTTTCACTATGTTGACATATTATCTCTTCTTCAATGACCACAGGAGTTATTCCCACACTCTCTTGTTGACCAATGCTACTATCAGGACATCTGGGTCCCTCCACATCTGACAAAGAAGTATTTTGAAAGTCTAGAAGGCTGCGACGGTCAACTTCATTTGTTCTATCTGGGGTATCTGCGATTCTGAACTGCTGAAGTTCATCTGCGTTGAACATTTTGGATCTCCTGCGTCTCTTTTCTTTCAGCTCTGACATACGTCGAGACTCTGGAGATGGCTCTTTCCAAACACTTCCATAATTGCCTCCACATACTTCCTGACAAAAAAACACATATTTTTGATCTTATTGATGTGAAAATTACAGATATAAAGTTGAATCAACATTAAATCAAAATCAACTGTGATATCCTTTGGTTAGGGGAAATATTACAGGACTCTTGCACCACTTTTTGTGAAAGGGACTGGGGCCATAAAGATTGGGAAAATAACTTTAAATTTTGGGGGAAATTTTGGGATATTGTATATTCCTAATTAAACGTGAGGAATCAATATCCAGTAAAATCACGAGAAGCACATCTTGCAGATTTTAAAATCTTGCTTTTATTTTTCTGACAGATATATAAACTAAATGAAACTAAAATAAAAATTTGGTGTTTGCGATTTTATATTCTCGTAAACAGTTGAATCGCTGAATTAAGTACTAGCGAAAAATGAGGAATCTACAGTAACCATAACTATATTTTCTTTAATTTTTGGGAGAAATTACCATTGGAAAAATTAACACATTCAATTTGGAAAAGAAGAACATGTTCCTTTTTTGAATTGTGAGCGATTGCCCCCCCCCCCCCCCCCCCCCCCCCCCCCCCCCACCTTTATCTGCCCCAATTACAGACCATCGAGAGCCCTGAATTAAAACATTTTATACTTTTGCCTTAGCAATCTAACAGAAGAAAATAATTTAGATTTATACTTGACAATTCTTACCAAGTCCTGCGAGATTCTAAGGGAGCGTCTTCTCTTTTTTTTAACATCTAGATCCATGCCTGCATTCTATAATAAAAAAACTCAAATTGATGCATTATGAAAAATTTAAAGTAATAAACAACAATACATGGCTTCATACGTTTTTGAGATTTGTATCACTTACACATTCAGTAAGTAAGCACTTAAAAAAATATCTGGGAAATTTTTTTTCTGTTTTGATCAATCTGATTAAAATACGGATCTCTACATAAGCGCAGTGTGTGCGCTTATGTAGAGATCTGTATTTTAATCAGATTGTGTTTTGATGTGCTATTGCATTGAGATCATATTAAAAAGCTCCGACATGTATAAATTTTTAAGATTTACCCAAAAGAACCCAAAAGGAGCTCAAAAGGACTCCAGAAGCATTAAATGACATTATAAAGTACAAGCAGTATTTGGGGTTTTTTTTAAATTTGATGGGATAAATACAGAATTTGGATAACTTATATGATACTTTATTTCATTATATGATAACTTACAGGGAGGTCTTCATCCATCGTAAAATTGTGAGATATTTTGATTTCATATAATACAATATGTATATCATAAAATTTTTAAACTAATTAATAAGAAAAAAATATATCAGCAAACTATGGACGATTCTTTGCGATGTTTACAATACTGCGACCTATTTTATAATAGGCTATGGGGATGAAGTACATCTTAATGCAAATTATGCAATATGATTTGAAA
The DNA here is from genome assembly GCA_033439105.1 of Magallana nippona. Classification (NCBI taxonomy): domain Eukaryota; kingdom Metazoa; phylum Mollusca; class Bivalvia; order Ostreida; family Ostreidae; genus Magallana; species Magallana nippona. Next base: position 19,532,192 of record CM065922.1, read on the forward strand.
AAAACATTCAAGTTTTATCAATAAATTTTAATTTGCAGGTGAAAAAAAATCACTTTTACAAACACTTGGAAGTGAAATTAAGCTATTAATAGTAAATAAAACCCAAAACTTTTAAGTATTTTGGGTTCCTTTTGGGTAAATTGATGTACCGTATAAATCTTAATAACATTACATTTAAATTTAATTTGCACAATTTATTTAATAATGAGGACAGTGACGGCCAGTTTATCTAATTTCTGTGCTTGATGATAGTCTAGAGAATTGAATTTTAAGGAATGAATTATTTACAAAATCAATACTCGTATGATCATATCCACTGGATCATATATATATGTTCAAAAATTGAAAATAGGGATGTAAAAATACTTTTGTTTTCCCTTGGACTGAAATGTCACACTTTCATTGGTTTAAACATAGCATGTGACTGCCTAATATATCTCTATGTTCATTCATTGAGAATTAATATTTGGCAAAATGGCCGTCATTGGTCGACGCTTCGCCTACTCATTTCGTCATTTTATATTATTTAATACAGAAACTGCATACTATAAGTTCCTAAAATATTTGAAGTAGTTGCCCTTTGAAATTCTTTAAAGTTAGAGTAGTTGCCCTTTGAATATTGACATCACATTGTTGGAGCAGAACAAAATGGCAGTGTCTCCAGGAGAGGGATAAAACATTTAAAATTGAATAGCAACAAAACATTGAAAGTAAACATGGGTGAAGCAAATATTTTCAAAGATATCCGAAAGGTGAGATTGATAATTTTGAAGAGTTTAAATGAGTTAAATTGGACGAGATGTAAGGCATCTTGTATCCTTGTGTGCCCAAATTTCGACAGTCCTAATCTATAGGTCTTCTTTACAAATGAAATGAGCAATTTTGAATTTTGAAATCAAAGACATTTATCATAAATATCAATCATAGCTTGCTTTTTTTTTTTATATCAGCTGATTAACCTTCTCACATTTCGTTACTTCCATTTACAAAATATAAATTCATCAATAAATAATGGGTGCCGCCATTACTAGGTTCTAAATTCAATGATTTAACTAAATTACCTTATCAGAATATTACTTGTTTTTCATTAAATTAAATGAATCTTCAGTCTTTGCAGACGATACATCATAGGGTTCGTCATAGCCTTTTTTTCTTTTTGTAGAAGGATGATTTAAATTCAGGATAAAGGTGGATAAACAAAATTTGCTCTTTTTTTGTTAGGAAACTTCAAAAATTAATTTCTTATTTTGTTTAAAGTGCATTTTAATAAATACTTGGCCAGTTGATTGTAAGTCTTCCATAGTATCATATTCAAGAAAAAAATTGTTTGTGTTCCTGCGAGAATGAACAAGATGTAAACAAAAAACGAACACCGTCAAAATTTGGACCATTTATTTTAAGACCTTTGACCATACAGGTTCGCCTCACCATCTATGTGATTGATCAACCCGATATATTTCTCTAGTCAGTCAGTAACAAACCTAATAAGTAATAGTATATATCCCCCTGGTGATATTATTCTGAACATTAATATATCGTGATCATCAGGTCCTAAAAAAACAGTGGGACAGCAGCAGCATTGCTAGGGAAGTTCTTATGATGGGTTGGGGGAGGGTGACCCACAAGCACCTGACGTTATAAATTTTTCTCATAATAAAATACAAAGACGACGCGTCACACCTGTCATTAATAAAAATCGCCCCTCAATTCGCATCTACTGCAAGATATGCGACAAAATTCAAGATGGCGGCGATGGGTACCTTGTGTATTATTAGGTATAGGGTATTTTTATTATGAGAAAAATTGATAACGTCAGGTGCCTGTGGGGGCCATCATAGAAAATTCGAACTGCTACCACAATGTGACATCAGAATCAAAATCATGAGAAACGGCATCGATTTTATTTACACAGATGAACTGATTGGTTTGTAACTTTTTACAGATAGTGATATCTTTATCAATAAACGTTGCCTAATAATCAAATACCTTTGATAGATATGCGAACGGAGACTTTTCCACTTCTTTATATCAAGCGCCCAATTTCTGCGCCTGCGCAATGACAAGGGCAGTTTTATATATTCCGATCCCGACTTCTTTTACATATTGAATCGTCCCCACACTAATTCGTACCCCCATTAAAACACGATTAAGGTGGTATGGGACACCTCCATGTTGTGACATACTTCCTATCGAAATAAACAATAAAATCAAGATTAATTTTATAACTTTTTTCTTTCCCAAATTTGTTAAGAAACAGTGTAGCGTACTAATGATTTATGGCATCAACTACGAATCTGTTAGTCATGAGTTTGAATCCTGAAGCTTTTATAAGGTGTCCCATACCACGATAAATTTATCTACAAGCCCTACAAATATGATAACTCAAATTTTAAGTTCTTATATACGTAATTGGTCAAATAGGATCAAATAATTTTAATATTATGTATTCTACTTGGAAATATGAGGGCTTGTCTTTAACTTGAACTTTATATCATAAATATAAGCCATTTGATTGATGCAATAATTTTGTTATGTAGTGTTAAAATGTAAACAAACAGAAAAGGGACTGAGTGCATGAGTAAGTATGCTCAATAAAAACATTTCTTACAATACCAAAAAAACACACAGTAAAATTTTACAGTTTATTTATCCAAGAAAGTTTGTCAAACATTTAAATGTACACAATGTATACATTAAGTAACAATTTCAATTAAACAAAGCTCTCTAGAGCCTAATTAATTCACATTGATAAACATATAGTAATTAATGTGTTTTATTCTCTTGGTGTACCACTAAGTATAAAGTGATAAGGGTAAAAATTGATTGCTCACCATGCTTATCACTCCCAAACAATGCTGCTATACTCACTGCACAGTCTTGGTTGGTCTAAATTTTGTTAGTTCCTACTTGAACATTTTTGAAAGCATGCAAATATGCAATTACATGTACCAAATAACAAATATTGTGCTTGCAGTACACGTACATGTATTGATGTAACTGATTCACTCATTGACAAGTTCAATCTATTTAAAGTTGATCCTTTATGCATCTTACTGTAAGGGTAAATATCAATACTAGGGTATTTGGAGCAGAAAGGATCTAACTTAAATTAAATCAATTCAAATAGACTCTGGGTTTTTTTTAGAGGACCAAGGGTCTGCATGGCTTTAATCAAATTATATCATCACAAACAAGAAGTGAAGAATATTTCAGTATAAAGTATGAAGTATGGAAACTATGCTATACCAGAGAAGAATGTCACTCATAACGTCAAAGGTGTGATATGTCGTCACAATATGGCACAGAAAAATATATATGACTGAATAACACCAATAAAAAGTTTCTTTCATTTCACATAAATAAAATTTCAGTAACTTATGAGTTGACATATTTAAATGAAAGGATCTTTAAGATTTTTCCTTTTTTGCAAATTGCTGTACATGTATTACAGAAAAAATTAGTTGTGAAAAATTCAACTTAAAAATAAATACCAACTTAATTATTACATAAAATTCTACATACAATCATTTAAAAGAGCCATCAAATACAGTAATTAAAAAAAACACCCCAAAACAACAGATGTTAACAAAGGAGATATAATACTTCAGCATTTGTACTAGAATACATTTGTATATACATGTATATACTTAGTACAGAGCTAACACAGCCTTTCTCTAAACGACTAAAACAATAAAAAGAATCTAAAATCTCTATAAAAAAAAAATAATATTAAATAATATTAACAACGCCCTTAAATCAGTAAACTAAGCAATTTTACTAAATGCCTAAATAATCAAAATGTATATTCCTTCACTTCAAATGATATTCTAAAATACTCCCCCCAAAAAAAGGTTCTTTTAGATTTAGAATAAAAAGAAGTGGAAAAATTAGATCAGATCAGATCACTAACAATGCAATATACATTCATTTCACCTTGCTGAAAATTAAAAAGCATACTATCAGTACAAGTAACACAGTGTTGCAAAATACCCAGAAATTGTAAAGAGAAAAATGAAAAAAAGACTTGTATTTAATAGTAATAAAGATTCAGTAACTTTGGAGAGCACTTGTTCATAACAGTACACAATAGTTTACAAAAAAACATGTATGACTAAGTTATTAGCAAACATCCACTACTTCCAAACACTATTTGGCAGTGATACTACACTAGACTACATTGCTTGCTTTCAGAGTTTTCAGGTTCATTGCTTGGCGCCGCCTTCTTCTTATCAGAGGTCTTCTTTCCACGATTGCGTTTGGCAGAGCGAGATTTCTTCTTGCGGGGGCATATCAGCAGACCATCCCCAGAATGACTGCTATGGCTACTACTTTGAGAGGATGACTTATGAGAGACAGTGCTGTTGTTTCTTTTCACGGATGATGAGGACGATGATGAAGCAGCTGTATGCCAATGAGTATCACAGATTTCAGGACCACCACGTGAGGGAGCACTCTGACTACACGCATTAGATTCAACAGATGAAGCACCAGTAGACTTAGTAGAAATGTGTTCATTCCTAGACTTAAGCTCATCAATGAATGATAACTGTCTAGCAGGGACAGAAGAGGACCTACAAGCTTTTCTATTGTAATTACCATTGCTTTGGTCATTGTAATATTTGGACTGTGGAGAGTGTGTTTTGTGTTTCCTTGATTTTGTTTCCTCTCTTCTGTTTGCTTTGCTACTAGAATCTGAGGAAGAATTTAACACTCTATTATTGTTTCTCTCATTGGATGACAAACTTTGAAGTGAACAACATGAATGATTTGGTTGTGACCCAGGACTGAATCTTGCACGATCTTCACTTGAACATCCATGAAAACCAAAAGAGGACTCCGTAAGGGATGACGTATCACAGGAACCACAAGTGTCTGAGATTCCACTGTATGATGGTGTTTCTGTGCTTGTAAGCCTGGATGGCATTCTTCCAGAACATGGATATTGAACATCATTACTGAGAGCACTTTCTTCTACAGTCGAGAGTTTCTTTTCACCAGTCTCTGAGCAGACTGACAAGCCAGAGTGAGAGGAATGAGATTTCTGAATGTTGGGATAATTAATCACACAAGAATGACCACAGGCTGTGTCAGAAGAATCTGAACTCTGCTGTAAGAGTTTGGATAACCTAAGGATCCTAAGATTTTGTGAGTCATAAATTTGCTCCATTTTCCTAATATTGTCCTCTGCTTCCAATACAGAATCATTTTCTAATACATTAGTGGCTCCAACACACTGCTCATTGCTGACCTCAGAAGAATTATTGTATGAGTTGTGGGAGACTCCTATGCTTCTTGCATCACTACCTTGAAAACTGACTTCATCAAGAGAAACGTCTGGCATGGGTTTACTCTCTCTTCTAGCAGCTGGTTGAGGTCTGTTTGCATTAAAAGTGGATACTGCTGGCAAGGAATCATAACTGTGACGACTAGTTTGGACATATCGGTCAGCATGGTTTCCACTCTCTGTGGACAAGTCATCTGTATCACTTAGCTCCACTATTTGAGAGGGTTGCATGTATCTACTCCCAGAAGCAGGCAGTCTAGGCCGATCTTGGATCTCTGAAGCAGTAGTGGCAGTGGACGAATCTTCCCAGAGTTCTAACAGATCTGGAGAGAAATTAACTTGGTCAATAATGTGTCTGTTATATGTTGGCAATGTTTGAGAGCTTCTTTGAGCTTCCCTATTGTGCCTTTTCCAAGGGAGGGAAAACCTTGTATTTCTTTGCCTAGATTCTTGAGCATGTGCATTTTCACAACCTCTTGGCGGTGCAGGACTGGAAATTTGGTCCGAGTACCCTGGAAGACTATGATGTCTTGATAGATTGGGATTACAGGGACTTGTGAGAGTTGAGGTATTTTCTGCTACTCTGCCACTGGCTGAACAATCAGTGCTTTGAGCTGCACGAGGTGATGTCTGACACCCTATGTTATTATTGTTATTTGGACAAGGTGAGGAAGCATTGTTATTATTAGAACTGTCTACAGCCTCATAAGGTGGGGGAGCTTCCCTAGGATATACTTGGTCTGGGGGCTTTGGCGGGGTATAAGGAGGTGGGGGATCATCGTAAGAGGGACATTCAAAACCAAAGAATTCTGGAGAGATGCTGTCAATATCGCCATCCTCTAGCCTCTCACGACGTCTACTGTCTCTATATCCTGGAAAAAATATCAATTTACAGAAGGAATGGTTCAAATTATGCAACTTCATTATCAGGAAGCTTATATTAAAAACAATTATGACTCTTATAATACATACTACGCATGGCCTGGAGAAGCCTTCGTTGTCTTAGACGATGACCCATAAAGAGTAAAAGAGCAAGCACAAGGAAGGAAGTGATGGTACTGGCCACTAGTCTCAGGCCTAAAGTTGTCATGTTATCTGCATTTCCTGCGAAAGGTGTAAAAGCATATTAATTTCTGTGAAAAAATGGTCTTCTTTGATGTAAACCTCTCACTAATACATGTACAAGCTTATCTAAAAAAAAAATTCCCCTCAGAATTTCACTGAACCATATGCTATTATACCAATATTCATAGTTGTTACACTATAGCCTAAAGGTAGTAATATCTTTCCTTTGGCACTAATATATGTTAATGAAAAATGATGTTCCCCCTTTTTCATATATCGGTTACATGTACTATTTTTAAAAGGAGTGAAGGGACAAATATTAAGAGCTAGTTATAGTATGAAAAATCTAACAAAGAAGAGAGACAGACCATTAGCATCATTATTCTTGGTTGGGTCAGTGGCATTGGTGGGAGGGAACAATCCATGTCCCCCTCCCCCATCATCTGCACAGCGGAACTTGCAGCATTTGCCATCTATCATAACCGGGTTGTGACAGCCAGTGGGAGGAATGCAGGACACCGATTTACACATGGTAGGAAAGCCATCACTGCAGGTACACTGATAACAGGGGTCAGGCTTGGGCTGGAAGACCTGGCCATTGGAGATCTCCTTCCCAAAGTTGTCTGTGCATCTCAGCTCTGATAAGGCTAAAAAACAAAAATAATACAGGATAAGTTTTGGAAACAAGTTACATGCACTGCATATTTCATAAAATGATATACAAACTTTAGCTCACATACAACTGTACTGATCTACAAAATGACTTTGAGACCACATACACTTTATCATTTTGCTTGTTTGTCATATCATTTTTTTTCTCAATTACAAAGATAGAAAAGAATCTGTAAATCCAAGTACCACTTGGCAATTTCACTTATTATTAAACGGAGTTAGAAGCTGGTGCAATGTCCAACTTGAAGATTCAACTTCTAAAGTGAATTACAATGACCTTTTTAATTTTAACAATGAATACCTATAAACCAAGTAAGACAAACAAGTACTACTAATGAGAATCATTTAAAATTTTCTGATCAAAGGTATACATACACCCAAAATTACAATATACATGTGCATTTAGGATACATGTAATAGGATGTCTTTTACACAGAATTTTGTCACAAGAATATCTTGTCTTACTTGGTACAAAAAGATTGAATAAAAGACAAACAGGTGCAAAATAATTTGCCCCTTTGTCTGGTAGAAAAAGAAAGTTCATTAAACCTTATCTCTGTGTTGACTCTTTAGCAAAACTATCCATTGTTGACCCTTCAAAACCGACAAAGGGCCAAGCTAATGACAGTCAACCTTTGTCATGTTCATTGCATGGCTACAATATTAATTTTTTTTCCAGCTCTCCCTTTATATTGCTTTCATTTATTAACAGTAGGGGATATGTGATTTTGTACTGTATTATTTTGTACTATACTTTCATTCACAAGAGGCTTAATAAGTTTGTATACCATTATTTGGTAACAATTGCCTATTTTATACACCTGGACTATGGTTTGAAAATAGTGAAATGACAATAATTTTCCTTTAGTGCTAAATTTTACAACAATATTGAATAATAAGTTAATAATTTGTTGACTAGCATCTGCAGGTGTAACTAAATTGTTATTATGGTTCTTTATATAAAATATCAGCCTCTGCTTATCAAGAGAAGTTCAAAGAACCGAAGTCCATCAGCCAACACTAAGACACAGACAGAAATAATCTCTTTAAACACTACAAATTGCACTTGTCAATGATTTTATCATCCTAACTACTGTACATTCACCTCTTACAAACACCATAGTCATATTTAATGATATTTTGTACCAAGTCTAATCCCTACCTATATTAATTAAAAGTGATTCATCTCATTAAGCCAGAATAAAACAAAACTATGTAAGAGGTACTTTTGACTTTTGATCTTGAAGGATTAAAATTAATTTTCAATATTAATTTTCAAAATGCTAGAGAACATATCCAGCTAAAATACTATACTATAAACTTAGAAAAATTATCATTCTGACTGGGTTAAAAATGACAAATGAAAGAATCCTTATATCATTAATAATACATGTAGCTTTACACAATACAAGTACTTACGAATCAATGACATTTTTCAATTTTCCTTCAAATTATAACCATTGAATCCATTCACAGTTTAAGCTAGAAGACTGTTTGATATATTAAGTCTCCTAAACTCCACCTTAATCTTCCAAAGTTCCACGGAGTTGTTCAAAATATTTAAAAAATAACATCAGTGGTGACAATAGAGTCCCCTTTGAAAAGAACTGATAATATCAGGTTTAATCTAAGGATTACAACATAGCTCCCTGTGTCACGTCAACGTCTTTGATTTCTCATTGTTTCGCCTTCAATGATGCATCCAAAATCTTTTCTCACTATCTCCTTAATTAGTTTTCTTCTCAAAAGCAAAAAGATGAAAATCCCCTGTTTGCTCTGATGTGTAAATAGATCAGTGAATTTGTTTTAAATCTAGACAAATGGATTGCATTTCACTCTATAATGAGGTTCTTTGACTGATGACTGTCCACTTTACTACTACCGATAATACTGCTGGGTGATAACGATCTCCTCACACAGAGGACAGTGGAAGAGTTAGTCTAATGCTCTCTCTCCCGTCTACACAGTCGGACTAAACAGTCCAGGGTAGGGCAGTCTAAGACTTAGCCTACAGATTAAGCCCAAATTCTTATATATGGGTTACTCTGTCCTTTGTGTGGTATCTCTCGGGTGCAATAACAAAGATACAGAATGAAGGCATGCTAAGACTGGAGTTAATCATCTCCAACATGTTACTCAATGGCAATCTTATCAGGTCATCTCCACTTTAGAACTGCTAACAAGACCTCCCATTCACGAAAGAAAATTAACTAGTAGATGTAATAGGCTCCCAAAAGGTACCACCAAGCAAAAGATAAAAGAACCAATTTTCTTTAACCGGAATATTTAATAGGATGCATAATATTAAACATTTAATGTGACTAAAAAACATCTTTAAAAAACTCAAAATATAAGACTAATGGTTACCATATTTAAATTTGCATAATTATATTAGATGGTTTTTTTGTTTACCAAAAAGTTGGGTGATTAATAGTTGTCACACTGATTGATGAGCTTCTTCGTTACAGAATGCACAAGATCAACTGATAATTATACTTTGAACAGTTATGCAACATTCCATTCCAGCTTGTCTGGTCTTATTCTTTCCAAATAATGTCATTTTATTCATAACCCTGGCTTCCCTTTAATGACAGACAAAATCAGGCATTTTCAAAGATGATATATTAAAAGAGCTGAGTAAATGTCACCTTCTGAAGGATATACAAATATCTCAAATACAACACATAAAATTCATTACTTTAGAAGTATCCTCTTGAAATACCTCTATTCACACATACCATTGTTTTAGTTATCAAAATATTCTTTTATCAGACCCTCTTGAACACTGGACTTCATTCCAGGAGATGTGATGGTCTCCTTAAGGATATAGCCATCATGTGTGATAGTGCTTATTTTGCCAAAAGGCAGATGATAAAAATGTTTTTCGGTCTTATTATTGTCAAGATCAATAATTAGCACTATCCGTCTCAAAATCAAAGAAAAATTCAGAAAAATTTGTGTACTTTATACACAGCTAGCATGCAAAGCTAAAGCTATAAAATAAAATCCCTGCCTCCAAAACATTTACATTCAAAAATGATGTTACAGTAGCTTTTTAAGTTATCAAAGACATAAATATATACTGGTAAATTATAAATTAAACCAACTTTGGTATACCGGTAAAGAATATAACACAGATGTAGGTTAAAAAAAAATCTCTCTGCCAAAATGTCAATTCTGAGAGTACAGTACATGTTATTCAAAATACATCAATGATCATGGTGTAAATTTTTCACTTTTGATAGCACACTGGCTACAGAGAGAATCATGTATTAAGTTTCAATTATATTCAGTGGAAATCAATGCTGTACAAATAATGTCTGAAAATATGATATCAGTATCTACATGTACAAAGCAAAATGATTACTGGAACTAGATATAAGGTCAGACGACACGTTCCTCAAGCATCTTTTTTGTATCTCCTCGTAATAAAGAGTTCCAATAAAAAAATCCGCGCTTTCATCCCTGTCTGTGCTCTTCTACGATTGGAGAAAAATTTGTAATTTGTAAAAAGTCGCAGTAAAAATGGAAAAAGTTATACATGTATAAAATGTAGGAACGTCGCGTCTAACCTTAACACCAAACCATTATAGAATGCAGAAGCAATTTCCCATTTACTGTAATTATGACCGTCTTTTGATTTCTGATACACATGATTCAGAATATTAAAATGATTAAACTAAGGTAGCTAACATGAAAATATAAATCTGCAGGTATTATAGACTATAAGCATATGTTCGACAGAAAAAGGATCTATGAGCTTGGTCTTCTCTATGATTATTTGTTAAATATCACACCTCAGCTTAACAGTAAAGATCACCAAAATCTTCCCAAAACAATCACTCTCAAATTTACCATCTTCATTAACATATACATTCATAATCAAATATAAAGTTTCATGATTGATCACGATCACATTTTGCCCTTGTGTTCCGGGTTAATTTCCTTTTAAAGTAATCAATATTAACCATAATTTGATACGATATTCAAATATTTATATCTTTTATAATCAGGTTACAAAATGAGTTCGATTTAGGGTGAATACACGATTTTGAATTTTTACTACCGGTTATTTGATGTGATTATGTCACTGTTCTTATATATGTACCAGTAGTTTTCAATGTGTGCTGAAGAGATTTGTAATATAACAAAAATTTAAACATGTACATTTGTGTTTAAGTACCCTGCAATTTATTTACATCAATTTCTAGACCAATAATTCATATCATCCCCTTTTCAAATATCTCATTCTAGTAAATACCCCGGTAAAAGAAACAGACACAAATTATGGTAGTACTTAGTAATTTTTTTTTTTTAAGTTTTGTTTACTATATCTATATCTGACAAATGTTATCACACATAAACTTTTAATCTATGATTATAAGTTTTGCTATTTCTTTACAGACATGAACAGTTTTTTTTAATGTTATTAGATAGCAGGCACAGCCTAGCTACTTTTGTTCTCTCCCTATTCCCTAAGAAGAAAACCCCCTGAGCCTCTGCCAGGGCTTCAACCTAAACCCACTAGGAGAATACAGGCTGTCCTAGACCTTCAGCTATATGGGCTAACACATCAAACTTAGGCTAACTATGCCATCAGTAACTTACTCAAGTTTGTCCTAGGTACCCGTTTCTGTCACTTTTTGACAAGTTTTAGCAAAAATATACAAAACTGTCAAAGAAGTGTGATATAAAGGGAAAAACCAAGATTTCTTCTTTGACATGTCATCTATATATTATACCCATAGATATTGACAGGAATGAAAACAGAAATGTGGAGCGAGGTCATCTTGAGACAAAGTATAGATATAGCCAAACAGTAAGTCTAATGGGAAAATCTGACATTTTTTTTCCATTTGGAGGTCTCTCGGAACACCTTGCATAATTTTTCAATGTTATAATCCGGATACTTCATGTTGTTTGCAATGCAAACAAAAATCTGTAGACTTTTGATTTTTAGCCACATTTTTCAACCCAACAAGTTAGAGGAGGAGTTTCAAAGGAGAAATTTAGGGATTTAATAAACATTGCTTGGACCCTGACATATTTATAAATGTCAAATAATTAGTAAAAATGTGAAGCGAGGTCATTTTGAGACAAAGAATAGATATAACCAAACAGTAAGTTATTTTTCCCTCATCTATAATCAATATGATTTACATTTTTCCATAAAAAAATATTTGCTAAATTTTATATACAAAATATATTGGTGATTGAATCAAAATATATACATAAAAATCATGTTTTTTCAATATACTGTACTGATCAGACCCAACCTAACACCAGAGCAGACCCCAACTAAACCCCAGGTTTACTTTCGGTTTACTCTGGGTCAGCTTTTTGAAATTCTGGTTCCACTCGGAGTTCACTTTGGGTTTACACTGGGTTTGCTTTTTGGGTCCACTTAAGGTGGTATGGGATGTACTTCCCAATGAAATAAACAATAAAATCAAGTATTATTTCATAATTTTTTCTTTCTCGAAACCATTACCTACAGTAACAGCATAGGGCAGTGGATTAGAGCATTTTCATACGAATCTGTAATTCATGAGTTCGAATCCCCCTGGAGTTTTTATTATTTCTACCTTTCCAAAAACATTTAAAGCATATTTTTTGGTCAAATATTGTAAAATTTGAAAATTCTAAACCGATGAAGGCATTTAGATTATAAGATATTTTTATCCACATTAATATTAACAGGTGTGAGACAGACCAGTCTTTCATCTTACCATCTTACTGCCTGTAATTCCTGCCCCTTGTATATTCTAAATAGTGGCATATATACACAATCATGTAGCTTCTGCTTTCATGAGTATACTTCTGATTGGGTTTACTCTCTATGTCAACTCTGGGTTTACTCTGGGTCTACTCTAGTAAACCCCAAGTAAACCCTGAAAGTAAACCCAGGGTTTAGTTGGGGTTTACTTTCTGTTACATGTACAGTATGAAAGTATCTTATGATCTTTCATATGAAATGAAAGTTAGTGGTTTGATCACTTACTCTGATCAAAATAATGAAAGCCTAAGAGCAATAAATCTGTTTGGGCATAACAGCATAAGGAAGAATGAAATCGAACCAATATAACTTGTTTCAGTTGAATTCAGGGTACTGGTTACTTTCTTAAAAAGGCAACTTTTAAAAAAAATATAGGCCTAACGTTAGACAGTTATACTGATATGCAACAAAAGTTTTAATGTGTGATTTTTTAAAGAACCGTATGTCTGGGCTCACCTGAACTCAATCCTGTGACGAAGACGATCACTGTGAAAACTATCATGTCTTCTTTTCACAAATAGACTCAAAAGCGGTCTCAGAATTCAAGTTTTTCATCCTTGTCTGGTCAGTCTCGCCCATAAGTTGACTGACATGGCTGCCTAAATAAATTAATTCGGTACGTCTCGTTATAGACTTTGGATTCCCATCATAATCCAAGAGAAAGTCCGAACGTCGACACCTGCGAGACTTTCCGAGAACCAACATGTCTGCGCCCATGATAGGTCAGAATCGGGAATGAACAGTAAGCATTATCTGCTAAACCTACGACCTAATTTTGAATACGACGCCTATCAGTAGGAAAAGAAAAGAAAATGAGTCTAAGCAAGGATAAAGAGGATAAAAACCCACTGGAGAAGGCTCTTGCTGCATATATCAAAGCCTTGCAGACAAAACCTATATTGACAAAATCTATCACAAGGTAAATATAGTGTAAAAAAAATTTCAATATACTTAATGAAAAAGCAAATTAAGCTGACTTATTTGTTATCAACATGTATGAAATATGATTCCCTTTTCAATAAAAGGACATTTAATTATTTTTTTCTGATTTTATTCTGAATGTTAAAGGTACATGTACTAGCTACAGAACATGATTTTCTCTTCTACTTTCATTTTCTCAAAGAATGAGGTTTGAGGTCACAAAATGGAATAAACGGCAACCAATAGACAAGTGATGGATATATTTCAAAATAAAAATGTTATAAGAATTACTTTATGCATTTGTTATATAAAAACCTAAATACGCAAGTATCCAAATGAATATGTTTCTTAAAGATGCATAGCTTTTGTTATCATTAGAAACCAACGGTCGGTCTTGCTTCTCTTAAAGAGAAGCGAGACTGACCGTTTCCGACAATGAGCTTCTGTGCATCTTATACATTTTTATTATTTTATACATGTAATCAAAATCCTTTAACTTTTGCTATTACATTGATGCAGTGAAAAAATAGCATGGTCAAAGAACTATACATGTATTTGAAATGGTCAAATATCTGCCCCCAATTTTCACCAATTTTTAAAAAGTATCGTATCAAAATCAAATCTTCATAAAACATTATACAATGGTTGTCTATTACATTATTTTTGATATTAGTCATCATTATCCAATAGCTGTACATTTATGATGTCACTAAAATGGGCTAATTCCCGCGATTTTGCAAACAAATGAAAATAGCGTCATTTTCCTTCCATATTTTGCCCTTGGAATTATACAGCGCAGGTCTGCTCAAGTACGAATTTAACATAGGATTTTGTTCATATAATTATATACATCATATTCCAAAATGGTACTTGAGCATGCAAGCATGCGCTCGATGTTTCCCAGTCGAAAAACTGTTGGAAAACATTGCTCCAAAACATTAATTTTTTAGAATAAGACAATCTTCATGACTTCATTTTTACATTATGACGTCACTTGGGTGATAACCTTTTACATACTTAATTTCAATATGATTTTAACAATCTACAACCTTATTTTTAAAACTCTCTATAGAACTTAAATTTTGGGGGGCATAATACATATATGCATAATACCTCATATAGTCCTTTGACCGGTGCGATTGTGAAAGGGTTTATTAATATTTATCTATTTCATCAAAATATTAATGGCCACCTGCATGCTCAACATTATAAAGTCATATCAGAAGGATTTTTACAGGACCTCTTTTAAGAAATTAAGTAATGACTCAGATCCTGAGTTTGAGAACATTGATAAAGAATGAAATATTTGTTGCATCATATATAGCTTTCCTACCTGTATCTGACACTTAATTTAATCATTTAAAAAAAATACCCTCAACCACCTGACTATTGATACATGGATTCTAGGTTGGATTCCCCATTCTCATCCAGTCACTTCTATTATGATTTTTTTTTATCAATAATTAACTTGTAGTACTAGTATGTGTTACTAACTTTTTAAAAATATTTGCAATACCAAAGGCAAAGAACTTAAATTGGACTGTGTATAAAACTGAATAATTATGTATTTCAGTGGATGCATTGCATCAATTGGAAGTTTAGTCTCTCAGTTGATAGTTCCTAATCCAGCAACAGGAGGAAAAATTGCATGGAGGAGTGTTGCTGCCTATGGAGCATTTGGGTATAATGTCTATTATTAATTCAATGGTTTATTGACATCACCATGTTGGCATACAGTCAAAATGAAATCAAATGACAGACAAAAGAATATTATAACATAAAGGCTATAGCATGCAAGACAATTTTATAGAATTTTATAATAACTTTATTTTTCTATTAAATTTTAAAACATTATACTTGTAAAAGATAACAGTTATGTTTCATCTATCATTATAATGTTATGTTTAAGTGACAAGATGTCTTAGAAAATGACCATAGAGTGTATTAGATCTATATTGAAGTGGAAATTTGTATCCCAGTAATCCGGCCAGTACAATGTAAAAAATTTTCAGTGTGGTGTTAATTTTAATTGGCATTACTGGTACATGTGTTTGCCAGTTTTTAGACAATTGTTTCAATGGAATATTGCCAATACATGTATTACACTTTTGCATTGGAAGTAAAGGTTTTCTTATAAATGTATTTATTGAAATCATCATATTAACCTAGTATAAATTCATTAATATGAAGTGAAATTGAGACGTGACAGATTGATAAATAATAGTGGGTAATGGAAAAAAAAATTAAGATTAGACATCAGTTACGGAGTATCATCAGAATTCCAAAGCCAGTTTTACACAGCTTACTGATAGTGGAGTAACTCTAAATAATTTATGCCTTATTTCAATTGGCTACTTCATTTCATGAAAGAAATCTAAGCAATCTTGGTAATATTTACAAATAAATGCTTTCCTGTGATGAAATCTCAATGAATTTAATTTATTCCTTTGATGTGTAGGTTGCCCCCATCCTGGGGCAATTAAAATACAAAATGGAAACATTTTTAAAGTCAAATGACAAAGTTACAAACTTCTAAACTACAAAGGCTACTGTGAGAAATCTATGGGTTTTTCCCCAAAGATTGTAATCAAGGGACGTAAGTTTTGAAA
Organism: Magallana nippona; assembly: GCA_033439105.1. NCBI lineage: Eukaryota > Metazoa > Mollusca > Bivalvia > Ostreida > Ostreidae > Magallana > Magallana nippona. The sequence goes on from CM065922.1 coordinate 19,548,519, forward strand.
AGTGTGGATTGGTCTATTAAATTGTCAGTGATGCACATTATAGATTCTAACCCTGAATCATTCACATATATAGATCATATGATAAAAAATATAAAATTATGATATCTGACTTTAATATATACATGTATTAAAGTTCTACAATATGTTAAAGTTCTACATCATAATTTTATATACATTTTAGGAAATAATTAAACTAGATATGATGCAAAAGTTTTAAGATAAACATTTATTTTACATTTCAGATTTGTTGTGAGTGGTCCTTTAATTCACCAGTTCTATATCCTGTTGGACAAAATGATGCCACCGAAAAAGGAAAAGGCCACAGCCCTTGATGGCATCAAGAGAGTCATTGTAGACAGACTGGTGTTTGCCCCACCCTTCCTATTATTGTTTCTGTATGTCATTACAATTCTAGAGGTAAGTAGATGGTGTATTTTTGTTTTCAGATTTTTTCTAAGCCATCACATAATGCAAGTTTTTGGTTAAAAAAAGCATTTTGTTTACAAAATAAAACGCCTGCAATAAAAAATACGGATTGCACGATATATTGTGGTACAGTATTATAATCATTAACATCAAAGTACATGTTAATGCATCTTATGAATTTTTAGTTACATGAGATATAAGAGTCATAATTAATAGGAAACAACAAAATATTTTGCGGGTTGTCACTTAGATATTCGATGATACAAGATCACCTGATTAGATTTTTCGTACACAAATACGGAACATCAAAAATATTTTCCTTTCTCACTTCATGGAATACATTTTAACAGGGTCAAGGTCATCAGGCAGCCATTGCTAGAATCAAAGAATCCTTTTGGCCAGTCTTGAAGTTGAATATACAGGTGTGGACAGTGTTTCAATACATCAACATCAACTATGTTCCACCAAAGGTAACCTTTTTATCACAATGGTGACATATGTGCTTAATTATAAATGATTCAGAAAAAATGTCAATTCTTCAAAACAAATTTTTTTGCTGAGACAATGTTACATTTTTTTCTGATTCTTGAATATATGTACAATTGTAAAAGTGGGTAATGAATGAATAAGACTTTCTATTTTACTGTGGCATTGTGAGAGAAGAGCGTATATGGGTTGGAGGAAGATTGTTTGAAAATTCTGTATTTAACTTGTAAATGAAAGAAAATTTACACATAAGACTATGAACTGCATATTGGGTCAGGAAAAAAACTTAATCCAAGTCCAGTGAAATGATCTCATGTTGTATAGAGAATTAATTTTGTTATACTTCTTTGCTTTTTTTCAGTATAGAGTATTATTTGGGAATGTTCTGGCATTGGTTTGGTCTGTATTTGTGGCATCTAAGAGAAGGAAGATGGCCCTTGCTAGCCAGAAGTAACCAGTGTGTTTGTGTGTTTGATGAGAGAGAAAAGCGTGATTGTTCACATTCCAGCACCATTATGAACTGGCATTAGTCATAGCTGCTCAAAATTTTGTTACTCAGCTTTTACATATAATATATGTACTACTTCAGTAACAAAATCTATTATATTTTGATACAAGTGAGATCCCTAGAATTATGAATGACATTTTTATATAAACATTAACCACTTTTAATTTCAATGTAATTTTGTATTATGTAATAATTTTACTCAGATGTATGATTTGTTGATTTAATTGACTTGACAAAGAAAGGTCTTGATATTCATAACTTTTACCAATCATCTTTGTTTTGTATGGGGATTGGAATCCTACTATCCCTGATGTTTTTTGAAACCCATTAATTTACTACAAACAATAATATATGCATCATAGTAATTTAATTATGTTAGTTTTCCTTATTCCATATGGTGATAGATAAATAAATCACCCAATGATGAATTTTATATAATTTATCCAGCAAATATGGGAGAACATTACAGATATAAAACATTTATATTTTTGTAGTATGATATTTTTCTTATTACAATACATGTAATAACATCTACCCATAAAAAGATGTTTTCATGTCAATGTTCTGTGGAGACTGTACCATTTGTCCCACTTGGAACACCTTGAGCCTTTCACAGAAAAACACCTTTCTGTTTTTTGTGAAAGGCTTGAGGTGTTCTAGATGCCATTCATCCTTGTTCAGTAATTAAATTGCTATAGTTAACACCGGTACCTTGCACTGACAAACTTTTATGATATTTGTTGTGTTATTTTCTTAAAAATGGAAAAATATTTTGTATTATACAAAGTTATAAGTTGTTCCAGTTGCTTTAAACTGGTGAATATTAGTTCTTGCATATGTATTATAATGAGTACAATGTACATTTTTGATTACTGCGATATGTACAAAGAAATAAAAAATCACAGACAATATACATGTACACTGAAGTATTGATACTTTTAAGCACCCTTTTTTAAAAGTTAATATTTTTGGTATGATGAATGAATTATCTATCTATGTCACCTATCTCATCCATATTTCAATTGATGTTTTTGGTTAGTTTTAGAGATTTGGCTAGCTTCCACAAAATTATTATCTTTAAAAGACCAGTATCCAAAATAACTTAAAACAAAACTATGAAATTATTACACAAATTGAAATATGGTTAAGATAGATAGTGAATCCCCTCGTTTAAGAGATATGTTATCCCCAAAAATAAAGATGTCTTTTTACAAAATGGGGGTGGGGGTGTAGAAACCATACTTATATGTACCTGTGATCTGAATTAATTGGCAATGCATACATTTTGTAAAAATCAGTTGTTAGAATAATAAAATATTTGTATGAATTTATATTTATTTGTTATTTGATTTATTTCATTTAATACTCGGAGAAAGAGAGAGAAAAGCTTTTCTCTAATGAGTAATGATATATTAATTAAAAAGACATTCATGGAATACATTAGAGTACAGTAAATGTCAACTGAATTTTTTAGTTGCTTTTAATCTTGGTATTATGAGATCTATTTATTGATGTGGAGGTTAAATATACCCACCCACTCAATAAAAAGTACTGCCCATTAATATGAGAAGTTTTAACATATTATAAAAATGCATATGCACTTGCATGTAATATCTACTATGAGAGGATTTCTTTGATTTTTTCTAAATAATTATAAATTGTAAAATAAGAATCTCTCACTATGATGTATGTTAATGTGTGGGAAGCTCTCCAGATTCAACAAATTTTATCACTTTCTGCAACGTTGGGTTTTTATATATATATATATATATATATATATATATATATATATATATATAGTTTTAAACTTGGTCAATTGTCTGGTCAACTGCAAATTTATGAGCTTGTTGTTGGGTCTTTGTTTAATTGTCGGGTCTTTTTTGAGCTGTCGGGTCATCGACCCAACAATTATAGACCCAACAATTAATCGTAGTTCTATTTCCTTACAATCGGAAAAATGTGTATATTTAACTGTTTGTCTGAAACCTGAACTGTTGGGCCTTAATTTCCCGTGAGGGTCACATATTGTCATTGTCCAATCAGAAGTCGCGTGAAAATGGCGCGAAATTGGAGGCGGAATGAACCGAAATTCACCGAAGACCCACGAAGTGGTTTTAACCACGATGCAGAGGTATATATACATTTTTACATTTACACTGCTTTAATAGGGTCCATTGGAATTAATTTTGTTATATAAATATGAGCACTATCAAAGATTGATCAATGTTTGAAAGGTACAATGCTGAAGAAACTTTCGTTTTTATTAGAGTTCGAAATTCCTCTGCGAAACTGAATTGACTTGACTATACCTAATAAGTACAGAAACAATTAAGGATTTTAAAAGTGTCAAGGTTATATTCTCTATTCTTTTTAACACTCGAGTGTAGTGCCTGTATGAACCGAACCATGTCCGTAGGAAGCAATTTCACGTTTGCAGAGCTGTGGAAATATTTTCTTGGAAGTCAGTCATTCGGACAGACATGTCAATAAACTTTGCCTGTCCGAATGAATTATGCCTGTCCGAATACCAACAGTTAAAATAATGTTTGGAAAACTAAAAAAAAATTTAAAAACACATACTGTAGGTGCGTTTATGACATAATTTTTTATGTTATATTCTTACATTTTATCTTATATCGTTAGATTCTTTTACATTTTGACCTTTTACCGATTAATTACTGGAAAAATAACGAAAAGATATGAGCAGCAATAATGGGTACTCGAACTTCCTGTAAATCGAAGGTCATGGACAGGGTTTAATTTTAGCCAGAAGTAAGTTGATATTGATGAGAATAAAATAAAAATGATTCCTCAAATTAAATAAATGAACAGTGCAGAGATTTGCCTAGAAATTTTTAAATGACAGCTTACATGAAGAGAGTAATAAAGAAAACTTGTGTATTTTTCGGCAATAACTGGTACTCGCACATTAGGGAAGTTGTCTGAGGAATACTGATGCATCAAGAAACGACACATTTACAGCGATTGCATTTTGCGTTTTTTTTTATTTTGCCTTATGCTGACTGTGACAGGGCAAACAACATCGGATACAGTCAGCCGGTCCAACATTTAACCAATTTATGTCGGTCTTTGCTAAATTAAGCCGGTCTTGCCGCAATTTTCCACAATTTTCCACAGCTCTGTTGGGGGGGGGGGGGGAGGGGGCACAACCATACATTTTGAAAATGAAAAAAAAAAAAAATTAACCCCCCAAAAAAGAAGGTCATCAGATGTTATTATTGAGGGGGCACAAGCATATAATAGCTTTGTTTTCTATCAGCTGATCAACACACACTTTTTTCTTCTGCTTTCAGAAGAAACAACAAACGTAAAAAGCCTCTAATGGTGGCCAAAGAATGCATTGAAAGAAAAAGGGATATAGAATTCCTAAAAAAAGTTTGGATTAGTGATGAGATACGTAAGTACATGTAATTTTTTACCTGTAAGTTTCATGCACATGGGTTGCTCCTGGTTTATATTAATCATTTTTTCTTAGGTATTCTTTGCATTAATTAATAAAACTCTGGTGAATGAAGTGTTGATATTTTGCCCCAGTTGCTCATAGTTACATAAACACATTTTTCTTAATATAAACATTACAAAAATACTTGTTTGTTTGCTATTAATGTAAACACTACTGAAACTATAGACATGGTGAATTGATACAGTAGTGAGTTGTTTCACTTCTATTTAGATTTAAGAAATAGTTGCAATTTTGTAAAGTTGTCAAAACTGTTAGGAAGCTAAATCTGGGGTGTTGAAAACTTTTGGATTACTTGTTTTTGAAAAAGTAATGTATACGAGACTATAGTAATTTGTAAATTGTGCAACGCTCATTTTAAATATAATAAAACAACTTTGGACATGCAGTAATACATCGACAGATTGAATAAATTTTAAACCATTATTCATGTTTTCATTTAGTTGCAACGTATCGTGATATGTATCGTATCACATCTCATGTATCATGACATGTACCGAATCGGCTAAGTACAGTATCGTCCCAGCCCTAGTGAATAATGTCTGCAGCATTTCTTTGATCTTGGCAATAGCTGTAGTAGAAATGAAAATAATCACCACCTGCTTCTTAGATTCTGAAACGTTTGTTAATCTCTGATGTTAGAATTCTTTATTTTTTGCAGACTGGGGAGTTGTAACAGAAAAACCTCTATGTAAAGGGGATTTTATTGCAGAATACAGAGGAAAATTATGCTTAGAAGAACCTAAAGAGAGTGCATACAAATATGAGTTTTTTAACAAGAAGACCAAGTACTGGTAAGTCAGTTGTGTACTAGTAGGTCAATATAGATGCTGAGTTTGTTTTTTTTGAGGCAGTAAATGGCTGACAAATTGCCCTGTAGACTGTAAAAAAAACAATGTTTATCACTACTTTGATAATGTGCACTCATTTAAATTTTCCTTTTCAAATCATGTATGTTAATTTTCTTCGCAACAAAGTGGAAAGGATCGAGTAACTTGTGTTTTAAAGTAAGAAAGTTTGTCCATGTGTAACAGAAGTAATGATTGACATGAGGTTCAATGTTCTCTTGTGAAGGGATTCTACGCTTATGGTGCCCATGTTCAAAATTAAAATTCACACAATATCATGAATACTTTCAGGGACTAACCTAGACCCAAAATGTAGTGACACTTCACTTTTCTTTCAAAGCAAATTAGAAAGAAGTCTAGAAGATCAGGGAGACATGATGCGCAAGTCCACTAGCCCTAATGTCTAGGGCATGTGTCTCATGATTGTCTGTGTCTAGTTCATTTTGTGATTAGGCAGGTCGATTTCCAGGCACACTTGTCTGATCAGCAAGAGAATCTTTTTACCTATATAGAATATTGTGAATATTATTTTTTTAAAATTAGTATTCCACAGAATTTTTAGCCACTAGCTGTCATAGTTTTGAAATGCTGCCATCAGGGTTCAAAAAGGTTCAGTCTCTTTTCACTATAGATATTGTTAATTGACAATGGTGATCAAGACTAAGTTGCATACAGTAATACTGTGTTTGCCAATTGTTTAGTAAAAGCATTTTGATTAGCTAATGCACTAATTTTTTATGGAGTTAAACAAGCATTAACGAGAGTGAAAGCTTTTGATTGTACGTGTCATAAAAAAAAGAATGACGTTAAAACACAAACTTTATTGACATATTTCTTAAAAAAGAAACTCAACAAAAGAAGGTGTTAACATCAAACAAAATGCATAATTTGCACTAAAGTTAGAATCTAAAACATCTGTTTTATGGGCTCCACTTGCCGATAAAACTCGGTTTGCGACTGTTAAATCAACATTAATGGTTGCCAACAGCAAATGAGAAGATTTATTCCCTAATTGTTTTGATTTACAAATTAATGTTAAATAACAATATCGATATATTTTTTAGCACTATAATTCCTTATATATGTTCAGATATGGGCAAGTTAATTAGGAATTCTGACAAGTAACGTTACATTAATGGGGTTGGAAACTTGATGGATGGACAAGTGGATATATTTCATGATCAGTTACTGGTAATATTGAGGACTGATGAAGACTTTTTTTTCTCAAAAGTAGATAATGAAAATGTTGGGTCTAGAAATATATATTGCCGTTGGGTCTAAGACTCTTGGATATGTGTATGTATCACAGTATTATTGGGTCATAAACATGTGACAGGAAGTGGCATGAAAAAGAAAATGGAAGAAGAAAATCTCCTTGTAACTCTCCTTGTAACGGAAATAATATCATCCATTTTCTTGCTTTTCATTTGTGTAGTTATCTTCTATGTTAGTGTGAGGTGGACAAGGTTATTCCTTTCATGGAATACAGACATGCAGTAAAGAAAGGTATATGTATCATTATTAAATGTCTTAGTATTCTGTCTGTGCATCTGAATGCTTTTCCATGCCCTAATGTTCATCTGATGTTTTTTCACATAATTGCCTAGAGCATCAGACAAGTTAAGGATAACTTTTTCTATAGTGTGAAACTAAAGATTGAAAGCTAGACAACTAAATTTTGTGTGTGCAGATTGTTATATGCATTTTAACAACAGTTAGCAGAAACAATTTTACTGATGCAAAATATTGATGTGTTACTTTCTTATCCTTTTCGCATGCATATTCCCTATACGGAGTGACATGTCCGTATTACCTTTTTTTGAGTCGGCTAGCGAAGCGAGCGAGTCCTTGTTATCATAGCCGTTTCTGCGAAAATTTTGCACGACATTATTCATGCGCTAATGAAAATAATGCATGCATTAACCTCTTTTGTTTGCGTGATTGCCAATTTGAAATGGTTAAACAATCTTATCTTTTTTTACACATATATTTATGAAGTTTTTCTTAATGTTTAAAAAATAAAACAAATCAAAGTAGTTTTTGTTCAATCGCTGCCCATGAATTCGACAACTTACACGGGGAAAACCTTGTTCCATATTAAGCGTAAAATCTATTTTTAGAAAAACCCAGCTCGCAAAGCGAGAGGACCCTTGCTGTCATCGATCTCTTGAAGTGGATTTTGAGCACAAACGTGAATTGATAATGTGTGATATAATGCAAATAGCTCATATTTCTTCGTCATTGAAATATACTGGTCCTTTGTATCTATCCTACGATATTATGCATTGCCAGTCTGGCAGGCATTGCCAGTCTATCATTGAAATGTCAACAGAACGTATTGAATCAAAGTACTGAAAGTACTGACACAAGTTGATGATTCAGGAATCAGACATTTATTGACTCTTTTCTGCTTTCAACTCGCAGAATTTGAAATAATCATGAATTAAGTATAGAAGTATCTTATTATCACTGGCTACAACATATCAAAGATAAGTTGAAATCATGAATTGTGAAAGATGATATTTTAGATAAATAGGATATCTAAATATTATTATAATATATTATAATATGATAAAGCTGGTCTTATAAAGGTGATGTCTGCCACAATGAGCCCTGTAATCTTTGTTCACCTATGTTTAATTTATTTACAAAAGACAGAAATTTTTTATGTATTACTTACAATGTAATAAAAACAAATACATCAAAATATTGACAACATGTTCACAGCGAGTCGACTCTTAGGCCCTTCAGGCCTTTGATTCTATTTTTCTATACTATTGGATCAGTCTGTCTCCAACAAAAGGTGTGAATTAATCATTTCATGCCAAATTTGTGTGCCTTTTCCTTGAAATGTTCTATTGAATGGTTGTTAACTTGTTAGTTGTTAAAAATTAACATAAGAAAATTATAATAGTTGTTGCTGATGAATTTTTAATAGACAGGTGCATTAAATGACATGAATAACATTTCGGAAGGGTATAACATTTAACATAAACGACTCAACAGGCAGAAAATTATCATGAAATTCTATTAACATGAATCCTAGAAGACTGAAAAGATTGAATGTCAAAATCTCAACCTTACTTTTTACAGAGGACTTAATTTCTTACAACATAAACATTTTCCAGTAGGATCAATTTTAATATCGGTTTTTAACTTAGTGTGTATATGCAAGTTTTCTTTCTCAGGATTGATGCCTCGGAAGATGACGGCTCCATGGCAAGACTCATAAATGATGAACATATAAGTCCTAATGCTAATATGAAGGTGCTTCATGAGGGGTTTGCAGAGCCCCATCTTTGTATTTTTGCTGTTAATGACATAAAAGCTGGTGAAGAAATCAGATACAACTATGGAAAGAACATTGACTTTTCTTGGCGAAAAAAGGTAGTTAAAATTTATCCTTCATATCCAAATTAGGCTGCAAAAAGTCACATATATTTAATGAAGTCCAAACAAGTCAAACAAAATTTCAAGTATGCTTATTTATTTAGATTTCTAATTTTAGCTTCATTAATGTAAAAGGAAACTTAGCATAATCATAAATGTCTGAAACCAGGATGTTTAAAACAAAATCTTGTAGCAGATAAGAATTCAAAGAAACAGAATTTGCACAGTAGATGCAAGAATAAATTATATATATATAGGTTTCACTCAATAGTGTTTGAATATTTTACAGAGATTTTTAAGATCGGGTAAAGGTAATGACTTGTATATTACTGTTGAAATTTTGGTTTAGTTCGTTGTAGCCTCGCAAAAATGCAAAATGTCTGAAAGCTTGAACTTTGGAAAGGACAAGTGAGATATTTTTTAAACATGTAGTTTTGCATCTTGTTAGATATACTCTTCTCTTGTCCAGTTCCTTGGCAGATACAGGTATCACTAAAAATATCATTAAGTAATAAAGAAATCTCTGATATTTTATAATTAAGGCAGCCTCGTTAGACAAAGAAGAAATAATTTTTTAGAAATACATGCATCAGTTTTGAAAACATTCAACAAGCATTCTGAGAGTATTGCATAAGCAATACATGTCCCCTACCGGTTTGTAGACATTTGTGAAAACAATGCACTTTTATGCAGAATATCATTTCTTACCGTCTCAACAGACCAACCCGATAGTGAACCCGATTGCAATAATAAAAATAACCCTGTCGATTAAATTTACAGCACAATGCTTGACACTATTTTACAGAACGTATTTGTTTGTCAGAAACAATAAAAGGAATGGTCCAAGTAATGCACGATATTAATTATCATTACTGACAACATACTTTCCTCGTTTATTTGATACCTAGCACGATAACGAACCTGACCATTAAAAAATTGGAATATCAAAAAATTAATTTTCTAGAAAATATGTCAACCAAGTGCTACAAAAGTGTAAACCTGATCTGTAGTTTGACATTTTGAAGCTGTTCAGCAAATTTCATATTATTCCTCAAACGCATAAAGAAAAAAAGTGTGGAAAACTGAAATGGGACAGACGGACTGACAGACACAGAGGAAAGCTATAGTCCCCTCCAATGAAAACCGGTAGGGGACTAAAAAGCAATGACCAACACAGTTGCCATATTAAATTTACTAGCTATTTATCTTTTATGTTTACTTGTAATCATCTATAGCATTATATATGAAAAATTTGTCAATTATTACTGTAGATTTTTTTTTTATACTTGAGTACATAATATCGTGAAATGATCCCTAGATGCCTAACGGCAAGAATGATAGTTGATCTAAAGCTTTTACGTGGATTTCAGGGCCATTAAATTTAAAAGAATGTAATTTAATTATAGGAGTAGAGCTTCGCACGAAATTACAATACATAGTATTTATTCTCGAGAAGTAAGTCAGTGATCTTTTATCTCAACAATAAGAAGGCTTTCAATACATTTGCATTTTTATGGTAAATGAAATAATTTACAAAGGGCTGTTCTGTTTAAATTTGAAATTTATTTGTTAATGTGTGGTGAAGGTTTCTTCAGATTTTAGAAACTTGAGGTTTAAAAGCATGCTAAGAAATTTAAACTGTAGAATATAACTATTTATCTAGTGCACAAATGATAATTGATGAAACACAAGTGGATAGCTATAGTGTTCTTGATCAGTGCCTTAAGAACCGGATCCATTTTTTTACTTTTGTTGACTAAAAATGATTCAATCCATAATGTAGAAATAAGATCTGACGAAAGACAGGGTGACCAAGGAGTTTTCAGCATCAGTGAGGAAAACCAAAGATATGTATCAGCAACCTGCACAGGAGAGCCTGGGCTCTACACCGAGAAAGATAGTCATGGCTCTAGGACAACCAATGAAACACTTGCAGAGGATTCCACTAAAGGTGATATATTTAATACAATTGTATGTAATAATACATTTTTTACAAGAAAAATTTAATAATATACTGACCACATACTTGCTCATTCTTTAACCCAAAGTTCTTGGTCCAGGGGGAATAACAATTTTAAAATGAGTTGAAAAGGAATCTATTTATTGGTGCACAGTAATTAGTTGATAATTATTGTAAAACCATAACATAACATCCATGTTCTTGATATGATAAAGTAAGATGGTTGATGTGAAAGGCCCTATAGTGTGGTTTGAGATGTGTGACCCAATATTTCAGATACATGTTCTAGACTCTTTTTTATTGCAAAACTTGACTCATCTTGTTTTTACTTGCTGACAGTATATCTGTATTTGGGATATGATTATGTATTGTAGAAATGAGAACTGATGAAACTCAGGGTGACCAAGGTGTTTTCAGCATCAGTGAGGAAAACCAAAGATATGTTTCAGCAGCCTGCACAGGAGAGCCTGGGCTCTACACCGAGAAAGATAGTGATGGCTCTAGGACAACCAATGAAACATTCATTGAGGATCTTGGCAATGGTAATGTATTTGATATGTTCATATGATTTACAATATTGTCTAACTATTATGCCATTATTTTCAGCAAAAAATGGCCATGTGTTGATGCTTAACAATTGGTTGTGTCTTAAATGTAACCCCATATTGTAGGGTCCATGTTCTTGACAGAATGGAGTAGTATTGGTATTGATAAATGTAGGCCCTATAGTGTGGTGTGACATGTGTGACCCAATAGTTCAGACACATGTTCTAGAATTTTTTTAATTGCAAAACCTGACTCATTTGTTTTAACTTGATGACAGTATATCTGTATTTGGAATATGATTATGTATTGTAGAAATGAGAACTGATGAAACTCAGGGTGACCAAGGAGTTTTCAGCATCAGTGAGGAAAACCAAAGATATGTTTCAGCAACCTGCACAGGAGAGCCTGGGCTCTACACAGAGAGATATAGTCATGGCTCTAGGACAACCAATGAAACATTCATTGAGGATCTTGGCAATGGTAATGTATTTAATACGTTCATATGATTTACAATATTGTTTAACTATTAGGCCAGTAAAATCAGCGAAAATGTCCAGGTGTTGATGCTAAGCAATTGGTTGTGACTTAAATGTAACCCCATATTATAGGATCCATGTTCTTGACAGAATGGAGTAGTATTGGTATTTGATAAATGTAAATGTAGGCCCTATAGTGTGGTGTGACATGTGTGACCCTATAGTTCAGATACATGTTCTAGACTCTTTTTTATTGCAAAACTTGACTTATTTTTCAAACTTGCTGAAATTTTATCTGTATTTGGGATATGATTATGTATTGTAGAAATGAGAACTGATGAAACTCAGGGTGACCAAGGAGTTTTCAGCATCAGTGAGGAAAACCAAAGATATGTTTCAGCAACCTACTCAGGTGAGCCTGGGCTCTACACAGAGAGAGATAGTAATGGCTCCAAGACAACCAATGAAACATTCATTGAGGATCTTGGCAATGGTAATGTATTTGATACATTCATAAGATTCACAATATTGTTTAACTAATAGGCCATTATTTTCAGCAAAAATGTCCATGTGTTGATGCTAAGCAATTGGTTTGTCTTAAATGTAACCCCATATTATAGGGTCCATGTTCTTGATAGATTAGAATGGAATTCATAATTGATAAATGTAAATGTAGGCCCTATAATGTGGTGTGACATGTGTGACCCAATAGTTCAGATACATGTTCTAGACTCTTTTTTATTGCAAAACTTGACTCATTTTGTTTTAACTTGCTGACAGTATATCTGTATTTGGAATATGATTATGTATTGTAGAAATGAGAACTGATGAAACTCAGGGTGACCAAGGAGTTTTCAGCATCGGTGAGGAAAACCAAAGATATGTTTCAGCAACCTGCACAGGAGAGCCTGGGCTCTACACCGAGAAAGATAGTGATGGCTCTAGGACAATCAATGAAACATTCATTGAGGATCTTGGAAATGGTAATGTATTTGATACATTCATATGATTTACAATATTGTTTAACTATTATGCTATTATTTTCAGCAAAAAATGTCCACATGTTGATGCTAAGCAATTGGTTGTGACTTAAATGTAACCCCATATTATAGGGTCCATCTTCTTGACAGCTTGGAGTAGTATTGGTATTTGATAAATGTAGGTCCTATAGTGTGGTGTGACATGTTTGACCCAATAGTTCAGATACATGTTCTAGACTCTTTTTAATTGCAAAACTTGACTCATTTTTCAAACTTGCTGAAATTTTATCTGTATTTGGGATATGATTATGTATTGTAGAAATGAGAACTGATGAAACTCAGGGTGACCAAGGAGTTTTCAGCATCGGTGAGGAAAACCAAAGATATGTTTCAGCAACCTGCACAGGAGAGCCTGGGCTCTACACAGAGAGAGATAGTGATGACTCTAGGACAACCAATGAAACATTCATTGAGGATCTTGGCAATGGTAATATATTTGAAACGTTCATATTATTTACAATATTGTTTAACTATTAGGCCATTAAGATCAGCAAAAATGTCCATGTGTTGATGCTAAGCAATTGGTTGTGACTTAAATGTAACCCCATATTATAGGGTCCATGTTCTTGACAGTTTGGAGTAGTATTGGTATTTGATAAATGTAGGCCCTATAGTGTGGTGTGACATGTGTGACCCAATAGTTCAGATACATGTTCTAGACTCTTTTTAATTGCAAAACTTGACTCATTTTTCAAACTTGCTGACAGTATATCTGTATTTGGAATATGATTATGTTTTGTAGAAATGAGAACTGATGAAACTCAGGGTGACCAAGGAGTTTTCAGCATCAGTGAGGAAAACCAAAGATATGTTTCAGCAACCTGCACAGGAGAGCCTGGGCTCTACACAGAGAGAGATAGTCATGGCTCTAGGACAACCAATGGAACATTCATTGAGGATCTTGGCAATGGTAATGTATTTGATATGTTCATATGATTTACAATATTGTTTAACTATTAGGCCAGTAAAATCAGCGAAAATGTCCAGGTGTTGATGCTAAGCAATTGGTTGTGTCTTAAATGTAACCCCATATTATAGGATCCGTGTTCTTGACAGTTTGGAGTAGTATTGGTATTTGATAAATGTAGGCCCTATAGTGTGGTGTGACATGTGTGACCCAATAGTTCAGATACATGTTCTAGACTCTTTTTATTGCAAAACTTGACTTATTTTTCAAACTAGCTGAAATTTTATCTGTATTTGGGATATGATTATGTATTGTAGAAATGAGAACTGATAAAACTCAGGGTGACCAAGGAGTTTTCAGCATCAGTGAGGAAAACCAAAGATATGTTTCAGCAACCTACTCAGGTGAGCCTGGGCTCTACACAGAGAGAGATAGTAATGGCTCCAAGACAACCAATGAAACATTCATTGAGGATCTTAGCAATGGTAATGTATTTGATACATTTATAAGATTCACAATATTGTTTAACTAATAGGCCATTATTTTCAGCAAAAATGTCCATGTGTTGATGCTTAGCAATTGGTTTGTCTTAAATGTAACCCCATATTATAGGGTCCATGTTCTTGATAGATTAGAATAGAATTCATAATTGATAAATGTAAATGTAGGCCCTATAATGTGGTGTGACATGTGTGACCCAATAGTTCAGATACATGTTCTAGACTCTTTTTTATTGCAAAACTTGACTCATTTTGTTTTAACTTGCTGACCGTATATCTGTATTTGGAATATGATTATGTATTGTAGAAATGAGAACTGATGAAACTCAGGGTGACCAAGGAGTTTTCAGCATCAGTGAGGAAAACCAAAGATATGTTTCAGCAACCTGCACAGGAGAGCCTGGGCTCTACACCGAGAAAGATAGTGATGGCTCTAGGACAACCAATGAAACATTCATTGAGGATCTTGGCAATGGTAATGTATTTGATACGTTCATATGATTTACAATATTGTTTAACTATTAGGCCAGTAAAATCAGCGAAAATGTCCAGGTGTTGATGCTAAGCAATTGGTTGTGACTTAAATGTAACCCCATATTATAGGATCCGTGTTCTTGACAGAATGGAGTAGTATTGGTATTTGATAAATGTAAATGTAGGCCCTATAGTGTGGTGTGACATGTGTGACCCTATAGTTCTGATACATGTTCTAGACTCTTTTTTATTGCAAAACTTGACTTATTTTTCAAACTTGCTGAAATTTTATCTGTATTTGGGATATGATTATGTATTGTAGAAATGAGAACTGATGAAACTCAGGGTGACCAAGGAGTTTTCAGCATCAGTGAGGAAAACCAAAGATATGTTTCAGCAACCTGCACAGGAGAGCCTGGGCTCTACACAGAGAGAGATAGTCATGGCTCTAGGACAACCAATGGAACATTCATTGAGGATCTTGGCAATGGTAATGTATTTGATACGTTCATATGATTTACAATATTGTTTAACTATTAGGCCAGTAAAATCAGCGAAAATGTCCAGGTGTTGATGCTAAGCAATTGGTTGTGTCTTAAATGTAACCCCATATTATAGGATCCGTGTTCTTGACAGAATGGAGTAGTATTGGTATTTGATAAATGTAAATGTAGGCCCTATAGTGTGGTGTGACATGTGTGACCCTATAGTTCTGATACATGTTCTAGACTCTTTTTTATTGCAAAACTTGACTTATTTTTCAAACTTGCTGAAATTTTATCTGTATTTGGGATATGATTATGTATTGTAGAAATGAGAACTGATGAAACTCAGGGTGACCAAGGAGTTTTCAGCATCAGTGAGGAAAACCAAAGATATGTTTCAGCAACCTACTCAGGTGAGCCTGGGCTCTACACAGAGAGAGATAGTAATGGCTCCAAGACAACCAATGAAACATTCATTGAGGATCTTAGCAATGGTAATGTATTTGATACATTCATAAGATTCACAATATTGTTTAACTAATAGGCCATTATTTTCAGCAAAAATGTCCATGTGTTGATGCTTAGCAATTGGTTTGTCTTAAATGTAACCCCATATTATAGAGTCCATGTTCTTGATAGATTAGAATGGAATTCATAATTGATAAATGTAAATGTAGGCCCTATAATGTGGTGTGACATGTGTGACCCAATAGTTCAGATACATGTTCTAGACTCTTTTTTATTGCAAAACTTGACTCATTTTGTTTTAACTTGCTGACAGTATATCTGTATTTGGAATATGATTATGTATTGTAGAAATGAGAACTGATGAAACTCAGGGTGACCAAGGAGTTTTCAGCATCAGTGAGGAAAACCAAAGATATGTTTCAGCAACCTGCACAGGAGAGCCTGGGCTCTACACCGAGAAAGATAGTGATGGCTCTAGGACAACCAATGAAACATTCATTGAGGATCTTGGCAATGGTAATGTATTTGATACGTTCATATGATTTACAATATTGTTTAACTATTAGGCCAGTAAAATCAGCGAAAATGTCCAGGTGTTGATGCTAAGCAATTGGTTGTGACTTAAATGTAACCCCATATTATAGGATCCGTGTTCTTGACAGAATGGAGTAGTATTGGTATTTGATAAATGTAAATGTAGGCCCTATAGTGTGGTGTGACATGTGTGACCCTATAGTTCAGATACATGTTCTAGACTCTTTTTTATTGCAAAACTTGACTTATTTTTCAAACTTGCTGAAATTTTATCTGTATTTGGGATATGATTATGTATTGTAGAAATGAGAACTGATAAAACTCAGGGTGACCAAGGAGTTTTCAGCATCAGTGAGGAAAACCAAAGATATGTTTCAGCAACCTACTCAGGTGAGCCTGGGCTCTACACAGAGAGAGATAGTAATGGCTCCAAGACAACCAATGAAACATTCATTGAGGATCTTAGCAATGGTAATGTATTTGATACATTCATAAGATTCACAATATTGTTTAACTAATAGGCCATTATTTTCAGCAAAAATGTCCATGTGTTGATGCTTAGCAATTGGTTTGTCTTAAATGTAACCCCATATTATAGGGTCCATGTTCTTGATAGATTAGAATAGAATTCATAATTGATAAATGTAAATGTAGGCCCTATAATGTGGTGTGACATGTGTGACCCAATAGTTCAGATACATGTTCTAGACTCTTTTTTATTGCAAAACTTGACTCATTTTGTTTTAACTTGCTGACCGTATATCTGTATTTGGAATATGATTATGTATTGTAGAAATGAGAACTGATGAAACTCAGGGTGACCAAGGAGTTTTCAGCATCAGTGAGGAAAACCAAAGATATGTTTCAGCAACCTGCACAGGAGAGCCTGGGCTCTACACCGAGAAAGATAGTGATGGCTCTAGGACAACCAATGAAACATTCATTGAGGATCTTGGCAATGGTAATGTATTTGATACGTTCATATGATTTACAATATTGTTTAACTATTAGGCCAGTAAAATCAGCGAAAATGTCCAGGTGTTGATGCTAAGCAATTGGTTGTGACTTAAATGTAACCCCATATTATAGGATCCGTGTTCTTGACAGAATGGAGTAGTATTGGTATTTGATAAATGTAAATGTAGGCCCTATAGTGTGGTGTGACATGTGTGACCCTATAGTTCAGATACATGTTCTAGACTCTTTTTTATTGCAAAACTTGACTTATTTTTCAAACTTGCTGAAATTTTATCTGTATTTGGGATATGATTATGTATTGTAGAAATGAGAACTGATGAAACTCAGGGTGACCAAGGAGTTTTCAGCATCAGTGAGGAAAACCAAAGATATGTTTCAGCAACCTGCACAGGAGAGCCTGGGCTCTACACAGAGAGAGATAGTCATGGCTCTAGGACAACCAATGGAACATTCATTGAGGATCTTGGCAATGGTAATGTATTTGATACGTTCATATGATTTACAATATTGTTTAACTATTAGGCCAGTAAAATCAGCGAAAATGTCCAGGTGTTGATGCTAAGCAATTGGTTGTGTCTTAAATGTAACCCCATATTATAGGATCCGTGTTCTTGACAGAATGGAGTAGTATTGGTATTTGATAAATGTAAATGTAGGCCCTATAGTGTGGTGTGACATGTGTGACCCTATAGTTCTGATACATGTTCTAGACTCTTTTTTATTGCAAAACTTGACTTATTTTTCAAACTTGCTGAAATTTTATCTGTATTTGGGATATGATTATGTATTGTAGAAATGAGAACTGATGAAACTCAGGGTGACCAAGGAGTTTTCAGCATCAGTGAGGAAAACCAAAGATATGTTTCAGCAACCTACTCAGGTGAGCCTGGGCTCTACACAGAGAGAGATAGTAATGGCTCCAAGACAACCAATGAAACATTCATTGAGGATCTTAGCAATGGTAATGTATTTGATACATTCATAAGATTCACAATATTGTTTAACTAATAGGCCATTATTTTCAGCAAAAATGTCCATGTGTTGATGCTTAGCAATTGGTTTGTCTTAAATGTAACCCCATATTATAGGGTCCATGTTCTTGATAGATTAGAATGGAATTCATAATTGATAAATGTAAATGTAGGCCCTATAATGTGGTGTGACATGTGTGACCCAATAGTTCAGATACATGTTCTAGACTCTTTTTTATTGCAAAACTTGACTCATTTTGTTTTAACTTGCTGACAGTATATCTGTATTTGGAATATGATTATGTATTGTAGAAATGAGAACTGATGAAACTCAGGGTGACCAAGGAGTTTTCAGCATCAGTGAGGAAAACCAAAGATATGTTTCAGCAACCTGCACAGGAGAGCCTGGGCTCTACACCGAGAAAGATAGTGATGGCTCTAGGACAACCAATGAAACATTCATTGAGGATCTTGGCAATGGTAATGTATTTGATACGTTCATATGATTTACAATATTGTTTAACTATTAGGCCAGTAAAATCAGCGAAAATGTCCAGGTGTTGATGCTAAGCAATTGGTTGTGACTTAAATGTAACCCCATATTATAGGATCCGTGTTCTTGACAGAATGGAGTAGTATTGGTATTTGATAAATGTAAATGTAGGCCCTATAGTGTGGTGTGACATGTGTGACCCTATAGTTCAGATACATGTTCTAGACTCTTTTTTATTGCAAAACTTGACTTATTTTTCAAACTTGCTGAAATTTTATCTGTATTTGGGATATGATTATGTATTGTAGAAATGAGAACTGATGAAACTCAGGGTGACCAAGGAGTTTTCAGCATCAGTGAGGAAAACCAAAGATATGTTTCAGCAACCTGCACAGGAGAGCCTGGGCTCTACACAGAGAGAGATAGTCATGGCTCTAGGACAACCAATGGAACATTCATTGAGGATCTTGGCAATGGTAATGTATTTGATATGTTCATATGATTTACAATATTGTTTAACTATTAGGCCAGTAAAATCAGCGAAAATGTCCAGGTGTTGATGCTAAGCAATTGGTTGTGTCTTAAATGTAACCCCATATTATAGGATCCGTGTTCTTGACAGAATGGAGTAGTATTGGTATTTGATAAATGTAAATGTAGGCCCTATAGTGTGGTGTGACATGTGTGACCCAATAGTTCAGATACATGTTCTAGACTCTTTTTAATTGCAAAACTTGACTCATTTTTCAAACTTGCTGAAATTTTATCTGTATTTGGGATATGATTATGTATTGTAGAAATGAGAACTGATAAAACTCAGGGTGACCAAGGAGTTTTCAGCATCAGTGAGGAAAACCAAAGATATGTTTCAGCAACCTACTCAGGTGAGCCTGGGCTCTACACAGAGAGAGATAGTGATGGCTCTAGGATAACCAATGAAACATTCATTGAGGATCTTAGCAATGGTAATGTATTTGATACATTCATATGATTTACAATATTGTTTAACTATTATGCCATTATTTTCAGCAAAAAATGTCCACATGTTGATGCTAAGCAATTGGTTGTGACTTAAATGTAACCCCATATTATAGGATCCGTGTTCTTGACAGAATGGAGTAGTATTGGTATTTGATAAATGTAAATGTAGGCCCTATAGTGTGGTGTGACATGTGTGACCCTATAGTTCAGATACATGTTCTAGACTCTTTTTTATTGCAAAACTTGACTTATTTTTCAAACTTGCTGAAATTTTATCTGTATTTGGGATATGATTATGTATTGTAGAAATGAGAACTGATGAAACTCAGGGTGACCAAGGAGTTTTCAGCATCAGTGAGGAAAACCAAAGATATGTTTCAGCAACCTGCACAGGAGAGCCTGGGCTCTACACAGAGAGAGATAGTCATGGCTCTAGGACAACCAATGGAACATTCATTGAGGATCTTGGCAATGGTAATGTATTTGATATGTTCATATGATTTACAATATTGTTTAACTATTAGGCCAGTAAAATCAGCGAAAATGTCCAGGTGTTGATGCTAAGCAATTGGTTGTGTCTTAAATGTAACCCCATATTATAGGATCCGTGTTCTTGACAGAATGGAGTAGTATTGGTATTTGATAAATGTAAATGTAGGCCCTATAGTGTGGTGTGACATGTGTGACCCAATAGTTCAGATACATGTTCTAGACTCTTTTTAATTGCAAAACTTGACTCATTTTTCAAACTTGCTGAAATTTTATCTGTATTTGGGATATGATTATGTATTGTAGAAATGAGAACTGATAAAACTCAGGGTGACCAAGGAGTTTTCAGCATCAGTGAGGAAAACCAAAGATATGTTTCAGCAACCTACTCAGGTGAGCCTGGGCTCTACACAGAGAGAGATAGTGATGGCTCTAGGATAACCAATGAAACATTCATTGAGGATCTTAGCAATGGTAATGTATTTGATACATTCATATGATTTACAATATTGTTTAACTATTATGCCATTATTTTCAGCAAAAAATGTCCACATGTTGATGCTAAGCAATTGGTTGTGACTTAAATGTAACCCCATATTATAGGGTCCATGTTCTTGACAGCTTGGAGTAGTATTGGTATTTGATAAATGTAGGTCCTATAGTGTGGTGTGACATGTGTGACCCAATAGTTCAGATACATGTTCTAGACTCTTTTTAATTGCAAAACT
This sequence comes from Magallana nippona, assembly GCA_033439105.1. NCBI lineage: Eukaryota > Metazoa > Mollusca > Bivalvia > Ostreida > Ostreidae > Magallana > Magallana nippona. The sequence goes on from CM065922.1 coordinate 19,569,688, forward strand.
TGACTCATTTTTCAAACTTGCTGACAGTATATCTGTATTTGGGATATGATTATGTATTGTAGAAATGAGAACTGATGAAACTCAGGGTGACCAAGGAGTTTTCAGCATCAGTGAGGAAAACCAAAGATATGTTTCAGCAACCTGCACAGGAGAGCCTGGGCTCTACACAGAGAGAGATAGTGATGGCTCTAGGACAACCAATGAAACATTCATTGAGGATCTTGGCAATGGTAATATATTTGAAACGTTCATATTATTTACAATATTGTTTAACTATTAGGCCATTAAGATCAGCAAAAATGTCCATGTGTTGATGCTAAGCAATTGGTTGTGACTTAAATGTAACCCCATATTATAGGGTCCATGTTCTTGACAGTTTGGAGTAGTATTGGTATTTGATAAATGTAGGCCCTATAGTGTGGTGTGACATGTGTGACCCAATAGTTCAGATACATGTTCTAGACTCTTTTTAATTGCAAAACTTGACTCATTTTTCAAACTTGCTGACAGTATATCTGTATTTGGAATATGATTATGTATTGTAGAAATGAGAACTGATGAAACTCAGGGTGACCAAGGAGTTTTCAGCATCAGTGAGGAAAACCAAAGATATGTTTCAGCAACCTGCACAGGAGAGCCTGGGCTCTACACAGAGAGAGATAGTGATGGCTCTAGGACAACCAATGGAACATTCATTGAGGATCTTGGCAATGGTAATATATTTGAAACGTTCATATTATTTACAATATTGTTTAACTATTAGGCCATTAAGATCAGCAAAAATGTCCATGTGTTGATGCTAAGCAATTGGTTGTGACTTAAATGTAACCCCATATTATAGGGTCCATGTTCTTGACAGTTTGGAGTAGTATTGGTATTTGATAAATGTAGGCCCTATAGTGTGGTGTGACATGTGTGACCCAATAGTTCAGATACATGTTCTAGACTCTTTTTAATTGCAAAACTTGACTCATTTTTCAAACTTGCTGACAGTATATCTGTATTTGGGATATGATTATGTATTGTAGAAATGAGAACTGATGAAACTCAGGGTGACCAAGGAGTTTTCAGCATCAGTGAGGAAAACCAAAGATATGTTTCAGCAACCTGCACAGGAGAGCCTGGGCTCTACACAGAGAGAGATAGTGATGGCTCTAGGACAACCAATGGAACATTCATTGAGGATCTTGGCAATGGTAATGTATTTGATACGTTCATATGATTTACAATATTGTTTAACTATTAGGCCATTAAGATCAGCAAAAACGTCCATGTGTTGATGCTAAGCAATTGGTTGTGACTTAAATGTAACCCCATATTATAGGGTCCATGTTCTTGACAGATTGGAGTAGTATTGGTATTTGATAAATGTAAATGTAGGCCCTATAGTGTGGTGTGACATGTGTGACCCTATAGTTCAGATACATGTTCTAGACTCTTTTTTATTGCAAAACTTGACTCATTTTTCAAACTTGCTGAAATTTTATCTGTATTTGGGATATGATTATGTATTGTAGAAGTGAGAACTGATGAAACTCAGGGTGACCAAGGAGTTTTCAGCATCAGTGAGGAAAACCAAAGATATGTTTCAGCAACCTACTCAGGTGAGCCTGGGCTCTACACAGAGAGAGATAGTAATGGCTCCAAGACAACCAATGAAACATTCATTGAGGATCTTGGCAATGGTAATGTATTTGATACGTTCATATGATTTACAATATTGTTTAACTAATAGGCCATTATTTTCAGCAAAAATGTCCATGTGTTGATGCTTAGCAATTGGTTTGTCTTAAATGTAACCCCATATTATAGGGTCCATGTTCTTGATAGATTAGAATGGAATTCATAATTGATAAATGTAAATGTAGGCCCTATAATGTTGTGTGACATGTGTGACCCAATAGTTCAGATACATGTTCTAGACTCTTTTTTATTGCAAAACTTGACTCATTTTGTTTTAACTTGCAGACAGTATATCTGTATTTGGAATACGATTATGTATTGTAGAAATGAGAACTAATGAAACTCGGGGTGACCAAGGAGTTTTCAGCATCAGTGAGGAAAACCAAAGATATGTTTCAGCAACCTGCACAGGAGAGCCTGGGCTCTACACCGAGAAAGATAGTGATGGCTCTAGGACAACCAATAAAACATTCATTGAGGATCTTGGAAATGGTAATGTATTTGATACATTCGTATGATTTACAATATTGTTTAACTATTATGCCATTATTTTCAGCAAAAAATGTCCACATGTTGATGCTAAGCAATTGGTTGTGACTTAAATGTAACCCCATATTATAGGGTCCTTGTTCTTGACAGTTTGGAGTAGTATTGGTATTTGATAAATTTAGGCCCTATAGTGTGGTGTGACATGTGTGACCTAATAGTTCAGATACATGTTCTAGACTCTTTTTAATTGCAAAACTTGACTCATTTTTCAAACTTGCTGAAATTTTATCTGTATTTGGGATATGATTATGTATTGTAGAAATGAGAACTGATGAAACTCAGGGTGACCAAGGAGTTTTTAGCATCAGTGAGGAAAACCAAAGATATGTTTCAGCAACCTGCACAGGAGAGCCTGGGCTCTACACCGAGAAAGATAGTGATGGCTCTAGGACAACCAATGAAACATTCATTGAGGATCTTGGCAATGGTAATGTATTTGATATGTTCATATGATTTACAATATTGTCTAACTATTATGCCATTATTTTCAGCAAAAAATGTCCATGTGTTGATGCTTAACAATTGGTTGTGTCTTAAATGTAACCCCATATTGTAGGGTCCATGTTCTTGACAGATTGGAGTAGTATTGGTATTTGATAAATGTAAATGTAGGCCCTATAGTGTGGTGTGACATGTGTGACCCAATAGTTCAGATACATGTTCTAGACTCTTTTTTATTGCAAAACTTGACTCATATTGTTTTACTTGCTGACAGTATATCTGTATCTATAAAAGTTTGCAGATAGGATCTTTAAATGCTACTTGTTTTAAAATCAGCAATATTTTGATTCAAAGAATACAGAGAGGCCACAATAGGGTGGCTAATTTTTTCAAAATTTCATCAATTCTGTTGGAATTTTGTCAAATTTGAGATACTTTACACTTTGTGATAAAGAGAGCACAAGCTTGCTTGAGATTTTTATGCACAAAAAGCATCTGATACTGGTGTATGAAATAAATAAATTTTGTAGGTAGGCAAGCAAAAATAAAAATGTGCTATAGAATGATTGAAAATTTACATAAAAAAAAGAAAATTCGGAAATCAACATATTTTATGACCTTCATGTGAGCTTTGTATACCCCATAGCTTGGAATAAATACTCAATTTTAAGAAGAATGAAAACAGCTTAGCAATGATGAGCTATTGTTCATGAAGACACCACAAATGAGGTCCCAAAAGGGATCTTGGCATTTCTTATGCTTTCAACACAGTGATTGTTTTCAATGTTATTTGTCCCATAACAGACACATATTTTTTTAGATATTGAGATGTACCCAAGTGATGATGATGATGATAAGTCATACGTTCCAGATTCCGAAGCCTATTATTCTAGCTCTTCAGACTCTGTTCTGTACCCAGAGAATGAGGAATTAATCAAATGTAAGCTCAAGTGTTTAGCATGATTGCTGTACAGTAACAAAGACTATAGATTCAAATTGCAACTTTTATCCATGTTTTTAAAAATGTTTCTGTATTTGTGGTGTGGTTAACAATCTTTTTCAATGAAGCAATGTATTTATGTGATTTTAGGTAAAAAGCTTTCATTAAGGAGTAAAAAGAAACTTAAACTAGAAATGTCCAAGGAGAGGAGTCATTTTACAAATGGTTCCAAATCAGTAGATCATTCCAAGGAAAGTGTGCAGATAAATGAAGAATTGTCAAGTGAAGGTCAATCTGAGGACAGTGTCCAAATAAATGAAGAAGCATCAAGTGAAGGTACTGTCTTATCTTTGTATCTCAAATACATGTATGTTGTCATTATCTTTTTTTTATGAATCTTTAGTTATGATATCTGAATTTGGGACTGCATGGTGCAGTATATGCGAGGTGAGAAAAAAACTGACTACTCTTCTTATGTGACACCTACATGTATGAAGTTCTAACCACTTGTCCTTTTATCATATATCAAAATGTTTTATCTATTTGATAATAATATGTATATTTCAACCTTGAGTATGTTTATGACCTAAAATAGGAAATGTTCATTTTGCACTACAATTAAAATGAAATATAATCAATGGATTAAACAGAAGTGACATTACATTATGATTGTAAAAATGTTACAGGCTGTAGAAAACAATTGTATTTTACTTTTAATTAAACACCATACGAAGTGAAATCACAGTCTCGATTTCTTTCTCTATATAACTAAACAAATTTACTCTTGATCTCTGGAACTCCGATCTCTCAAAGTTCTTGATCTTTCAAAGTAAAACGTGGGTCCCGTTATACATATCGCATTGTTTTTCACTCTTAATAACTCGAAGTGGTTGCTGTGTACACACGCAGACGATCAAGCTTATAATTATGGACTTACCTGGATGGTCGAGTGAATGCCTTGGGGCTAGCGTGGTAGTGTTCAGTGTTTTCCCCAGGCCATTTTTGCCTGGCGGTACAGCCATGCATTGAAGATCCCCCGCCATGCTTCCCGCTATGCATGTTTATTTCAAAGCAAAATTCTTTTTCCATTTATGAAACATCTTAACTGTAATTAGTAGATATAAAATTGTTGTTTCTCCGCTCTCAAACTTCATAAAACCACTTGCACCCGCAGTGACATGACTAGAAACATCGTATATTGTATGCCTATGAAAATGATTACATACATGTAAACGGGGAAGGGGACTGGTGTCAAGATATCACTGATACTTTCATATAAGCCCCCAATTTAAACAAGAAATATTAACTGCCCAGAATAAGTTGATTCAAGTTTACTGTAATTGTATGGATTTGTTCTGCATATTTTTTGTTCAACACCCCTCTAAAAAAATCTCCTATATATAATATATAGAAGAAGGAGTAGGACAGAAGTTGATGTTGAACTGCCTTGTGAATTTATATTTCTTGTGTTTTGTGAAAACTTGTGAGAACCAATCTCTTGAAAAACTGATTTTGAAAAAAAAATGCTTTTGGTTTTGCCAGAAAAAAACCCAGAAAAATTCTATATTGAATTTACAGATATTAAAATATAATTATGAATTGAAATGATACTTGTTGATATAGATTTCATGAAAATGCATCAATTATAGAACATATCATGTTGTACGTTTCATCATATCGTTATATCATGATTAGGAGCAGTGATTTTGAGCCGGCTTGGATGCTTTAATGCCGCACCGCACACTTACTCTGAAAAAATTCCCCCCATGCATCAATTTTCTGGGGAAAACACTGAGTGTTAATTGGTTGATTACGTAAGTGACACTACACCTTGCTTCCTTCAAAGGGTAGAGAAGTAATTTGAAACTGGTGAAAGTTACGTATATTAAACCGCTCTTTACTTAGAATATTTTGTGATTAAGAAAACATAATATACTTTAATGTTTTTAAGGTGAAAATACGAATGAAATCATGATAGATTATCCTTACATGTTATAAATATAAACTTCCGGCCACTATAATTTTAGAACCAAAACTACCATAACAAAAATTTACGGATTTAAAACTTTCGATCTCTTGAACATTTGATATCTTGAAGTTTAATCATGGTCCCCTGAAGTTCGAGTTAACAAGATTCACCTGTAGCAAGATCTGCCTGTGCGGCTCAATTGCCAATTAGGGCCCTGTAATGTCCGTCTGTTCAGTCTTGTACAGCTAGAACTTTTGATGGGGGAATCATTGGAAGCTCATTCTTGGTACAAAGATTGTTTATGCCATGAGGTGCTTCTCGATCTTGACACAAGGTCATTTCTGCAAGTTTATTTTCACTGGCAGAAAAAGTACATATTTGCCTAGGCTTATTCATTTAAATGGAGAATCATTTGACAAATTCATACTTCATAGGAAGACTTTCTTACCTGCAGGTGTGTCTTAAGCTTGACCCAAGCCATTCCTGCAAGTTAATCCCTATTTTTCTTGTATAACAGTATAACAGTTTAACTTGATGCTACTGTTTTTTTTAAAAAGGTTTGAAATGTGTATGTTGACATGCATCACAGATCTTGTAGTTGGAGTCAAAATATGTAGGCTGAAGATAAGTTTTCTACAGAAAATAGATAGATACAATAAGATATACAATTTCTTTTTAGGAATTCATTTGCATCTCAAATCATTGCCGAAGCCTGGGTACAAGAAAAGATATGACAAGATTAACTTCTGTACTTTCTGCCACAAGGAAATGCATTCTAAAATATCCAGACATTTGCTTACCCATAAGAATGAACTGAAAATAATGGAAATTCAGATGCTACCAAAAAAGTCGAAGAAGAGAGGGATGCTATTCTTAGAATTGATCAATGAGGGAAACTATAAACATAACATTGAAGTTTTGAAAAATGGTGGTATATTTATAACAGCAAGACGAGAAAGTCCAGATTCGTTAAATCATTCACCTGATGAATATCTTCCTTGTGAGTTTTGTAAGGGTTTCTTCTTGAAGAATCTTTTGTGGCACCATGCAAAAACTTGCAAATTAGGTTCCATAAAAAACGATGAAGATGATGAGGATGAAAAGTTGGGAAAATCTTTTGTTAGGAAAGGAAGAACATTACTATATGGTTCACTCTTTGATGAAAATGAAAGTAATATTACACTTTTGTTAGAGAGAATGAATGATGGAGAAGAAAAAGAAATCATTAAGAAGGATCTTATAATTAAAAACTTTGCTTCAATTCAAGTTCAAGCTTTGGGAGAAGAAAGAATTCAGAAAAAAAATGACATGCATAGAGTGAGTTCAAATTGCAGAACCCTTGCACGTTTAGTAATCATGGCCCGTAAGGACATACCACTGCCATCATTGAATAAGCTACTGTCCCCAGAACATTTTGATAAAATTGTGAAGTATGCAAGTCAGCTCTCTTCTGAGGTGCCATCTCTTGGCCCAAGACTTGGTCATCTTATAGGTCATTGTATAATGGTTAAAAATGGCTATGCAGTAAGGAAAAATGACGAGACAATGTTGAATGCATCAAAAAACTTTAAGCATCTCTTTGATTCTGAATGGGGTTATAGAGTCAATGCACCATCAAGGAAAAGAAAGAGAGTGGCCAATTTAAACAAACCTTCCAAAATACCTAGCACGGGCGACTTGGTAAAATTCAGGGATTTCCTCATCTTTGAAATGAAAGAATCTGAGCAAATTGTGGAAAGTACTCAAGATCATTTAGCATGGAATCGGCTTGCAAAGGCCACTATGTGCCGTTTAATACTTTTCAACAAACGAAGGGTTGCAGAAGTGGAAGATTTACCTGTGGAGGACTTTCAGAAACGTCCCAAATGGACTTTAAGTGAGGAATTTGAAGAGTCTCTGACAGATATGGAGAAAATCTTTGCTAAAAGGTAGGGGGGAATCTGATAATTTTTTTTTAATTAATCTAAATTCTTTAATTTATCACAGTACAAACTTAGGTCACAATCAAATTGGTAATTCAATTTTACACAGATGCATTATTATAAAAGAAAGACTAATTATAGTTTATAAGTTAGATACAGCTATATTTTGCACACAAAATGGAGTTGACCTCACTTTTCTTTAAATCTGCATTTTCCTTAGTTTGTAATAAGATCATTTTTTTGTACGCTTATGCACTTATGCATAATTTGGTGATAATTTTTCATCTACCGTTAGGCTTAAGAAAAAAAATTGTTTGTTTCAGCTTTCCCGACCGACCCTAGCTTTTACCCCCCGACTCAAAACTTTAAGGATTTTTTTATGGAAAAACGTTTATTTATCCGATTTGGAAAAAAATTACTCAAAATTTTGGTCACAAAAATGTTTGAAGCAGTTACTCTTCTCACATCAGTGTAACTCAAACATTTTGTTTCAAAATTCCTGTATGTTTCCATGTGTTGTAGATTTTAATAATGCTCTCATCGTTGGCAGAGGAAGTATCTGATATATAATATCATTTTTGTGTTTTCTTAAGACCAGCTTAATAGTCAGGAATGATATTAAAAGTATTTCTCATTTTATACCATTCAGCAGTGTCAGTATCTAACCGGCATGTATGGATACTGCAATATTAAAGGGAAAAAAAATATTTGAAAAAATAAAAAAAATTTCTGACCGACCGACCCTACTTTTTTTCAGCATGAAAGCGGGAACAAACCATTTTTTTTTGTTAGGCCTTATATCCAATTTTTAAAATTTTAATTGTAAATTTTAAAGAAACTATTCAGATGTTCTCATCAAACTTCATACACTTATACAAATTATCATGTTGCATTACTTATATACCCTCCAGGCATTCAAGTCTTATGGACATATTTTTAGTTTTGCCACCCGTTTATATCTTATACTTCGAGATTGTGAAATGTAAGCAACATCGGACTTTGTCTACAGTGTATTTGTGATATTTGTAAGGAGTAGCCAAAGCAGATAACAATTGTATACAGAGATTTTTATTTTTGAACATAGGTTATTAATAATCTTTTTATTCTTGCAGGATGGATTTAGTCGAAGGTTTTGGGAAATCAAAAAAAAATATGAAGGCGTATATTCTTTTGACCCCTGATTCGAAAAGAGCATTAGAAGTTCTCACAAGATACAGATCTGCTGTTGGAGTTCGCCCAACAAACAAATACATGTTTGCAAGACTGCATGCCAATACACCATTATCTGGGACAACAGCAATGAAGGAATTATTGGGAAAATGTGAAGGATTAAAAAATCCTGAAAATATAACATCAACATCATTGAGAAAATACATTGCAACTGTATCCCAAGTAAGTACGATTAGCACTAGGTGTCCTCATGAAATACTATATGTCTCTTTTTTTCTTGCTTTCTCCATGCAGTTAGGTAAATTAATCTATTATGATTATTCCTAATAATATGATTCATTTAATTAAAATGATTTTTTTCAATAGATATTGGATATGACACAGGGAGAACTAAAATTACTTGCTAAACATCTGGGACATGATGTAAAAACACACAAGGAATACTATCAGTTGTCATCATCTGTGCTTGAGCTATCCAAGGTTAGAAGTGTTTTAGTTGTGACAACATTTAAAGAACTCATTTGCATATTTGTAATTTTCACCATGTGCTAGAGTGTTAATCTCTTAGAATTTTACCAACAAATGAAAAGTTCACGTAGGTGGTAGAATTATAAAGGTCCCCTGTACAGAAAAACTAAAACCTGTGCAGCATACATACCGTTACATATTATTGTGTAATAGGTACTCAAATTGTTTATAGCTGTGAATGGGTGGAAATTAAAAAAAAAGGGGGGGGGGGGGGTAAAAAGAACTGTATACAAGAGTCATTTAAGGTCAAGCTTCCCAAATGAAAAAAAGGTAATCCTGTAGAGCAGAAGCTCTATCCTAGAAGATTATGGAATTGGAAGATCAAAAAGAGTGATGGCTAATATGGAATAATTAATCATACTTTAGTGGTAGCTTACATGTATATAATTAAAAGAGCATGTATTTTGACAATGTTGATAAGTTATAGGTCATTAATTAATCTCTTGCAAGGTCCTTATGAAATACATGCATCTTTAAATGTTTTAGGTTGCTCGGATGCTTTATGCTGTGGAGAATGGTCAAGTCAATGCATGGGCAGGAAAGAAAATGAAAGACATACAGTTGGAAGGTACCGTAATTATTTTGTGAACAGTTTTATTTTTTCATACCTTCTTGTCTTTATTTACTAAGGACTATCCAGTGGAAATAATCTATGGGGATGGATCCCTATTTTATTTTTGTGTACTAAAGAGTCCAGGAAGATGATTACTTTATTACTGTTAATTCAGAAGTAGAAGCTTTGAATTATGCTTTCTGGTTGCCTATGGTAATTGTAAAGTGGTCTCAGGAAAGTTCAATTTTATGCCAAATTTACGGGTTATGAAATTAGTAAAGTCTAGGAACAATTCTTACATGGATGAAAACTCACAAAAAAGTTTATTAATGCCCCCCTTCGAAGAAGGGAGGGCATATTGCTTTGCTGCTGTCTGTCGGTCGGTCCACCAACAGTTTCCGTTCATTTTCTTCGCAGAGGATGAACATATTAAAATGAAATTTGGTATACAGGTTTATCACGATAATATCTAGGTCAAGTTTGATATTGGGTACTATCGAGCTATTTTCAACAGAGTTATGGCCCTTGGACATAGAAAAATTCCAGTTATTTGCAGTTTCCGTTCATTTTCTTTGCAGAGGATGAACATATTGAAATGAAATTTGGTATATAGGTTTATCATGATTATATCTAGGTCAAGGTCGATATTGGGAAAGATTGAGCAATTTTCTGCAGAGTTATGGCTCTTGGACATAGAAAAATTTCAGTTATTTGCAGTTTACGTTCATTTTCTCTGTGGATGTTTCCAAGGAGGGGGGCATAAGTGTTTCACAAACATTTCTTGTTTTAGTTACTTTAGCGGCTTAAATTTGTAATAAATAATTCAAAAATATTGACTGGGATTGAGGGCAACAATCATTATTTGAGCCCCAAGGGATAAACTATTGCAAAATACTATACTGAATTTGAGAGTACTACCTAATTCTGCTTTTAATTATAATGGTCCGTGATTGGATCAGTTTGAGGCAATAATTGCCTTTAATAATTGCAATTATAGTTGAATCTATCCGTAATGGGAGCCAGATAATTCAAACATGGTATGAATATTATGTTCCATCGGAAAAATGAATAATGTCCATGTGGTATCAATATTATGCTTAATCATAGGCATACATAATATCATTTATGTCTCTTTGTTAAATTGTTCAAGATGATGCACAGAAAGATGTGGCAAGTAATTAAATGAATAACAAAAAAGTTTTTTTTAAAGATATTTAGACATTTATTTTTTAAAGGAGTAGGGGCTTTACCAAAATTATGAAATTCATGGCCCCTGGGTTCAATATACAGGATGTAGGTTTATCGGCTAAGATGGTCAAGATTGTTTGAATTTTCTATGTTCCATTTTAGTTTTAACTTTTCTTAAATATGGTTTTACATGTTTGTACTGGTTAAAAAGATCCAAACAGCAAGTTAAGTGCAATCAACACTTTAAGTTCAGTCATTTTTTCTGAATTTGCTCCATCAGGAAAAAAAATGTTGTAAAATGCTAAAAAAGCAAATTTAATTAATAGTGTTGGACACAGAAGAAAAAAAATATTGTAATGAGAAGAAGGTTCCTTTGTTTTGAAAGATCTTAATTTTTTGAGTATGTGAAATGTACACACATATACAAGATTTCTATTCATTTGAAGTTTACATTGAAATCAACCCTACAATTTGGTATTTGTATGTTTAATTTATGTATACTATTTTGACCCAATAATTTGAAAAAACTGTTTTGCACATGTGCAGGAAGGAAGTTATCAGCCATATTTAATCATCCAAAAATATTCCCATATGATGGCAGATGAGTTTGCATTTGGTTTCCTTGCCTTTAATGACAATTTTCAATTTTCTGAAGCATGCTCCTTTTGTTCTGATTTTAATTTGGATGTTCTGGACTTTTGTGCTTATGGAGTAGATTTTTTGTGCTTTTTTAAATTTGATGAATTTTTCATCTGTAAATTTTTTTGTGAGCTGAATGGCTTTGATATCAAGAAATATGTGCTTCAAACTTAAGCTTTTCCCCCCTCACATTACCAACATAAGAGAATGCATTTTTTGGATATTCATTTACTTGACAACAGGCTATGGAGATACAGTTTTTTATTTACTAGTAAGTACCAATGTTATGACTTGAATTCACACATGATTAGAAGGTTAATTAGTTTCAGAAAGTATTTAGGGAATTTAAATGCTGTTTGACAAGGTCTCCAAGATGCATATTTTGGGGGAGATTTGTCACAACTAAAATTAATTGAGTCACTGGCCTCAGTTTGGAATTGTAAGACTATGATTTGTCAGAGTCAGCATGGTCAAGATCATACCGTTTCTTGCACACTGTGTGGCCTTGAGCCATCTTGATCAGTTGATGCATCTTTGGGGAAAAATGTGTGTTGCAAACCAAAGTATTTCGCAATGGCCTTATTTAGGAATTTATTTCTACTTTCTATGCATATTCAAACCTTATTAACATTTTGCACTCTGTGAGACTCAATTAATAAAGGTAGTCCTCTAACATGAGTAACATAAAAAAAACTGAAGGACTATGAAAATGAACTTCCATTGATACATCTATTTCCAAGACAATTTGATTTTTCAGTTTTCACTATCTGTCTTTGCAATATATGATATAATGCATAATAATATGTAAAATTATAATTTTTCCCTCAATTCACAGAACTTCCTGAACCTTTACCAAAAGATGATGATATTGATTATGAACTGGCACGGAAGGAGGACCAATCTAGTTCAACAGCAGATACTAGTAAGCCATCTTGTTCAGATCATGAACAGCCCTCAAATTCAGATAGTGAACAGCCACAGTATATAAGATCAAAAGGTAAGTAAGTCTTTGCATACATTTTAACTCTTCTGCCAAAGTCTATAAGTTATTCACTCTGTCTTCCACCTACTGCTTTTTTTTCAAAAATCCACTGCTTTTCTACAAAGTTTCATTGCTTTAATAAATGGGTAGCCATAGTGGTAAAAAAAAAATTTGTTTGTTTGAAATTAGTGCATGATTTGAATCGATGGCATACTAGCTGCAATAATTGAACCCTCTCCTGATTTTTTTTTTGGGGGGGGGGGGGGGGGGGGGGGCTACTTCTTCATTAGATCTCAGTAATGCTGCAAGTGTGGGAGTGATTCTCTCCCGCAACGATTTTAGCTCAAATCGAATATAAATGACAATAACATTTGCATTTCTTACCTGAATTCAAGCATTGTAGCTGTGTATTGCATGAATTAATCCAAAAATATCAAGTATAATCCATATATCGATATCTTTTTTTCGTGTATGTCAACAACGCAAGTTGAATTTGTCTGCCATGTTTACTGACCTTGATCGGTTTTATTTTGGGACAGCCAATGAGAATTCAGAAGCAGATCTTAACTGAATATAGAAAATCCCCTATTTAAACATAATTAACATGGTAAATATGAATTTTTCATGATATATACCATTTTCTTAAATGATGTTTTAGTGATCGAATGAGGTAAGATCGCTTATTAACACTGACATTCAAGTTATCAAGCTCATCAAAACTCCAAGTGTAAATCCCATTAAATCACGCGTGAACTGTCATGGCTGCTGGAAAAGACGACTGGTAAACATGCTAATGTGTTTTATCTGGTTTTGATATTAAATATATGGTTAGTTTTTTCAACCTGAATTAAAAAAAATCATCTTATCTAAAGGAAGTAAAACATAAAAACAATCTTTTAAGGCCAAAGTCAGTCGCATTAAAAAAAATAATTTTTCCATTATGGAGATCCTTCAGAATTGGAGCCCTCTCCAGTAAACATCAGATATAAAAAAATTGGATAAGGCTACATTATTGCAGCTAATGGCATACAAATGCTTTTTATTACTCTGATGATTGATAATTTAATTAATAAAGGTTGTCCTCTGACTTGAGTAACGTAAAAAAACTAAAGGACTATGAAAATGAACTTCCATTGATACCTCCAAGACAATTTGATTTTTCAGTTTTCACTATCTGTCTTTGCAATATATGATATAATGCATAATAATATGTAAAATTATAATTTTTCCCTCAATTCACAGAACTTCCTGAACCTTTACCAAAAGATGATGATATTGATTATGAACTGGCACGGAAGGAGGACCAATCTAGTTCAACAGCAGATACTAGTAAGCCATCTTGTTCAGATCATGAACTGCCCTCAAATTCAGATAGTGAACAGCCACAGTATATTAGATCAAAAGGTAAGAAAGTTTTTGCATACATTTTAACTCTACCATGAAAGTCTAAAAACTTGTGGTGAAGCAGCCTCAGGTAGTGAAGATTCAAGTTTCTTCAAATCATGGTCCTCAGGGGTAGGGTGAGGCCGCAATGGGGGCTCAAATTTTAAGATAGGAATATATAGAGTTAAGTCTTCTAAAATCTTCTTTTCAAACACGAATTTGCTAGAAAAGTTGTAACGTGTGGTGAAGGATCCCCAATTAGTGTAGATTCAAATTTGTTTAAATCATGGTTCCCGGGGGGTTAGATGGGGTCACAATGAGGGGTTCAAATTTTAACATAGGAATAAATAGCAAAAAGCTTTTAGAAATCTTCTCAAAAACCAATTTGCCAGAAAAGTTGTAACTTGTGTGAAAGCATCCTCAGGTAGTATATATTCAAGTTTGTTCAAATCATGGTCCCTGGGGGTAGGATGGGACCACAAATTGGAGGGGGCAAATTTTACATTGGAATATGTAGATAGTCTTTAAAATCTTATCAAAAACCGATTGCCCTGGGAACCTCTATCTTGTTTGAAAGCACTTGAGGTGTGTAGATTCAAGTTTGTTCAAATCATAACCCCCGGGGATAAGGTGGGGCCGAAATGGGGGGGGGGGGGGGTATTTAAATCTTACTATGGAATATAGAGAAAAATCTTTAAAATCTTCTTCTCTAAAACCAATTGGCCTGAAAAACTTGTATGGAAGTGCATGTAAATTCAAGTTTGTTCAAATCATGACCCCTGGGAATAGGGTGGGTCCACAATGGGGGGGGGGGTCGAATTTTTACATACTAGGAATATGTAGAGAAAAATCTTTTTAAAATATTTTCACAAAACCCAATGAGCCAAAAAGCTCTATCTTGTTTGGAAGCATCCTGGGGTAGTGTAGATTCAAATCAAATGTTTGTTCAAATCGTGATCCTGTGGGGGTTTGGGCCACAATGCGGGATTAAATTTGGGCCACAATGCGGGATTAAATTTGGCATAGGAAATTAAAGAGAAAAATAATTTAAATCTTTATCTTTAAACGGGCCTCGATGTTAAATATGTTTAAAAAAATTGATATTAAAAAATTTAAACAAAACATATTTCGCTTATTTTGAAATATACTGATATTTTCTTTTTGACTTTTTCAACTGTTTGGATTAAAAATTTGTCAATTGGCTATTGTTGTTTAGGTAAGTAATGTGGCCCCTGGGCCTTTTGTAGTTGATATCCTTAATTATTAATCTATATCTACATATGTAAGCATTTTAAAATGTATGCGAAAAAGACCCCCGTAATTTTACCTATATTCTTTGGGGTTCTAAATCTACCTCTTTTTCATCACTGAAGGTTAACACGTATGGTATTTGGTTTCAAGAATTTGCAATTGTATATCACTTAAAAACAACATAGAAAAACTTACTTTAAAGTGGTTTTTAGCTCACCTGAGCTGAAAGCTCATGTGAGCTTTTCTGATCACCCGTTGTCCGTTTGTCAGTCCATTCGTCTGTCCATCCGTTTGTCCATTCGTCTGTAAACTTTTTACATTTTGAACTTCTTCTCTAAAACCACTTGGCCAAATTCAACCAAATTTGGCACAAAGCATCCATGTAAGAAGGTGAATATAAATTGCAAAAATAAAAGGCCAGATTATATTCAAAGCGGAGAAAATCTCGAAACTGTTAAAAAAGGGGGGTGCATTTTAATAAATCTTCTTCTCAAGAACAACCTAGTTAATCTTAACGTCATTTTGCATAAATCATCCTTATGAAAAGGAAAATATAAATTGCAAAACTTAAGGGCTAATAATGTTTCAAATTTGAGCTAATTACAAAAATACTTACAAAGCGGGCTCATTATTTCATATCTTGTAGACTGGCAATTTTGTACAATATAGACTGATCCTGTAACAGGCATTGCCAGTCTATCGTACAATAGAAACAGAGTTTACCGTATCTCCATTTGAAGCAGCCATTTTGGATGCATGTTGTCAATCTTACAAAGATCAATATGTTTGTTGTGCAACAGAAACAGTTCTTGTGCAATTATAATCTTTGAAACATGGAAGATACATTGGTGCGGATTAATGTGAAGTAAATTGAGGTTAAATATTTCAACGCGTTGTCATCTTCACTTTTGACGATGGTTTTAGCTTGTTTTGATTGTTGTTTCAGTTTGCTTTTAACTTTGGGAACGATTGCCTGTATTCAGTATTCAGGTATTTGGAATTTTTACGCAAAGAGTCAAACATAGATTTTGGTAAATAGGCACTTGATTGTTTACCTGACAAAATGATAAAATCTGATGCATTAGTAACATAAAGACATTTCATTCAATTGGTAATTCAGTTTAGGGGTCACAATGGTGATTAATTCAAAAAGCTTTGTTAAAATGCGTAGCATTTTCTCGAGGCTATTTATTTTAAACGGACATTATTTTCGTTGATGGAGATATTTTAAAAATAAATTGTGCCATGTAATTTCGAGTTCATGAATGTGTAAATTAACTCCAAAGACATTAAAACGATGTTTATGTAATTAGAAAGGCGCTTTCACATTTTCAGTTAAACCCTGTTGTGACTGTCTAATCTGTAGAGATTATAGATACCGGTGATGCAAACACATACCGTGCATTGAAAATTACAACCGATATTTATTACATTTCGTGTTGATATTACAATTAGTTGGTAACTAATCATTTGTTTACATGAAAAAATGACAATAACAAACTGTCAACCATCTTCATAATTAAAATGTTGTAATTGGGTCATAGGGTAGGATTAATGCCTCCAAAATACACAGAAGTGCATAAATTGATTTTGTGCATGTCACTTGGCAAACTCAATTACAAAACATTTTGTATATATAATATATGAATACATTAAAAAAAATTAATAAATTGAATAAGTTTTCAAAAGTTGATTATAATTCTTGAAATTTCACTGAAATGTTTGTTGAGACATAAAATTTGTCTTACTAAACATTGAATAATTTGTATACAGAAAAATCAAAAGGATGATGTGCTATAACTACTTTGTTTGGTCCCTTCTCATTTGATGAATTAATCTGCAACAATTTTGGTAGTTTTCAAACGAGCAGTTCTGACACAGTATTATTATGAGGATATCTGCATTATCATTATTTTTAAGAAAATCATCTTGGTTTGTAGCCATTTGTTGTTTTTGAGGAAAGATGAAAACAATTGATGGGCCTTAGTACAAAACTGATACAGCAAACTACGTCTCTAAGCGTTTAATGAGTGTAACTCCAGAAAAGTTTCTACATAATGTTTTGACTGACCTTTGTCCAATCAGATCAGTAGATTAGTAGGCGGAGTTGAGACATTACGCTCGTGACTTGATGATAAATTTATGTAACTTTGAAATGTTTTGAAATTCTTTAACCGGGGAATCACGATGTCTATATATAGATAATGGTTAAAGTAATGTCAAACATCAAAACTGTACGAATATTTAAGAAAATGTTTTCTTTACAAGTGTTACCGTTAGTATTCAAATAAAAGTATGCCGAATCTTCCTGGAATTACACATAGGTTGTAACTTTACTTTGTTTAAAATCTTTCTTCATGGTTACTCAATTTGCCTTTACCTAAGGACGAATTTGTCCGCCATTGTTTTATTTTTGCACTGAACATCCGCCTGCGTTGCCTTTCTGTTTCACTGAATCTAAATTCATAACTAATATTCAAAATATTTAATGCCCGTTTTCTTGGACTCTATGCCAGAAAATTTGGTTGGTTAGTTATGTGTATGAAGATACTGTTGTCGACGACCAAAGAAGTTTTCACAATCATTTTTTAAAACGCTTTAATGTTACACCAACAAAGGATATACATGTAATATATAAATCTTAATTAATTTGTTTGCCAGTTTATAACTAGTGATGATTTCTTCATGGGCACCACCTATGATTTAATCAATTCTCTCTCTCTCTCATTCAACCACATGTCTTGTTGTTCCTTTACATCTGTATTGGTTAATCCATCTCCTATTACAAATAAAAATCCTTTTCTTTTGGCTGGCTGATACAACCATTGCCATAAATCGAAATATTTGAACAATGCTGAAATCAGTTAGACGCTTTGAAAGTAATGTTTCTTGATATATTGTGAAACGCTTGACTGATGAAGACCATCAGTAGTCTTGATCATGAAGACGTTTAGGCTTCACAGTGAAGATAGGTAAAGATAAGCGTCTGAGTGATCAACCTAAATGAAAATACGAAACATTCGGACAAATTTGAAAAAAAGATGTGTTGGCATCAGGAATTGTTTAATCGCCATGTGGGCCCCTGGAATTGCATTTTCAAATCGCCCACACGAAAACTTAGTTGCAAATGGCGAGTGGGGGACTGTTAAATTTCAAACCCTGCTTCCAGACTATCTGGCGATTTATGTCCATCAATCTTTGTTAACTTTCACATATGAGATAAAAGTTGTGAAAATGAAATGTATCTCATCGGCATGGTATATTCATAGAGCTTAGCATCTTAAATAAACACAAAAATTATTCACTTAAAAATACACTTATTTAAGTTCAATTTTTTTTTCATAAATACCAATACACCAAACAAAAAATATTGCAGGTATATGTCAAGTAAACCACCTTTTCCAGTACAGTGGACCCCGCTTAATATAATAGTTATTTTGTCAGGAAAAATTATTATATTAACCGGACTATAATAATAACCAAAACTTGCTAAATTCAATGTGTACAAGTATGATATGTACCTATTCACGTCATGTTTTATTACTATCTATTTCTAGACAATGTAATTTCCACAATAATTGATGATTTCTTCTAAAACTTTACTTTTAATGCTTCAAAAAAGTTAATTTCATGGATAAAGTTAACTATTACAAGCTGGGAAAATTGCAAGATCCACCAATATGCTTCCGATGGGTTGACATTCTTTCATTTTGTTTTCTGCCTGTACTTCCGGTTTTGACTAAATCTAATAAGGCATTCATGAGACAATTCGTTTTTAATAACTTCTTTCATTAAAAATCAAATAATCCACAAAGCTGTGCAGAATTTTCTTATTTCCTTTGAATTATTTAGCCCATTCTTCCTATAGAATAAAGGCATATTTAAAAAAGATTTTGTCACCACTTAACTGCAGTACAAATCGTCAAATGGAACATCATGTACAATGCTCAGCCATGTAAAATATCCCATTTGTTATAAATTATTTTACAAAAATAAGAGGCATTCACTTATTCAAACTGTAAAGAACTTCAGTATATACAGCGATGTCACTTGACAGGTGCAGAGGTAAAGTACCCAAGCCACGTGCAGTGTGGCGTGACTAATCCCGTCTGGCCAGCACTGTCGGTAAATTTCAAGGTGATTTGGGGAGTCAGAGTGTTTATACAAGCTTCTCATGAGGGGCTAGCTCGTGAAAAAGGTGTGAAACTCAATTGACAGGCGTGATCTTTCTATTATATTAAGCGGAGTGCACATTTTAAGCTATTTTAATAACCGATGTAAAATACAATGATTTATTAAGAAATGGTTTTGTGTTTTGAAAAACTATTATATTAACCGAACTATAATATTAAACGGGTATTATATTAAGCGGGGCCCTCTGTATTTTCATCATATAAACTAGATATGTATAACATGACCTCTTAGACAAATTATTAATAAAATAAAATGTTGGCATCCTTTAATTGTGTAGATTCAACATGTTCAAATTATGATTACACACGATAAAGTAGATTCACAATGGGTGCTGATTTTTAAACTGATATAATTCTCAGAAAATGTATGAAATTTTTTTATCTATGAAGAGATAATACTTTACATATGTGCAAAAACTGCAGGAAATAATATTCCGGTGTTACATATAATATATATATCGCAACATATTTTCACCTCCACCCCTCTATAGAATATTGAGTCTTACAACAGTATTAAATTTTACTGTTCTTAATTATTTAAAGTGTTTTAAGTTAAAGTAGTTCGCTATTGTTGCTCAGGTGAGCGATGTGGCCCATGGGCCTCTTCTTTATGCTTCAATCCTGGATGCCCAAGCATGGCAAAGCATCAGTCTTTTGAATGAGCAAATCTTTTGTGTTTGTTTCATCCATCACAGCTGCCTTTTATTCACAGTAGGCTGCTCAGTGATTCATTCTATCAGATCTGTCGTCAGACGATTAAACCGTCAGACTTTCTTCTCTAAAGCGAGGTTTATTTTGAGTTTTTGGTCTTGATGCTTAGAGCGTGAATCGGAGCTGGAAGTGACGTGATTGACTTGAATAGGTCTTACCAAAGTAAATTGCATTAGTAACTTGTACCTTTATTTACATTACAAACATCATTATTAAAAAGATGATTTAATATAAAATAGAAATAATCTGTCATATGGATGATTCTCCTTTTTTAGGAAAACGAGGTACTAAGCGGCAATGGACAAAGGAAGAAACGGATTGTCTTAGAAAGAAATTTAAAGGATACTTATCCGGGATTCAGAAAAGTGTTCATCAGTCGGAATTGAAGGAGGCCCAAAAGATATGCTCAACAAGGACATTGCCACAATTAAGGGCAAAATTAAATAATATAAAACTGGGGAAATCAAATTGTTGAAGTTTATTTTTCCTTATTTTAAATATCTTTATTATTTTATGCATCAGCAAACACAATTTGAAGATTGTATTTTGCAATGTCTGTCCATCTGTAGGCAATGTTATCTATAAAATAAGTTCTAAGAAACCAATGCAGTGTGTATGCTTTTGTTAACAGGTGTTTTTTTTTTTAAAACAAAGACTTTATCTTTTTAAGAAAATTTTTACAATATTGTCTCAAAAGATGTATGTGAAGATGTAGGGGGAACATATTGGTAATAAAACTATAGTGTCTGTTTATCCAATTCATTTACACGTATCATTCAGTTTATTTCTCATTCCATTTGTCCTTCCAACTTTCATTCTGATCCATAATTTTTTTAAGATGATTTTTGGGGACAAGTCAGTGGCTATGACCATTGTCAGGTTATCAAATTGGCACTTATCCAAAATGAGGGCCCACAGAGGGTATTTATCCTTTTTGAACAGTTCTTGTTTATATGGATTTTTGTATTTTTTAGTTCACCTGAGATGAAAGCTCAAATGAGCTTTTCTGATCAATTTTTGTTCAGTGTCCGTCTGTCTGTGTGATTAATTAAGAATTATTGGAAATTTGTAGGTAATTTATAAAATAAAAACCTTTAAAAACATATGCTTTGAAAAGCTTAAATTTATGTATGGTAGAAGCATACTCGGGTAGTGTAGATTTAAGTTTGTTCAAGCCATGATCCCCTGGGGTAGGGTAGAGGCCACAATTCGGAAGCATTTTCAGAGTAGAAGCATCCTCAAGTAGAGTTTGAAATGGAATAAAAAAAAGTTTGTTCAAATCGTGATTCCAGGGGGTATGGTGGGGCCACAATGGAGGAAGTCAAATTTTATACAGGGGGGGGGGGAGGATTCAATTATTTTCAAAACTAAAGTGCAATAAATATTAAAATAGATAAATGGTATTACTTATATGCAAGCTTCTTGACATACTGTTAATTCTCAATTGTTTAGGTTGTTGCCCGTGGACAATTATTGGGGCCCCGCAAAGGTTCAAAATCTGATGTAGGTAAATATATTTATATACAATTGCTAAGATCTTCTTGAGAACTGCGGTGCTTAATATGTGGTATTGTTATAATGAAAAAAAAATTATACTGAAACTTTTTATACAGAATCTTTTAAACTACATTGTCCAGAATTTTATAAAGCTGATTTTTTATGGCTATGGTTGCTCGGGTGAGCATTTTCACCATTGTTACGGTGATATATTATTTTGACATTCATGATATGAATTTGACATTCATAATATTAAAAGATTGATAGTTAATCAATTTGCCCTGTTCTATGGTTGTTTGTGGTTTGTTTATTACTATCGTAAGGTATTCAGCCCATAATACAATTTTAAAAAGTGAATTTTCTTTTTGGTCAAAACAATAAAAACCCAATACATACTTCATAAATAAACTCATGCAGGTTTTTTTGTTTATTTGACCGAAATATATTGATATACGATAATGTAATAATACTTCCTAGTAAATAAAAAAAAATCATCACTTTTTCTAGCATATTGATATCAAATTCAGTGTTCACACATAACTGTATGAACCATTTTGATGCAATATATTAGTTAATAAGTTTTGAAGCATTTATTGTGTAATAAGTTTGAAATATCAAGATTGTTCCAGATTAACTTCAAATTATTTTGATGACAAAAATATTAAAACTGATCATATATGCACTCCTACAAGGAGTTTTGCTTTAATAAATATACTCAGAAATAGATTGGACTTTTTCAAATTTATTTCCTTATGCATTTTGACATGTACATGCAGATATTACTTGTAAAAGAGAGGGGAAAATTCAGAGTAGAAACAAGAATTTAACATTAAAATAAATTGGGAAATTTAATCAAGTTCTGGAAGTGTTTATAAGAATTATCTATCCCGTTTGTCACTGTGGTAATAACAGCTTTGTTTATATATGGTGAAAAGATAGGAAAAAATGTTGTAAACTTGACATTCTCCGATCATTAGCTGAAGTATTGTTCTTAAAGGTGCGTTATTATATCACCGTGATACCAAGGAGCGAAAGTTATTAATGTTTTCTCAAGCCAAAGTAAAAAATTATCTTGTACTGCATGTATTGTGGGAAGATAAGGTATTGACAAAATTTCCCATAACAATACAAACAACGCTGTTGTAAATGAATTGAACTATGCGGAAAATACAGGACTAATTACAAAAGATTTCTCAAAGTCCTTCAAACCCGTATATTTATGTACACGGCATGACGGAAAACGGAATATGAAAACGAACATGCCTTATACATGTACATGTACTGTTGTTTCAAAACAATAATTGTCTGGGGGTATTTTCTGATAATCCAAACAATAAATTTGTTCGGTTGCTAAACATTACTACATGTAATTTTGCAATTGGACAATCCTGGATCCGCCAAAAGACACATTTTTACAACGTACCCTCATTGTCTACTATATGAAAATGTTACCTGGTATTTTCATCTTGATTTGACAATTACAATTGTTATATATGACCCAGTTATCGAAAATTTTGTGGCATTTAGTTTTTTCGACTGTATATCCGTCTGTATGTCTGTCCGCAAAAACTAGTGTATTCTTTGTGACAAAACCTTTCTTTGGGTGTTAACATATTGACCGGTTGACCTTGACCTTAGAGTTTGTCCCACTTTTGCAAAATTTTACCAAACTTTAACATTGGCCATAACTTTTGAATGGTTGCTGCTAGTGCTTTCATACTTTACATGTATATTCCTTGTAACAAGACCTTCTCTACCGTACCAACAATTTGAACTTCGAGTTTGACCTTCTTTTTTGAAGTTTTATCCTTGGACATAACTTTAAAACGGTTGGTACTAGGGTTTTCATATTTCACATGTTTATTCCTTGTGATAAATCAGGTACACGACCTTTTATGGAAAGCACTTTTCAACACATGACAATGTTTCGTCAAACCCATTCTCCAATCAATTGAATGAATCGCAAAGCATGGCGGTTTACTACGTGTATACGATTCAACAGCGACATGTGGTTCTCATTGGTTTACTACGTAATGTTAACTTGGTCATCGGAAAAAACTCTACAGCTTCTTTACTAGTATTCTATAAGGCTTAAATTGAAAGTAATAATTGCGCACCTTATATGTTTTTAAAGTAATGCACAGTTTCTTTTTCCGCTAATATATTTTTAATAATTGGGTCAACGACACACTACTATAAGCTAATTGCAAAACTATTCAAACAGTTGTTAATTGATATATTTTTATAACAATATAATCATAGCTTTCAAGAATGACAGAAAGACCAAGCCATCACAAATTAACGGAAATACCAGTATAAATCGATCATAACTGATTAGACCCAACAACTAATTTTGGAATATATATATGTTTTTCAACAATAGGGTCCAAGACCCAATTCCACAGTTTAAATGCAATAGGTATATATACAGTTGGTTAACAATTTAGTCTTGTTTTTATGGTATACATAGCTTCCCGACGTGAATTTGGATATTATTCATCTGATCCCGTCGTCGCATGTCAACAAATAACATTTGGCCCAATAATTCATAAATACAAAGCAGACCCAATAAATAAGCAAGTTTGAGTATATATATATATATATATATATATATATATATATATATATATCTTATCAGCATTACTATTTCATTTCTTATTTAAATTCAGTAACTTCAAAGACATAACCTAAACACTCTTAGAAGTCTTCACAAAATCGAAATGTTTATGTACAAATTAACTAATAAACTGGTTCTCTACAAGGGCTAGTTCTCCTGTCGCAAAAACAATGATATTAAGGACAAGGTATTTTATGAATTCTTTTTACTCTTAATATATCATCTACATTGCAAATAGAATTCCGTTTTATACAACACCAAGATTTGTCGTTGTGGAATTAGCTATATTATCAAAATGATCAGAATTTTCGTTTTTAACTCGAATTGTCTCAAATTATAAACTGCTGTCATCCTACCTAGCCCGCAACAACTGTATTATTGATGTTGATAGAGTATGAACACTTATATATGATACACATCGCCTCTTACACTACAGTATTTAATGAGATATATAAAATTAAAGCTGTGAAAATTGATAAATACCGTTATACCAAGCTTATCTAATACCTCTGTACATAATAATCATGTTGATTACAACTTTCAAGACTGTAATATCTTCTATTCATCATTGTAGCCTTAACAGCCTTTTTAGGAGCCAAATAAATAATGAAACAAAGAGAACTATAGTATCAAAAGTCAGAAGACCAGGTAAGATGTTCGATGGTCATGTATGACTTATTGGGGTGAGTGCAACAGTTGCACAGATTACAGACAATTTGTCAATCCCATTCCCACTTTTAAACACCTTACCCTCATCTAAAAACAAACCTACCCAACCGAAATAGAAGTGCTTGCCCTCACCCTAGATAGAATGTTCTATCGTTAAAATGACAGATGCCCCACGGACCCGGTTTAACGATAGAATTCGTCCCCTATACTTGCTTTGTAGCAAATGAAAAAAAAATATCGCGTTGTATATCACCTAAATTTTCATATGATTGATCTCATATACCTGCAATGTTGCTCTTTTATAATCCCATTTTACCACATTTACTGTTTTTGCAACGAAATCGCTGCCACTTTTAACATCACTTTTGAAAATTCGCTGTTTACGGTCGCCACGTTGATGATAAAATCCGAGACAATCCGAGTGCGATTTCCGAAAAAATTGCAGGCAAATTCAAAAATGTATATTAACAAAATTCCTTGGTATGACCCATTAAATGGATATTTTGTGGACTTAACTACATATGCAAGTTCAAAAAGGTTTGTAATGTATAAAAATGTGTTTTTCCCCCTGTAGATTATTTTTAACAAACTTAAAATCGACGCAAAGCAGATCCGCTTTGCTGCTGCTACATTGCAAGTATATGGGACGAATTCCTACTGTGACCTGAGCGTAGCCTGGTCACGGTAAGATTATTCTTTCTAGCCCTCACCCATATACCATATTCAACCCAATCCTCAACCCCCCCCACAATGCTAGTGCATGCACGGATCTAGAATATTTTTTTATGAATCCTCCTCCCCCCCCCCCCCCCCCCCCCCCCCCCCCACTCTAGATCCATGCAAGTAATGACTTTAATTTAATCTTTTCTAATTTACAACTAGAAATTCTCTATAGCCTTTTCAAATTTGGCTAATGCCTTCTTTTTTTTTCTAATTCCAAGCTATGCTATAGTCAGAAGAGCTTTTTATTATCCTTTAGAAATATAAATATGGCTTTACATATGTATTTTAATGCAATTTTCTGGTTTTCGTTCATCACAATACAGTATGATGACATCTAGTAAAAGTAACATTTTTTTTAAGCTACTGAAGCATTATACTTGCTCTAAGAGAAATAAATTTTTAACCGGGTGTTCCAAAGGAAAAATCAGGTTATTGAAATGGTGAAAATGGCGGGTGGGTGGGCAGGCGGGTGGGCGGGCGGCTGCCAAAAGGGTACCCTTATTGTATGGATAACTCCTCCTACAGTTTTCAAGATAGGAAGTTGTTCTTTTGCAGATCAATTGTACATATATCAGAGGTGTGCATATTGCTAGGATTTTGATTTCTGATAATTTATGAAAAAAATACCAGCTGCTGAACTTTGTCGTTTTTTGGCAAAATATTGCATATAGGATACCCCTATTGTACGGATAACTCCTCCTACAGTTTTCAAGATAGGAAGTTGTTCTTTTGCAGATCAATTTTACCTATATCAGAGGTGTGCATATTGCTAGGATTTTGATTTCTGATCATTTATGAAAAAAATACCAGCTGTTGAACTTAGTCATTTTTTGGCAAAAAATTGCATTTAGGGTACCCCATTTCTCTGGATAGGTAGTGTTCATCATTTCAGGGTTGACAAATGGATCATGGATACTGTTTACACAAAAGAAAACCCAGTTTGCTGTCACATTGACAGCTTTTCTCTTCTTAATACATGTTTTTTCACATCATGTTGATAGGTAATACTCTATTTTATTTTAATTTTGAATACATGCCATCAAATCAAACATTTTTGAAGGTTTCAAAAAGATATCGCTTAAAAATTTATTATACCGATGTTATACTTATGAAAAATGATATACTGCAACTATATAGGAGAGTATACTCTTATATTAGATTACAAACACCTTTCAAAAATTTAATGTATTTTTTGGCTTACACAGCCACATTTTGATACAAAAGAAAAACCATGCAGCATCAATTCTTATAGGAATAGGTTGCATTAAAGGATATTTATTTATTCTTTCTAAAGATGGATTGCTTCGTCCAAAACAACAGCCAGATAACCCTATGATATATGAAAAGTCCGTGCAGACTAGAGACATGATTTGGCTTGGAATTTGGACGCTCTGTTTTTTTGAAGTTACTTACCTTGCAAGAAGATTCTATGCAAGATACACAAGCAATGAAAAGTACATTAGGTAATGTTTTGAGATTACAGTATTATATAAGGCACATTGATAAATAAGGGCATAGTTATATATATAATATAGTAGTTTAACAGTTTATATTCTTTTCTATTTTTTTCCACAGGGCAAGATTTCCATCCTTTGTCTATAGCAAGGAATTCTAAAGAAGATTTAAAGAACATTCTTAGTTCATCTAAAGAACAGATGAACTAAGTTACTGTTATATGTATTATTCACTTTTCTGAAATAAAAGTAAGGTTTTACTTGTTTACTGAAAATGTTATTCATTTATTTCAGTGCACCAGAAAAGGCATTAATATGAAGTACATTTTATCAGTTAAGAATGTTTATGTCATTAAATATTTCTTTAATAAAAGTTTAAAAGAGTAATTAGAGAAACTTTAACTTAAACGCTTAAAAATAGAATTTTGATGATTTTCAAAAATTGATAGGATTTGAAGCAGTTCTGAATTATTTGTAAAGGATTTATCCATGGTGTCAGTAACTTGAAAACATTATCTGACAGTATAAATGAAAAATTGGCAAGGAATTACAGCTTTAAGATCCATATCTCCTGAAATAAAGATTATGCAAAACAACAATTTGTTAAAGATGAATATCATTTATATATCACTGCATTTCTTTGATGTAAAAAGGACTGTCAAACCAACCAAAAAATGACAACTTTTGTCATTTAGATGTGGTGTAGAGAGAGAGAGAGAGAGAAAGATATCTGACTTAGTCCTAATCATTTTGCATCTAGGGAAAACACACACAGTCTCTCTCTCTCTCTCTCTCTCTCTCTCTCTCTCTCTCTCTCTCTCTCTCTCTCTCTCTCTCTCTCTCTCTCTCTCCAGAGAAAAGGATGATCTATCCCGCCTATGCCGCGCATGATAATATGTAAGATAGTGTATCACCATAAAAAATTATGCAATATACGTTTCAAAAACATATGTTCCCCAGCCGATGTCCAATAAATATAGAACAATCTTCGTGCGAACAGAGACCAGGGTCCTCGTCATTTAGCACGAGTCGGTCAGCGTGGATCTTCGGTGACAGGTGTTTCCTTCATATTCAGGCATCAGAACCCTCCTCTATAAAATGGTCAGCCCCGGCCGGTGAGTCTTTCCCTCGGAGAGACTCGGGTTGGTTGCCATGTTTTCTTGTTTAGACGCCAAAGGTACGTATTGATTTATCAAGTAACGATTACTATTAATTAAATTTTGTGTGAAATACATTCCTACATGTAACAAAGTTGACGTGAAAAGTTCGAACGCGAATAATATTGTCGTTAAACGAAATATTACATGTATTTCAATATATGTCTGTCAAATTAATTTTGAAACCATGCACAGTATAATTTTCATCTTATGTCGTTCAATCATACTACCGTGTTGGCTATTTGCATTGCATGAAAACTTTGAAATGTAGTGTCAACTTTGATACTTTTAGAAAGCAGAGTGTTTTCGATAGGAAAAACTTAAGTTTTCTTATAAATTTGTATTCGATCGTCTGATATGTCTGAATAAAATTTTCAATCTACATTGTTCCATGTACTGTTATGTTAAAAAGGCAAACAATGAATTAGGTTACAAGACAAGGGCGAGTGAAGAAATAAATACATTTACATATATACATGTATTTATAAATGAATTTATATAAAATAAAGGATATTTTAGATGCGAAGAAATCCACTGAGTTCCTTTAGGATAGGTAAAGGAAAGACATTCTCTATGCTTATACTTTTTATGATAAAAAACCCGAAAAAGAACAAATTCGTTTTTTATAGTAATTGCAGTGTATCAATATACAGGGCGCGATGTTCAACTAAGTAAAACTCATTATTTCATTCATGATTAGAAAACGCATGTCGTACAAACAATTTGTAGATTTTTTTCATTGTTGATTAGAATGAACATATTTATCTATTGTCAAGTTTGCATTTGATGAATGTGTGTACGTGTTTGCAATACCAAAATAGACAAATAAAAACATGACTAGGACACCGTCATCAACTAGGATTTGTTTGTTTGGGTTTTGTTGGGTTTTTTTGGGAGGGGGTGGGTGGGTTGTTGGTTTTTGTTTGTTGTTTTTTTTTTCTTGGGGGTGGGGGTGGAGTGTTGCCTTGCAATAGGCTCATTCATTCGTTACTGGTAGTGTCGAAAATTGAGTCAAACCTAAAAAAAAAAATCATGCTTAAATGCAAATGAACAAATAATTCTGAAACAAGTGATATCTCTTAAAATAAACACATAATTAAAGTTGAAATAAAAATTAAGAAACATTTGTAACTTTAGTACATGAATCTCGGAGATATTTGTAAAAAAAAAAATCATGCAAAAAACTTTTAATTATCACGAATGACAAAGTAATGTAAAACATAAATCACCGACTCTTATCTATAAGTAACAACCTTATTTGTGACATTTATAAATATCAAAACATACAGTACAATCCACTCCAATTGGGGTTTTTTCTTTTGAATGATTGCTTATGCTGTAATTCAAGTTTTTAACATTTTAAGATATGCACCATTAATTAATCAAAAAATTATTCATGATTGGACTGACTTTATTTTCTCTCTCTCTCTCTCTCTCTCTCTCTCTCTCTCTCTCTCTCTCTCTCTCTCTCTCTCTCTCTCATGGCAATTGAAATAAATTAAAACAGAATTGCATATTGTGTGCAATATTTATATCTTCATTTGAAATTAATCAACCCACGTATCGCCTGTTTGTGTAGTATCAACTGATTTTTGCAGTTCATGAATATATCAACATAATGTCGTTCGTGTTCAAAATAATTTTACTCGTTAAAACATGCATGCCACATGACACAATTTTATATGAATTCAGAACATAGAATAAGAAATATAACGGTTTGGATGGGGGGTTTCCGTAATTTCCATTTTTGCTTCTTCCGGATGCAAATATGTACTTGCTTTTTACCAGCAATGAAGTATAAAAGCATTGTTCACCTATGTGTAATGTAGATATATCGGAAGAAACTGTCACATTCAGTGCATGATAAACTTCAATGGCATTTGCTATTGCCAAATGTTTTGGCATATTTGCGATATTCCTTTAATAATTTTCTATTAATTCTATTAAAGTACGATAGAATTTCAAGTGCGCAACATACATTCATTTGATTGACGCTGCTTCATTAAAATATAATTTGCTATTCTTATTTCTATTGAACCCATATAAAGGTATAACGCTAACAAGAGATGTTCCGAACACTAAGTATTTTTACCGAGACAATATTGAACATTTAAATTGACCACATTATGTCGATGCTACATTTAATATCGATAAATATGTCACATGTAAATCAATGCACGTGGTTACGTAAAAAAAACAACCCCAAACCCAACCAGCACATCGTAAAGGGGGGGGGGGGGGTGGGTGCGTGTTACATGTGAAAAATATTAAAGAAACCATGGTTGATGCATAGATTTAAATTTCCTATTTTTTATTAATTTTGAAGGCGTTAAAAGATACTAGTATATTAATTTGATTAAGAAAAATTCGACTTTAGTTGGTTTAGCAAAAAAAAAGAAAGAAAAAAAAAACTCACCAAAACTTTGTTCATCTTCTAGGTTTATTTGAAGTTGCTTGTCACAATATGTCAGTTAGATAAGGATAAAAAAAACTATATAACTTATAGCGAATCTTGTTTTTAAGGCAATGGTCATTCAAGATGTAGAGAACAAATGTCCTGTCTCTGTAACTCTTGGTATCTGGCTATAAAAACCGCACAAAAGAATTTGTCGCAGCAGACAATATCGTTTTTACTCTATTTGCCAAACACGACAGAAATTAAAGGTCGCTTGCCTCAAAGTATCTAGAACGGCCTTGTCTATCTATTTTTACAAAGGCGAAACAAACACCAGAGCAATGTAAAGTTTGCAAATCTATTCACTTAGTATGCAAATTATGAGACAAATATAATTATAAAGATCAAACCCTAATCCTTTATTTAATTAAAAAGAGACTAAATAACAAGTTATAATTTTGACGAATCGTAAATAATGAAAGGTCATATTTTTGTTAAATGCTATCACTAAAAATTTGGAAGTTTATTAAAAGCTATATTTATTCATAACTTTGACCTGGGTCTATTTTCAGTTTATCGTATTTGAGCCTGTATTCACAGAGATGTGTTTGTGTACTTAAACTTCATCTGCAAAGAAACTGAGTACCGGTCGCAAGTCTTTAAAGATGTAGAAAAATGAAATGTATAAAATCATAAATAATTCACATCGTTTTTGTTTTGACAAATACATCGTTTTACAATAGACATGAAACAATTTAAATCTTATTTAAAACAATGATTTGGAACTGCCTTGCTGGTCTGCTGTATATGCATGCATAAATGAACATATAATACCATGGTCACCAAAAAAAGCACAGTGAGCTCAACATTTTTGATACAGGTTTGTGAGGTTTTATTTTATTATAGTTTTTTTCTTCAATTTCTCGGTCAGAACGATGCTAATCGGTTACAAAATTAGTAATCGGTTATCCTTGTAAATATAAAATGTTGCATATTTTAAAGCAATTTCACGTATCTTCTGAAACATTTATATCTGGTCAAATTAAGCTGGAGACGGTTAAGACCCTGGGAGGCTGAGACTGAGGTTGTGAAGGGAAATTGGTCATGTGTGTTGATAATAATGATTGTTAAAACAACATGTCGATGCAGTGTCTGCTCACTTTTTATCTAATCATTAATGAATGATAATAAAATCAATTGAGTACAAGAATTATTATTGTACCTTACTTATACTAATGCATAGCAAACGCTTTTGTCTATTTTGGACACATACATGTACACTTGTGTAACTACATGTATGATAATAAACGTTGAATATTTCGTACAGAATATTTGTATATATGTACCTCGTGTACCGTCACGTTGACGGTTTGATTGAAATAAATTGAATTGAATTGAATTGATCTAAAACTTATCATAGACAAACATCAAATGACCCTCGCTGATCACTTAGTATGCAAATTATTATGAAAATTATATATAATTTTCATATAACATAATGACTTACATATCTACAGAATATTCCTATTGAGCTTTTAATGGCATTATTGACAGTAATTTTCATTAAAAAAAAAAATGACACAAATTTGTGTAGTTTGATACGAGTAACCGATTACTAGTAATCGGTCGAAACGAATTGCGATTAACCGGTTAGCAATTCTGAAATCGATTGCAATCCCTATAATCTTATCAAGTCTTTTGTTACAGAACGCAAGATAAAAGTATTTTTTCGCGTGCGAGAAATATTTGCTGTTTATAAGTATTGATAGCCGTCGCGAACTTTTGTATAGGTCCACGTACAACAAGTGTGTATGTTATAGGGTGATTCCATGCATTAGTTGTTTTGCGATGATGTTTAACGTACTTTCTAGGTTTCTGGCAGATTTATGTGCAGCGCATTTGACACTCACCTTCTCAATTTCTCCAGTATGGCGTGGAAAAGATTAATTTTATTTTTTTTTATGTCCACTTTACAAAATTCTATTTCTATATCTAAAACCTTTTTTGGTGGCAATAAATTCGACATCTCGAAATAAATTCTATAAAATCTAGATAAGTCACGAGATTACTTCACCAATGTTTGATTATATCACCAAGAAAATTCGATAGGAATATATAATGGCTAAAATTGGTTATTGTTTATTGACTGGAAAAAACCCTAAAAAAGTTGATTTACGAAACATTCTAAGATCAGGAGGAAGTGATTTTTTATATGCTTTCCATTTCTAATAATCCATTCATAGTCTAACAAAAATTTAAATTTTCATCCGGAATTTTTATATCAAAATACAAAACGGTGCCAATCTGACTGGCACATTGCAGTGAGAAATATAACAATGGAGCTTTTGTTATTTGAAGACTGTAGTCAGAGGTATGTTATTAGAAATAGTGAATCATCGAATGATTAGACAAACAATTCAGACTGAAGAATAAATCGGAGTCTTCCGACAAGATACTTTCTCTTCATGTGTTAATTGTTATAAAAACATAAAACAGACAACACACAACTTTTTATTTATTTATTTTTGACGATACATCGTAAAATTTCAAAGGTCCATATTTGGGTGAGATATAAAATACATGTTTATGGGATTCATGAAAAAAATTATACCTTTGTTTAAATCATCTATAAATAAACACTCCCTGGCATAAATCCAAAACATTGACGTTACGTTTGTTAATGGTTTGATAATAGTTAAAATCGGACTGAATAATTTCCAATTTATGTTTACTATCAAAGTTCACAGAATTACATGTTTTTGTTTTTGTTTTTTGTTTTTGTTTTTTTTACTTTTTACCCCCCCCCCCTTTCCCCTTGTTGTATTTGTTATCCCCCTCTAGCTTTTCATCTGTGTGACCTTGTTATCATTTTCTTTTCATTTTTTCTACTCATCTTCTATTTTTTTTGTAGCAATTGATCTGTATTTTTCTACTTTTTTCTCTCTTTCTTTTTTAGTTTTGTTGTTGTTGTTACTTTTGTTGTTGTACCTCTTTTCAATATTAAAGATAATATCAAACTATTATACAAAATTCAACTGTATGGCAATGTATAAACCATGTGTAAAATTATATATTAATATTATACCTTTACTACAGGAGAGAACATACTAGTATATACAGGCATTTTGCCTGTTGTTTGATCCAATTTAATGTATTCATATATTGAATAATATACTTCTTAAATTAAATCCATGTTAATGCATGCATTGGATAATTTTAATCTGTCATTTTATAGATCATACAAGTGTGTAGACAGTACATATATATCAACAGTGTTAATTCATCACCTAATTATTTAAAAAAATGTTTAAATATATATAAAAACAATCTCTCTATCTATCTCATTTCGTCGAAAAAGTGAAGAAAAGAATAAAAACAAAAAACGAATCATATAAACAGAAAACAAAACAAACAACCACGCAAGGCCACTCGGACACAGGGTGAAGTTGTGTCAGGAACAAGTACATGCATGTCGTCTTCTTTTCCGTGTCTACTGTTTTCCGCAAATAATTATTTTGCTACAAATTTTATGTCAGAATGCAATTTAATCACTAATTTGAAAACACAACTTAATTCGTTATATCAGTTAACTGCCTATCATAAATTACAAATGTAATAAACTTATGATGATTTTTCATGCAATTCGTTTAGGATACGTCGTTTTCTTTGAATTTAGAATACAATATTTTGTTTGTGGTTTAATTTTAAAACCAAATCACATTTGTATGAATACATATATTCATATAAAGAATTCAGTGTAAGGTATATCACCAACTTCGCAAAAGAAGGCAAATACGTCAACATTTAAATCACGATTTAAATATGCATGCAACTAAAATCATAATTTAAACATGCATGTATCAATGAATCCGACATTTGTCAAGTTTTCTTTTAATCCACTTTAGTGCAAATTAGGATCGTACTCTGATCTTTAGTCGTATTTTAAGAGTCGGCTGTCAAATGAATTAAAAAGATGACTTACTGTCTAATCTTCACGTTAGACTTTCCATTTGGTTTATTTTTAATAATGTGGTTTTTTTTTTCTCACCCACTGTGTCCCTTTGCATTATGCTAATGAGGAGATATGTTACTTATATTGAATGTGAACCGTTGTGCAGCAAGTCATTTGAAAAAGGGACAGAACTCGTGGGTGACGGGGATATATGCTGTGCGTTTTGCTTTGTGGGAAGCAACTTTGGGAATTTGATTTTTCTACAGGGGTACATTTAGTCCAAGATGAATTGTGACTTGTGCATTCTCTTGTCGTACATGCTGCGCATGCTCTGTCAGTACGACACAAAGCTTGCTGAGCAACCGGGTAAGTTTTTTTTTCAAATCTTTAAACATTTCTTAATAATATTTTTGTAAAGATTAAATAACGTATTACTTGGTTGAATTTGATTCCACTAGTAAACATATGAAAAAGTAATGCATTCCAAGTTGTCATTAAACTTGTATGTGGATTTTTTTATGTGCATGTATTTGCTTAATTCATTTAAAAAATCAAATTCATTATTTATTTATCAAAATTTAAAACGCAAAATTAAAAGACAAGACAAGAAATAATTGCATTTTGTATGATTTTTTTTCCAACTATTGTGTTAGATGGATACAGCCTTAATGTTGCTCAGTGGCAACTTAATTAAAGGAGACTGGGTGGTTAAAAACTATCCATCAGACGAATTTTTAGATATGATTTTTTAAGCCATAAATTATCATCAATAAAGAAAAATTCCCAAAATATTAGCTTTGAAATTTGAATAATATTTTCTTACATCTTTGTACAGAGTCTTCGTATTGAGGAGATTAATTTAGTTTAAAAATGACCACGACCACCCAGCTTAAACAACCTAAACGATATGTTAAAACGTTAAGATTCCCCCCCCAAAATAGCTGTAGTTTGAGAGAGAGAGAGAGAGAGAGAGAGAGAGAGAGAGAGAGAGAGAGAGAGAAAATCAAACTTCAAACACATGCATATATTTATCATTTTTAGACGCGCGATAAAATTATCTTTTACACGATTTTTTTTCCGTTAACATGATAAAAACTAGTTAAGAACTATTTTTCAACCTAATTATATAAATTTCAACTTTAAATTGACCTCGACCAAAGACACAATTTTCTGTGGAAGGCTGACGACCTCGAAAGCTGGGGTCATGAACCTTTTTTAATTCATTTTTGAAACCCTCTAGAGTCGAAAGGGGAAAATGACATACAAAAATTAATTATAATGGGAACATGTTCGTATCTTTTTTTTCTATCTCTCTGGAGGTTTTTACTCAAGAAAAAAAATAATGTTAATGTCACAATTAATAAAATGCTGAGTTGAAATGACAGACGAAAGAAATCTCCAGAATGAAAAATTATACAGAATTTTTTTCAGAAATACAGACACCCTCTCTTCACCTATTATTTTCTCTCACCTACCAATATCCATTCTCTCTCTCTCTCTCTCTCTCTCTCTCTCTCTCTCTCTCTCTCTCTCTCTCTCTCTCTCTCTCTCTCTCTCTCTCTCGAATTGTGGAGATTTCTTGAACAAAACACATGTAATAGGATATTCATTTACATATGAATAGACATGTCGTACATGTACATTCTATGTCTCAATCTCTGATTTTGTATCTCTTGTAATGTAGATACTCCTTACAAATAATAGTAAGTCTAGCCCACGGTAATTATCATTAAAATGTATACCGGTATATTAAAAGTAAAAACGTTTTAAACTTTTTGACATGATTCGGGTTCACCTGAAGTAAATATTTGAATTGCAATTAAATTAATAAGATGCAGAATTGCAAATGATAAAATAGTTTACAAGTTTTAAACGTGATACAACAAATTGCATTTAATTGAAGGGGAAATACAAAAGAGCATAATATCAAATTCAGTACTTATGCGTCATAAATTAAAAAGATGAAATGCACCAATTTAAAATGTTAAATATTTAATTAAAATAATATGTATACTGTCGTTCTCGTGTCAGACTTGGATTATGTCAGGTGTATCAAATGGTAATCGCCTTTCATAATTATGTTAAAAAAATCACTTATTTAGAAATTATTGAAGTAGATGGAAGAACTTTACGTATCCAATGGCGTAGAATTAGAACCCCCCCCCCCCCCCCCCCCCCCCGGCGGAAATCGGGGCTATATAAGACACAGTTTCATCTACCAATATAGACAAAAACCATTGCATTTTTTGCCCATATATTTAAATATCATCATAAATATGGTCATTGCATGTCTCCTGAAGCACTTCTGCCCAACATATTGTTGCGGTTCGTCTGGCACAAGATTCATAATATTGATTGGCAACTAGTGTCATAATCATCCTTTGGACAAAGTATTTATGGTCAATGTGTGGAAAATGAACAGAATTGACTGAAATTAATCAAATCAAACCCTTTCCCCGTATAAATGAATAATGATAAATTCTCCTTACACAGGGAATAAAGGACTTGTCACAGCCGACCAGCAATCTTGGCTGACCCAACAAAAAACTATCACCAAGGCCCAACAAAATTACAAATGGAGCTATGAGGGACAAACAGGTATAAAACTATACACAACTAATTTGATCCTGATATTTTTTCAACTTACTGGAAAAAGCGATTGACGTTTTTCATAATTGTCGTTTTTATCATGATTGTTTTCATCTTCGCCCCATCATCATCATCATCATCATCCGCATCGACAAAGCTATTCAGATCCTCAGTATCAATCTTTCATATGACAAATCTGTATTTAATTTTCAGGGCCTGATCACTGGCCGAAGATTTTTCCGCAGTGTGGTGGCAAACGGCAGTCGCCCATCAACATCATGACGTCACGCCTACACCACGTCACGTGGCTACCTCAATTGGAGTTCATCAATTATGACAAATTGAGCGGGGACGGAATGACCCCAGCCTTTCTACATCTGAGAAACAATGGACACACTGGTGATTATTATTTTGCACAAAATATTGAATGCATTAAAAAAAAGAATAGATTTACAGCAACTTAAATCAACTCTTTGTTTTGATGAACATAGCAAGCATGTCCATTGACGATGATGTGTACCTGCGTGGTTCTAACCTCGGCGAGCTGTATCGCGCTGTAGAAATCCACTTCCACTGGGGCCCTGACAACGGAGTCGGCTCAGAACACATCCTTGACAACCAACGACATCCTCTGGAGGTTAGAGTTCACATTCAACCGCGTGCTCATGAACAGTAAATCGGAGCATTATGTACTTAGCCCAATAATGCACCTCTCCTTTTGTCTGACATCACTCGGATACAATAAAAAAGATTGAAAGAGAGCTACAATCTTCTTCTTGTCACCGATTTTAAACTAATCATTGTAGGTGCACATTGTCCATTACAACACCAAGTACAAGACACTCTCTCGTGCCAAACAACAGCCGGACGGACTGGCGGTGATCGGAGTCTTTGCTGACGTATGTCTATATACTATACCGCTAAATTTAACTATGAAATTTGAACATTTATCAAAGGGATTCCATTATATATTTACGCGTAGATTTCTTGTCCTAAACAAAATCATTGGTTCATCATTGATCTTTATAATTTGTTTCATTGAATCCAGATATCCCAGGAAAAGAACCATGCTTTTGAGTTGGTTGCTATGGCCCTTGATGAAGTGACCGAATACAGTAAGTTATCAAAAATGAAAGGATTCAATGGCAAAAATCTTCGTAAAAGTTTGTTTCTTTTGCTTATCTCTAAATGAATTTGTTACCTACCGAATTTATTTCATTTTCTACCAAGTTTTACAAGGAAGTATATTTGATTTAGATCAGAGAACCATTGTAACGGGAATACGACCAATTGATATGCTTCCTAATGACACATCCAAATACTACCATTATGCCGGAAGCTTGACCACGCCCCCTTGTTATGAGTCTGTGTCGTGGTACATCATGCACGAGGGAATAAAAATCACACAAGACCAAGTAAGAAATTTTGGGCATAAACATTTGACAATTCATCTACAAGTATTGAAAGACTAAGTCTTCAGGCTAAATAATATTTGAAATGGTCAATAGAAATTTAATTATTACAGATAAATAGGCTCCGACATCTAAAAGAACATGCATTAGAGGACCATAAGCCACGCAACCCACTACCAACACAAAGACCGGTCGTGGAAGAGCTGAAAGTCAACATCACTCATTCCAACACCATACAGGCACTATCTTATCCAGACCACCACACGAATATGGCGAATCAGTACATCCGGTACAACTACAGACCATCCCAGCCGTTGTACGAACGAAAGGTGTATTGTAGCCATCCATCAATGGTCAAACACACGTCCTATTTCCCAGAATTCTCAGTTGGTGACATTGCTGTCAACCATCACGTTTCTAATCTGGGTGACCATGACCTTTCCAAAGCATTGCTGCAGGACACAGGGTCCGGATTTCATCACGCCATCGGATCTTTTCTCTCCAGTCATCCACATGATGGTCATTCCCCGAGATCCACACTTAACATCCACTCTCAAGGAAGTGATCAAACACCGCGAAAAGTAGAAATCGACTTTAATGGCCAAAATTCTAAGCAGCAAAGAATCAAAGATGCTTTGCATGGACATCCAGACGAATTTCTCAATAAAGCTCTTCCAACGGACTTGGAAGATATCCTGAACAGAAACCATATTCCCGATTTTGAACATAAGTTAGAACAATCAGACATTTACAAAATATTTGGCAATATATTTCTCAGACAAGCTCAGATTCTTTCCGCTCAAAAGACAATGGACAAAAGCTCAAAAGTTGATACAAAGCTTTTTGCTGAACCTGAGATGAAAGAGTATTCAAACCCAGCGTATAAAGTAAACAAAATTCAGCATGACATTAAACAACAGACAGAACAACATAACATCCACTCAAAGAATGAACAACAAGAGCATGTGGTCTCGAAATCGCTTGGTGAAGATTTACCAAAACCTCAAAACCAAGGTGCAATCAAACACCATCCGCAAGATGCACAAAATACAGTAAGACACGTAGACAACGCGGCTAATCAACCAATCAAGGCAAGATTATCCGACTATAAAATGGTGAATAGAAACAAAAAATCAAGCATTTCTTTTAACCTCTCCGGTGAGCGTCCTAATACTTACAGCGCAAGAAAACGCAATAAGTTGGGTAACGGCGGGTTCCACTTTTCCGTGCGTAAACCTTCGCATCAACAACATAGCGGAGAAAATTCCAGAAATTATCCACCGAGTTCCTTAACCGAGAAGAAAAAGTCAGTCAAATTCATTTCGAAACCTTATACAAAACATTACAGAAGTTCAGCGTCAGTTGAAAAGTCAAAAGTGGAGGGTCCTCATAAGAAATCTGAAAATGGTATCTTAGATCTTATTTCCGATAATAGTTTTGATGTTTTAGAGAGTGAAACTAGTCTAACGACGCAGAAAGCTATAGCTGCGTTTGTCACATCAGCACCCAAAGCATCAGGTAGTCCTGGATTTAGCACTAAACATACACCTAGCGTCTCTCTGGAAACACTGGGACTCGAAAAACCAGCGCCATTTGAGAAAACTGTCAATGATGGTTTACACAACGTCAAGACTGAGACCGCTGCTGAATCAGAGAGAACCACGCGAACTACTACTAACGTAGACATGACACCGCTCTCAACTTCTCCGACAACTCAAACTCCTGAAATTGTCACATCAGCGATACCACCGGAATCTTACGAACCAGTCCGAACAACGCTCGGAAACGAGAAGGTTCGCTTTCCGATCCAAAGGGAGAGAAACGCAACCTCCATTCCAATCCGCAAAATGTTGGATGGATACAATAATATGCTTTCGATGTTTACAAACCCGCCACCATCGGAAGACCAAAAGCCGTATCTACCATTATGAAAGTCATTGTTTTCATTCCTACTATCAAGGGAACGCAAAATAAAATGTACACTTTGTTTTCCCAACGAGGCCACTTTTGACAAAATGGCGGAATCGTTGTTTGAAGCTGAAAGCACAGAGAGAAAAAACATTGGCTATTCAGTATTCACAATGTTTATCAATCGTGATTATAGTCCCAGATTTCGGATGCTTATGTATGAGTATCATCGTTTTTGTACTATGTTAGCGTTAATTTTATCCATGAACATACGGGTGATGTTCAAAACCATTTGTCATATACCAGAGACATGTCTTTTGTATTTTTGTTAATGACATATATTAATTAAAATATTTGAATATATTATAATCATCGGCATTACTTCGTTTCGGTTACTTTTCGTATCACCATGTGTTTCCTGTTTTTAATGGTTTAAAGTATGCGCTGTCGCCATGTACGAAAACGGTCCAGTAGTCCGAAGGATTATTAGTCCGAAGGCCCACTAATCCGAAGGTTCATTAGTCCAAAGGCCCAGTAGTTCGAAGGATCATTAGTCCGAAGGCCCAGTAGTTCAAAGGTTCATTAGTTCGAAGGCCCATTAGTCCGAAGGTTCATTAGTTCGAACGCATC
Source organism: Magallana nippona (assembly GCA_033439105.1). NCBI lineage: Eukaryota > Metazoa > Mollusca > Bivalvia > Ostreida > Ostreidae > Magallana > Magallana nippona. The sequence goes on from CM065922.1 coordinate 19,610,793, forward strand.
TACGTACTTGTTTTTTGTTTTTGAAATCTTTTCGGAATTAATTTTATCTAGAAAGTTTTCACGTAAGAATTCGTCATAAGCAAAGTAAATGCAAAGAGTAGCTAAATTGATTCGAATAACCAGTTGATATATTAAATTAATTTGCTTTCAACATCAAAAATTTTAGTGAATGCTATGGATTTTATATTCTGCAAATTATGTACGTGTATACAAGTATCATTCTCCAAGAGTCTCAAAGTCATTTAGTACTACATTCTCTACATTCATACTCTAAATGAAGAATATTAATTGAGCTCTCTCCGTTCGTTCGTCTGTATGTCATTCTGTTTGTGCATTTCCGGTTATCATAAATATTACTGCGAACTTTTTTAGCTAAAAAATACCTGACCCCTACTAAATTTTTATTTCTAAGCGATTGTAATAGCACCACAACCTCAACCCCCTACCTCAACCTCAACCCCCTACCCCTTCCTTTTGCGGGAGACAAATAAAAGATTACACCAAGTTGGAGACACAAACTCATTGAATAAGTCCATTAGGTTTTGTTTCGATATGATTTCGTTTTGCACTTAATAAGTACTATAAATATGGCGAGTAAAACGTTCCATAATTGAAGTTTTCTGTAATTTCTATTCAAAATCTTTGCTTATCTTATTCTTTAACATATAATTTTTACTAGATAAAACATGATTTCTATTTGATAAGTTGATGCTTTTATGCAACAAGTTATTCATCTCGATAAATTATCATTCTAATTCCAAAAGATGTTATATTCTAAAACATTTTTATTGCAACTCTCCAACACATCTATATATCATAAGATATTTGACGTGCTTACAAATACGAGGTCATAAAATAAAAGCAGAAAAGTGTTTAATTTTGTTTTGAAAGGGAGAGAGAGAGAAAGGTGGAGGAAGGTGAGATAATTTTCTAAATCATATTTCAAAACAGGCGGTGCCATTTCGAAGACTCCATCTTTGCTTTCGGAAAATGGCATCACTCTCATTCTTTATCATATGATTTATAAGCAATTAATTTTTTATTCCTACTCGGAAAAACTCCAGTTCGAAAACATATCATTCCTATTCCGGAAAGAACGTTCATGGGCAACAAAATGTCAAATTAAAGAGGCAGAAATCTGAATACAAGAAAAACAGTTATTATACATACAGGTATTTATAATATTACAGATCTATATAGAGATATCAATTCATATTATAGTTCTCTCTTTTCGTAATATTTTGTGCTCTAAACCTTCAAGAACTTGTTATGGTGAAAAATGATAAATCAAACCTGACCCTTTTAGTTATTTTAACCTTCACAACATTTACAATATACATTCATTTGAGTTTGACAAATGAACCTTCGGACTAGCGGACCTTCGGACAAATGAACCTTCGGACTAGCGGACCTTCGGACTACTGAACCTTCGAACTACTGGACCTTCGAATTAATGATCCTTCGGGCTACTGGGCAGACCCCGTACGAAACATTAACAAATGCATGTAAAACTACCCAAAATTTATCATCAGCAATAAATAAATTATCTACATGTATATACAAAATTCAAAGTCAAGAGGAAATATCGTACATGTATAATAAAAAAAACTTGATTTAATTAATGTACTCGTTAACCTCTATTAACCAATGCAGTAGCAATGAACCCATGCTGGGGTGCATGAGAAATTATATATTATTTTTTCCTTGCCTTAAAAACTCAGTTCAACTTCATTGGTAGATATTACTCCTTTAAAGAAAGAATAAAAAGATGAGCACAAAATAATGTTATAAAATTCCAATCCTCTAGTCTTTTAGTATTCCTGTATTGTACTTTAAGGTGGAATAACACATCATCACAAAATGGCTGACCTCTGATTGAAATGACATTTTTTTTTATTAAAATGATTTTATCGACGGCAACATATAACTTACTCCATAACCGATTGGATAAAATGTCCGGCTTATGATCAGTTCATCCTGAGTGCGAATCCCGCAGGGGGCTTTTGTTGTTACTTACTGAAATGAATTTTTTTAGATATTCATTTTTATCCCCAAACGGCAATTTTTTCGCTTATTTGACATATGTACAGTTTATTTATCATTATATCTTTCATAATCAAATTTGAGTGACTTTTTCCAGGTGTGTTATTCCATCTTAAGAGCAAATCATAAGATATTGTATTGTGAGATGATAACATGCCATATAAAAAAAATGAATTCTACTTTACTTTAAGATTTCTTTTTGCACATAAAACTAAAGATTTTTTTTTTACTTCAACATGTATCTGAACACCAGCAAAAATTTCATGATTATATTTATTGAATAAGTTGTACATCATCTGGTCTCTTTCGTTCACCCAAGCGGTTTTTGCCATCATAACTGATCCCTGGTCTAAATTTTTTCTCAAACACTTCATCTTCGCCAATCTGAATACCAGCCTCTTCTAATGCTTTTAAAATGACCTTCACCTGATGGTAAAGAATTTTTACACAATGTACTTATGAAACAAGCGGCCCACAGGCCTTGACGGTCACCTGAGTACCATATCCCTCAGATTGACATGTCAAAGAATTTCATGTTTGCATTTTAAGCTTCATTTTAAAATCTAAACCCTAATCTGAGATTCATCTGATGTTACCCCTGCTTTTATTATTTGATGTTTGAAAAACATTTATTCATAAAATTGGAGGGGGGGGGGGGGGGATACAAGAGTCGGAGCAATCTCAGATTATTTACCTTAGGTCAAGGGACCAAAAATTGGAAACTTTTGGTAAAAAGAGACAAGCAGGCCTTTAATGTCAATCTTTTATAATATTCAGTTTCATTTATAATACACACAGCATGCATACAGCTTATTCGTACAAGCATACAATGCACAGGAAATCAACATAGATTTTCTAAAATACAAACATAATTTAGTTCAACATTGCCAACTGACAATTTACCTTGTAGTTATCAAGATGAAGTTAAATTTGTTAATGGATGACAAACAGCAATTAACTTAAGAATAATACATGTTCACTATATGGCCATATTTGTCATCCTCCCTCCCAAAATAAAAAGTGCCTCCACTTCTGTTCCATTGGCAGTGAATTTCACAGTATAAGAACAGGATATTATGAACATATTAATAATGCAATTAGTTTATCTCAAACGACTGTGATAGAACAGAAGAAAATATTATTAAATCAATACATTTTCACTATGTGGCCATATTGCCCTACCAAACGGTTCTGAACCCCGTCCCAGGGGTCATGAATTTTACAATTTAAGGATAGGGCTTCATGAATATCATAACCATGCATTCAGTTTATCTCCCACTACTGTGGAAGCCGAAAAGAAGATTTTCTAAAATTTAATACATTTTCACTATGTGGCTATATTGGCTCCGCCTCAGGCCTGAACCCCTGACAAAGGGGCCATGAATTTCACAATTTAGGTAGATGGCTTAATGGAAATCAGAATCATGCATTTAATTTTTCTTGGATATATATTTCTAAAATATCTGGGCGTAAAGAAGAAGATTCTCTAAGATTTAATACATTTTCACTATATTGCCATAATGGCCCCGCCTTAGGGCCTGAACCCCTGACCTAGGGGTCATGAATTTCACAATTTTGGTAGAGGGCTTCATGGACATTATAACCATACATTTAGTTGTATTCAAATTTATATGGGAGTAGAGAAGAAGATTTTCTAAAATTTAATTAACACTTTCACTATATGGCAGAATTGGCCCCATCCTAGGGTTTTAACCCCTGACCCAGGGGCAATGAATTTCACATTTTTGGTAGAGGGCTTCATGGACATTATATTTGGCCCTACCCATGAAGCTCTGGGGTTGGTAAGGTCATAAATTTCACAATTTACATTCCTCTTATCCTAGAGATGCTTCACGCCAAAAATGGTCATATTGGCCTTGTAGTTTTCAAGAAAATGTTAGAAATGGAAAATTGTTAACTGACGACGGACAATGCACAAACGCATGACGATGGACGAAGACCGATTGCAATAGGTCACCTGAATGACTCAGGTAACCTAAAAATGGTATTTGATACATCATTTAACAATTTTGCTGTCAAATGACTGCAGACAAATTTTACTAATGGTAATATGTTAAAAATAAGACATATATAAACCCTTTTAAAACAGACTGAATTTCTTGTGACTTAAATTTATTGCTAGCTTAATACAAAGTTGTTTTCCATCAAACATGCCAACCTCTTTTTAAATAAATTGAGATATATTGAAACAAAATGTCAAATTATTAGAGAGCTACTACTGATCTTCACAAGGTAAAACACAGTTTATTGGATCTAATCTTTATTGATTTGGATCCTTGCAAAAATTACCTTTTCTGAACCATGAACATCTGTGTTATTGTCATAGAACGCACTAACTATGCCAGCTTTCAGGCACCGCTCGGCAAAGACATTTCCCAAATTCACTGCTGCCGAAAGATCTCTGCCACTGAAAAACAATTAAAGATGTGTTGGAACAACTAATATCATATATTGTAAACCAAGTTTTGTTTGTGTGTGAGAAAATCTTATAAACACATTCCAGTTTCCAAATATTTCTTGCCATAAACCAGTCCGTTGAATTTCTCTTTATTGTTGAAGTTTATCTACTTGGGCTCTGTTGCCAAAATTATTAGCAGCAAACCAGTTTATTGTTGCAAATTAAAGTCTATGCAAATAAAAAGTTGGATTACAGAATATAGGTTCTCAGTAAAAAAGTTTTCAGCTTCTTTTAATAGAATTTATTTTTAATCCTACTAAGCTTAAAATATCAAATGCTATTGTGCAAGTAAGCTAACTGTATGTTGCTGAACCCTTTTACTTAACCATTGATATAAGTATTTTTTCACATGAATATTTAATCTAGTGATCAATGTTAGTTGTTACCTGTATAAGAATTGTCTGATCGCCCATTCTGCTGATGAAGCTGTCACAACCTTCCTCCCTGAAGAATGCTCCAAGATGGCCTCTATCTTTGCAGCTGTTAGGTTGATAGTTAATCTAATAATTCAAATACATATAATGCATTACTATTCTCCTTAAAATGAAAATTAAATGACAATGTACTTACTGTTACTTTCAATGACATATTCAAAGGATAAGCAATGCTAACCTATAGTAAAAGTCTTTGGTTGGTCTCTGGTATTGCCATCCCTTCCTCCTTGGCAAGAGATTTTTGTATTCCAAACATCTATATAAAAGAAAAAACACTAAACAATACTGATGCTAAAGATCCTGTTATATTTACATTTGCAAATATGCTTCCTTATATAATCCTATAGGAAAGCGACGTCACACAATGATAATCCAGACGCTTATCGTTTGACGGTTGCAATATTGTTAACATAAAAACATCGTTATATTGATGATTCTGAACAATTTGCCATTTTCAAATGTAAATATAAGTAATACACACAATGTTAAAAAGTTCACCGGGATCTGAACTTGGTTGGTACGTGATCAAATCTCTTCTGAGAAGCCCTTCGGATATAAGTAAAACCATATATGATAACATTTCAGTTTTTGTGAATAATTAAAATGTTTTCCTTTGTAAAGTTGGATCCCCAATGTGGCCCCCACCCTACTCCTCAAGATTTTGATTTTAACGAATTTGAATCTACACTATCTGAGGTTGCTTTCACTAAAGGTACAGCATTTCTAGGCAAATGGTTTTTTAGAAGAAAATTTTTAAAGATTTACTCTATATCCCTATGTAAAAATTTGACCCCCACTGTGGCCTCACCTTACCCCCGGGGATCATGGTTTTAAGAAACTTGAATCTAACCTACCTAAGGATGCTTCCACGCAAGTTTCAGCTTTCCTGGCTGATTGGTTTCTGAGAAGAAGATTTCAAAAGATTTACTCTATATATTCCTATGTAAATATATTTTAAAGAGGAGTTTCAGGTGGCAGTTGGTGACCCGTCGTCCAAGATTTCGCCAACGTTTTATAGCTGGCCTATATATTTTCTAAATATTAATCTTATTTTTCAATTTATTGTTTCAAAAACTTCTAAATCCTATGCACATTTTTCATAAAAACAATATACTTTTGGTTTAAAATCAATATATCAATTTATTAATATGTAGTTCTCAAAGTAAGGTTGGTCCCGTAACATTTTTCAACGAGAAAAAATGCTAATGGCGGAGTTGCCAATCTCTGTTATTTATGCATGTCTCTGCACATACCCAACACTCCCCCATTACAGGTACTTGACAATGCAACATATAATGAACGGCTAGGTACACATTAAATACAAAAAAATTTAATAAAGGGTATAACTCATGAAAAATTATCCCATCAAAAAGTACAAATATACACATGTAACGTTAAAAAATTTATGGAATCAGAATTTTCTGGTAATATTTAGTCCTCAATACATACAAAGTTTTACAAAATTCTGTGCAGCAGTTTAAGAGGAGTTGTGCTGAAAAAAAAGGCTGACAGACTGACGGACAAGTGAAAAAACATTATACCCCCTGCAACTTGTTGCGTGCCAAGGATAAAATGAAATCTCCTTCTATTAATATATTGACACATACCTATCATTTCTGTTGATGAATTCAGGATTTATTTCATAATCTTTGTTGTCCTCTGAGCATCGTAAAGATGAAAATGATAGACTTCTATCTGAAAAAAAAAATATATACCAATACCTAAAGAGTAACTGCAACCAACATGTAGAAAGGCTCAAGTAATTGAACTGCATGCTCACAATCCTTTCTTATTAAATGCATGAATTGTACATTTTTATGGATGTGAATATCTCTGGAATGGGATTGCTGATCCAAAAATACAACACTAATAAGAATATTGGGAACATCATTAAATGCAATTATTTCGAATTTTCTCATCATCAAATACAGTACTTTTTCTTCTATGTCCGCTTTTATGCAATGTCCAAACTTAAAGATAAACCTCATATCTTTATGTACACTTACTTATTAATTTAAAATGTTGCCCATTTGCTTGATTCCTACATAGACAAGTGAACGAGGATGAAACCAAAGAAAGTAATTTGCACTGCAACATTTCAACAATTGAAATATTAACTCAAACATAGACATTTCGTATAAAATAAATAAGGTTAATAATTTGTATGCTGATAATGGTAATAATATAAAGATAAATAACAAAAACCAAAAATCAAAATACAAAACAAAAACTGAGAAATCGATCCTAAAAAAAAAAACCCCAAAACTCAAAAATGAAAAAATACATTCAGAGTATAATCTAACTTGCACCTGATAGCCGGAAACACATGTTTACACTGTAAATATTGCAGTTCCATGAGTCTGTACATAGACATTTAACAATCGTTATATGTCTATGGTCTGTATCAGTGTATGTACGACTTTATGTACTTTCTTATATATCTAATTAGAAAACACCCAGGATATGTAATTGTTGTCATTGTTTCTATCAATATTTTTATTTCATAAAGCATTGACATTAATGACTTCAGAGTACAGTGTAACATAGTCCGAAATATCTGACGTTTTCCTGGCCTTTTTAACGATTTTGATACATCATATACCAGGAAAACGTCAGAATCAACGCCATTACGAAAACAGGAAATTCATTGCCTCGAACTAAAAGTGGCATTTTAGGTTCGATTATAAAAAAAGATATATATTTAAACTAAAAAATACAGCTTAAAATATAATTTAACTTCACATTTTGATAATTACTCTTTGACTGATAAATAATAGTGTTGTTGATTTATTTTTCGGGAGATTTCAAAAATGCGCGAAATCAAAACAAATCTCATCCGTTCGAAAGAATGTGTTCAACAATCTGTTTATGGGATGTAAGAGCCCATAAAAGCGATATTAATGAGCAGTAAAATCGTCAATTTATTAATAAGTTACGAGTGAAACATTTGATTCAACTCATAAATATTCAAAACCAGAGGTGGCTAATTTCCAATTTTTGTAATGGGCGTCAGTTCTGACTTTTCCTGGCGGGTAAAATATCAAAATCGTTAAAAAAGCCAGGAAAATGTCAGATATTTTGGACAATGTTACACTGATCAATATCATAAAAGGAGTGTGTTCATTTATTTCAGTGGAATGATGGAAGAAGCAGATTCAGATGATAAGAGAATTTTAGCTCAATTTAAAAGTGAAAATGGTGATGTTACCGGAAATGCTTTTGACTTGCCTTTGAATGTCACTGCAGAAAAACTACAACTGATTTGCAATGCTTTGTTGACCAATGTAAGTGTGAATGTACTCTCGGCAGAGATTCAACTTGATAACTGCATGGTCTGGCACCTTAACACTATGCTTATTTCAAGACTGTCCTTCTTAGTAAATGGCTGGAAATTCTGTCTTAACCTAGGATGCCTGTTGTGGTTAAAATAATGATAATTGGTTACATTTTACACCTCAAAAGTACTTCATAGGGATTCTCTTACAATATATATATAGCTGGTGTACTTGTTTTGATTTTGTGTCCATTTTCACTCATCATCCTTGGTTGGATTGAAAGTTCAGAAATGCATGATGGAGTAAAGCTTCAAAATAATGTGGGGTAGACACCTCATATTCCAGCAAGTGACAGAAGTTTAGATACTTTTCACTGAATTTCCAGACATGAATTATGAAAGACTGTCCAGAGATTTCATAAAGGCATCAGTCCTAATGTCAAGCATAGCAAAATCTCTGTCAAGATTAAGTGTTACTTAATTTGATAACTCTTTGCATACATTGTACAAAGAAAATTGATTTAATTATAAGGTTAACTTTTATTCAGTGTAAATTTTCTTAAATAATGATCATACCCTCTATAGCAAATAGAATAACTTACCGGTAGTCCCTCATCTGACAGTAACTTGCAAAAAAGTAAAGGTTTACCGGTATTCTAGCTATTAGATATATGTTTGGTTAAAAACACAGTTTGGTGTAGGCAAGACACTTAATAGCATATTTTTTTGATAGGTATTCGATGAGACCTACTGTGAAAACTAGGCATTGAAATAAAAGAAAATACAGTAAAACACGCTTATAACGAAGTGCCAGGGATGGCGATTTTACTTCGTTATAGGCGTAATTCATTATATCAAGTTTACAACATGTTATAGAGTCACGGGGAATGAAAATCACTTCACTGTAAGGGTCAATTCAATTTCATTATAAGCGTGTTCGCTATAACTGTGTTTTACTGTAGCATTTTCATGTAACAAACCATGAAGTTTAGCTTCACTTCGCTTCTAAATCCTTTATCAGTAAGAGATAATAAAAGAAAAATGAAATCTAAACCTGGCTACAATTGTACATCTATATACTAAAATGCATTTATAACATCAGGAGGACCCTATTCCTTACTCCTTCTTCGTGAATGATGTTGAAGTGACAGACTCTTTGGTGAAGGCACTGGACAGTAAAGCTCTAGATAACACAGAGCAGGTGCTCGACATAGTCTACCTACCCCAGGCCATTTTCAGGGTGAGAGCGGTCACTAGATGTACCAGCACCATCCCTGGGCATGCAGAGGCTGTCATCTCAGTGGCATTTAACCCAGATGGACGGTAAATACTGTATACAGGGAAATTTTTGCCCATTTTATTTTTGCCTCTTTCGCCATTGTTGTCAGTGGGCAAATACCGTAATCCGGTGAATATAATACGCAGTAGTGTACAATACGCACCCCCTACTTTGGGCCTGAAAGTGGTGAAAAAAAGCTAGTTCGGATGTATAATACGCATCAAAAAAATTGACCAAACGGTAATGCTGAGTATATTAACAAAGCAGTTATACTCAATTTCATCGCGGAAATACACTACCGGAAATAAGAAAAACAGTAAATTTTTAGATACGGATTTATTGTAACTAATACATCACGGTAATATCTTTATTTCATAATCAATGTTTTAAATAGACCTAGAATTAAATAGTCTACCGTAAATAAAATCAACTACTTTTAACAAGCGTTATATAATTGTTTTGTCATCACATAACCCCAGTGTAGTGAAAAACGGTGTACGGGTATAGGAGATAACGGACCTAATTAAATTCTTAAATGATGCCGATCAAAGTGATCAATTAGAGCCTGGAACATAATGAAATATGTGCACATATAGTTGTGTTGTGTATAGTACACATAGCCTAAAGGGAGTGTCTGAGATAACCAAGGTGTCAAGCGTTAGCGGTCCGGTGGGGAGCACAACAATGGCTTCTATTAACGGAATAGGTTATAGAATTATTTATAGTCATAATTATTTGCAATAAATCAATTATCATTACATGAAAATGGTTAAAAATGAGCCAAATGATGTTTAAGCTGTTTTCAAAGATCGGTTACAAATAGCACGTGGCCACCCAAGTCCACATTCTATAATTAACAGTTGTAATGGCGGCGTACACGGAGAAAAAGAATAGGCAGTTCAAATTCATTTTTAAAGGCCATTTTGAAACAGTTTATTGATAAACAGACTTTAAGTATACATTTTCTTTAATAACATGCTATAACAAGGATTTATTAATATATATGTGATAATGAAGTAATGTTACGATGTACAGAGGGGTATCGGTTAATTCTGTCTGTGGTCAGCATAGATAATACGCCAGTATGATACCCCGTGCTTCACCTAGGGAAAAAATATGTCAAAATCCTATAGGGATGTATAATACGCACCCCTTTCTCACGGTAAGAAATCCTGGAAAAAAAGTGCGTATTATATTCACCGTTTTACGGTACTGGACGAATTCTAATGTCTCCAATTATCTCTCTTTTAACACAACATTGTTCGCCGAAACCATTTGCAAGTGTAGAACGACAAAAATAAAATGGGGTGAAAATAACCCTGTATACAGTATACATGAGTATCTATTTTCAAATGCACCATTTGTTAATCACATCCATTTCTCATTGCACCATTTGTTAATCATATGTGAAGAAGAAATACACTGATTGAATGCTCTACTTAAAAGATATTTGAGTTATTAGGCAGGATTTCACTAATACGTTATTCTTGAGATGAGATGCTGCGCTTATTGCAGTGTCCGTAAGATATTAATCCAGTGGAAATAATATAGAAATGACTTCTATTTCGTGTAAATTTAGTATTTAAATAGACATGTATATAGAATTATGTGCCTAAATGTTTTAAATTATACTCTTCAGTTACCTGGCGAGTGGGTCAGGAGATACAACTGTGAGATTCTGGGATGTAACCACGGAAACTCCTCATCATGTTTGTAAAGGTATATATATATTTCATTTGAGTATAAAAGTAATGTTTGTGGAATATATAATCTGCGTTAATATCTTCTGCACAGTTGCGTTCATATGCCATTAAAGAAACATATTTGCTTCCAGAAAAATTTCAGGAGGCTTTTGAATACCATGTTGCTAATATTTATTGCTGTGAACCAATCCTAAAAATGCTTCTTCATGTATATATGTTGAAAATTATCTACTGGGTAGATTATTTTGATGGTGAAAATGCGGTCAAGATCCAGTTTAACACTGGTTAATTGTGAAATATAGTTGGTATACAGTACCGTAACGACATGCATTCTCCAATCATTGAAAGGGATTGCTCCCATTTAAATGTGAAAAGTAAAAATGCAAAAAGTGGTCATTTATATCATTTTTCTTTAAACATTGCATTATGAACTTCAATTGCATTGCAGACATATTAAACTTTTTGCATCATGGAATATGCCCTCAGAGCAGTTGCAGTTGATACCATCATATTTGCTGAATATATAATTGTTGATTGATAAAGAGATAGATTTTCATGTATCAATTTTAAAAGTTGATTATGCAGTATATATCTCCTCACAGGTCACAAACACTGGGTACTATGCATAGCTTGGTCACCTGATGGAAAGAAATTAGCATCAGGTTGTAAGAACAGTCAGGTATGAAAAACTGAATTTTACAAGGATATGTGTATTTGTTCACTTTGTATTTTTTGTATGTATGGTGAATGGGAAGACAAACATTTAATATAAGAATTTCAAAACATTATGATTATGAGTTAATCGATACTGGTAACTGGCAAAAAAATTAAATAAACTAGGGTAAATAAGATACTTGTAGTCTAATGTGATTAACAATAAGCATTATTTATTAATTTGCTTATCTGTATTATTAGATGATTAAAGTTTAACATTTATGTGATACTGATAGTTAGTATTTCATAGAATTTATCCGGTAATTTTCTTTTACCATTGATATGTTATAAAATTAGAAAGATTATTTTTTTTTTATTTTGATAATGTAGATTTGTGTATGGGACCCAGAAACAGGTCAGCAGAAAGGGAAAACTCTGATAGGACATAAACAGTGGATCACCTGGTTAGCATGGAAACCTTTTCACTTGTAAGCCATCAATTAATACATTTTAATTATTTTATTGATGCAAATATACTTCTTCCATAACTTTTATCAATGCATTTCAAGTCATGAAGATTACCTCTTTTAAAATAAAGTTTCATATTAGTCTTATTAGACATTATTGAATATGGTTCTTAAAAAGAGTTTGGTTCCTTTTTTCAGAGATGCAGATTGTAGATTCCTTGCAAGTGGTTCCAAGGTTAGTTTTCTCATATTTAAGAAAATGAAAAAAAAAAGTTCAGGATTTTTAGTTTTGTTTCATAAAAGAATAAAGGTTTATCAAATTTACATAAAATTTAAAAAAAAAACGTATGAAAATGACATTTGCTTATGTTGGTTGTAGGATGGCACAATTAAGATTTGGGACACCTTGTTAAGCCAGTGCCACATCACTTTGTCTGGACACCTACAGTGTGTTACATGTATTAAATGGGGAGGAACAAACCTTATTTACTCCTCCTCACAAGACAGAACCATTAAAGTATGGAGAGCAGAAGATGTAAGTCCTTCATTTAATATAAAAATTACTCTTTTCCACATTTTAAAATAGTGTTTTAGTTTCTCAACCATATATTTAAGGATTATTGGCTATCAATTTTTAACCAAGTTTTCCATAGGAAAAATCAGGTTATTGAAATGGTGAAAATGGCGGGCAGGCAGCTGCCAAAAGGGTACCCCTATAGTATGGATAACCTCCTACAGTTTTCAAGATAGGAAGTTTTTGTCTTGCAGATCAATTTTTCATATACTGTAGATTCCTTATTTTACGCGAGTACTAAATTCGGTGATTCAACTGTTTTCATAAAATCGCGAGAATATTAAATCGCGAATGCTGAATTTTTATCATAATTTCTTATAGTTTACGTGCGTCCGAAAGATAAAAGCAAAATTTTAAAATCCGTGAGATGTGCTTCTCACAATTTTATGGGGATATTAATTCCTTGCTTTTAATGAGGAATTTACAGTATCATAGATGTGCATATTACTTGAATTTTGATATTTGATTATTTATGCAAAAATATAAGTTTTTGAGCTTAGTCATTTTTTGGCATAATATTGCATAAAGGGTAGCCCTATTGTACGGATAACTCCTCTTACTGTTTTCAAGATAGGATGTTTTTCTTTCGCAGATCAATTGTTCATATATCAGAGATGTGCATAGTACTTGGATTTTAATTTCTGATACATGTATAACATGAGAAATATTTAAGCTGTTGAACTTCGTCATTTTTTAACAAAATGTTGCATAAAGAGTACCCCATTTGTTCGGATAACTTTTCCTGCAGTTTTCATGATAAGAATTGTTTTGTTTTGTAGTTCAGTTGTACATACATGTATATCCAAGATGTGTATATTACTTGTACCGGTATTTTGTTTTTTGTGAATTTATGAGAAAAATGCCAGCTACAGGTATTGGACTTAGTACTTTTATTCCATAATAGTGCACACAGGGTGCACCATTTATCTAGATAATTCCTCCTACAGTTTTCAAGATAGGAAGTTATTTGCATTTCAGTTGTTTAAATATGCACCATAGAGATAAACATCATACTTTGACTTTTTTTGATTGACAAATGGATTATGGATACTGTTCACACAAAAAATACCCCTGGTTTGCTGTCCCATTTACAGCTTAATCTTGTTATTGATTTGTTTGAATTACGGAACCAGTTATTAAGTCTCAATTTTGAGGGTACATGTCTGCATGGACAATGTTCCTTGGATTTACTCAACAAAAAACTCCTTTAAAATTAAATAATGATATCAAAACCACTGTATAATCATGATAATATCAAAACCAGAAAACTGTTACCGGTACTTTGCTAATATTTGATTCAATATTTAAAAAAAGTATTAGAGTATAAGTTGATACATTGACATATCTTTACCAGTTTCAAACATGTTAGTCAAATGATACATGTATATATGTACCAAAGTAAATAATTTTTAAAAAATGATGGAATCTAATTATATTGCAGGCATTGCCTGATTTTTAGATAAACAATCTGTAGGACACCATTGCACATACATATAGCAGCAAATACCAGTAGATTAACAAACTATATTTTGTAAATCAGCCATAAATATTTTCATTAAAATAGTATTTATTGCACAATGTGAACATCAATTTCAGACAAATATTACACATGCAGAGAACATATACACTTTCGTATGTTGGAATATTTACATTTTCAAATATGCTTCCTTATATGAACTTATACGATAGCGAAAATGTTCAATTCTGTGTGAACTTTTTTATGGCGTCACAATGATTATTGCAAGCACTTATCATTTGCATTATTGTAAACATAAAAACGTTGTTATATTAATGAGGTCCTTTGGGCTTCACAGAATTTGATCACGTGACCAACCAAGTTCATGTCTGAACTTTTTAAATTGCTGTTTGTCTCTTAATTGAAAAAAAAATTCCAAAATATTCTTTACTGAAATATATACCTATGTGGTATTGTTTGGTATTTTTGGTAATGACAAAGACAGCAAAACTCATTTAGTGTGAACATGGATAGGGCGAAATCTCGGATATAGCAAACTTTTGCGGAGTCTCTGACAAAATTATTAACAAATCCTTACGAAAGTTAATGAACATGTTATAATGAATTTACCGATAAAAGCGGACAGATTTTGAGTGTCGTAGGGGTAAAAAAAAATGAAATTTACACCTTTTACAGTGAATTGTTTTATTATTTTAAAACCAATTCACGCAATTGACAAAAAATTATTTCTACAATAATTTTTCAATTTTCCATCTGTTTATTTTAGGTTTCCAGAGAAGGTATTTTATTTTTGTGAGTTAATAAGATAAAATAGTAGTCATGTGGAAGAAAACATGTATATAGCGAATTTGCTATACCTATATTATTACGAATTCGTTAAACAGATACAACGAATTACGGATTTAGCAAAGTAAATCCACCTAGAACTTTGCTATAACTGAATTTTACTATAGTCTTGTAGGCTAAGTCTATAATCATACACTGTATTTTTTCCAGGGAGTTTTGTGCAGAACACTGCAAGGTCATGGCCATTGGGTGAACATTCTGGCATTAAGCACTGATTATGTGATGAGGACTGGGGCTTTTGATCCAGCTAATGCTAAAATAGTTCCTCAGGATTCTCAAGAATCAGGTAAGAAAATGTGTTGCTTTAACAGTCAGTGAATAGATAAACAGAAGTTTATCAATAGTTTTTTGCCAAGCATAAGTTCTCCTGTACCATAAGTATTCAGGTGAAAACATTTTGGGGAACTTGAGAAAAAAATTGATACTAAAGTTTATTAGAGACATTTTCCACCCTTGAAAGCGTATTGATGATACAGTTTCATAATTCTAAGGAATATTGTTTACACATAGGAAAAAATTATCAGTTATATCATGGTATACACAAAAGCTTAGCATCCAAAGTTTACATGTTACAGTCCACCGTTATATCCTTCCTGATGTCTGGAGCCAAATTTCCCGTACTTTTACAGAAAGAAAACCCGGTTCTCCATACTGTGGTAATATCAATCAGATCCTCATGGAACATGTAGAATCGGGTGGTGCTGTGACCTCCCACAATCAGGTGGTGGTCCTGACTGATTCCCGGGCGGGTCCTGTAATAGTGTATCACTGCCCGGTTGTAGTGACCTTCACCCATACGATTCTCATTGGTGGTGACAATGTCCATCTTGGGGCCGTGACAAATGCCCTGCTCCCTGACTTTAACATTGTACTGTATGTCTCCAAATCTCCGCTCGGGAATAGAGCTTGAAATGAATTTGAATTTAAAGATAAAAGATGACACTTGGTCATTCCATAGAAAATTATCGCAGTGGTGCTGTTGAAACGTCACTGTACCACGCATAGGGTTGATTCTGTAGCATTCATCTGCTTTTAATTGGCCTTTTTTGTCCTCGTGCCAGATAACATATTTGGTTTTTGTTAGTTCATCATAGGAAATTTTGAACAGAGCTGATTTTCTTGATCTCATTTCATATATGGACAGCAGTTTCACAAAGTGCACCCTTTGTGTTTCATTGTACATATTTACATCAAAAACAGGGTGGTTGAAAAATATGCTTACATTGTCAAAATACCTAGCCTCATTGTAGTCTTCCTCAAACATGCTTTTTGGGTGATTGAAGCGAATGTTTTCATTTGCTTCTCTCTCGAACAATGTGAGGACAAAGACAGACACTGACCCCATTAATATTAAAGTCATTCCACTCAAGAACATGAATTTAATAGCATACTTCCACCCTTTTCTCAGACTTTGTAATGCATCAATGCCCTTTTTGCTAAAATATCGTAAAGAAAGGAGGCTAATTCGGACCACTATTCCATAAAGCAGTGCCGAGGCCTTGATAATCTGGAATAAGCTGACAGCTTCCTCTCGACACATTGCTATGCGAACTCCTATGATCAATTGTGGAATATCCTCAATCCAGAGAAAAAAACATGAAAAAATATCCGGATTAATCCAGGCAGGCTCAAAGAAAAGTTCCTTACCAATGTTTGCTATTTCAAATACAATTGCAATGGTGCCAACAATAGCAAAAAATAATGAAGAATAGACAATGGAACTTTCTAAAGGTCCATACACAAGTCCTGCCTTTATGCCATGAATGTCCCTGAAAAAGAGCCAGTCCACAAGGAAATCCAGAAAATCCAGTCCAAACGTCATCAGGAATAGGAAGAGTTTGAAGGAAAATCGTTCCTGGACTCGAACACAGCATGGAATTAAATCAGTCAGAGTGGAAAGTTCCTCGTAATGAGATCTGGAACTTCCAGGTCTGGATTCAATTTTACGGGGCTCATTCAATTCCAAGTCTGTTCCAGTTTTGTTTTCCTGAGTGCTATTCTCATCCTCTGTAGTTACCAGTGGGTTTAGACTTAAATTGCCAAAAAAAAAAAATAAGAGAAAACCTGTTACATGCAAAATTAGAAGAAAATAAAATTGCTGTTGAATTATTTCTTCATCTGATGTTAAATAAGATTAAATTGATCAATTGTTGAAGTTTCAGGACAGTAAGATTTTGCAGAAATAATTTTTTTTATCAATTTACAATTGAAAGATCTGAAAACTTTAAATTGTTTCAAATGCAAGGTTAAAAGGTAATAATAAATTTACTCACAAAAACATGTTGAACCCAGACAGATAAGGTATAAAATCAAGGTAATTTGATAGATCCAAGGTGTGAATTAGAGTTTACACAATATCAATTTTTATGGATTATTTCATGAATGGCATTAGCATTGCAATCAGCAGAGCAACAAGGATTTCAGATCTGAATTTCTCTTGTACATTGATAAAAACTTGTTGTAGAACAGTGTTAATAATCCATACTCATTCCTCAGTTGCAAAGAATTCCAAGACTGTCAAATTCAAACAGTGCTGCAGTTGCTTTTATTTTCAACTGCATGAACATGTCATTGAACACAAGGTTAATATTTGGGTAATTATACATGTGAATTTGTTATGGTCATATATGTTGAAAAAGTTATTTTGAAAAATTACCACAGAAATGATAATTTAAAAATGTCAACGTTGCAGAATAAACATGTAAATAAACGTACCTCCCACCAGTACCTGAAGATTTTCTTTTCAAAATTAGTTTTGAATTTTCCATTTCCACTACATAAAAAGAAAGGGAAACTATGAGGCATGTGTTGCCTTTAGAATCTTGTGGATATATTCATGTGGCCATGCAGGGCCTTCTTGCTACAGCAAATATCTTGTAATGTCCATTGGATCGGAATAAAAGGGTTGTGTGCGTTATTCCATATGAATTTGAAATGTAAAGGTGGCATACAAGCTGTGCAGTGGAAGTCTAAATAACTGTTACATGTACACAATTTTTCTAATTAAAGGATCAGTTTAACTGGATAGTGAATATAACTGTAATTTTTGTTTACCATATAATTTCTAGGTTTTTTTCATGGCCTGATAAGTTGGTTCTTTGTATTATAATATAGGACAGAAGTAAGCACTCTGAGTGTGACTGTGCAATCACAGAATCATGGGATATAAGGTTTCTTTTCTGCAAAAAACCTATTCATATATTGGTTTGTCTATGCTATAACTTTCTGTTTATCCAACATCTATGTGGTTTTTTTTAAAGGAAATACAGAGATGGTTCAATCATATATTCTCCATTGTTTAACTAGAAGTATTTTATCATATACAGTAAAACAAGCTTATAATGAAGCACGTGGGACCATTGATTTTGCTTCATTATAAATGTAATTTGTTATATCCGTTAGCTTCACAATATGTTTAAAACCCATGGGGAATGAATATCACCTCACTATAAGCATCAATTCATTATAATCATGTTCACTATAAGCGTGTTTTATTGTCATATTTATTAGCTCACCTGGGCTGAAAGCTCAAGTGAGCTTTTCTGTTTTTCAATTTTTGTCCGGTGTCAGTCCATCTGTCTGTCCATCTATATTTACATTCCACATATTTTTTGCTCATAAAGTGTGTTGAAAGCTACGGCAGTTATAACACTATAATACACACAGGGTACTCAAAGGTTAAAATGACGAGTTTTATTATGACGTCACAAACGTTGAAAGCTGCAAACTGCAACGTCACAAGCGAAAATCAAAGTGCACGCTTGTGGCTGTTACAGTGGCTCTTCCATTAATATGAACTTACCCTTAGGATAAGATAGGAATTTTAAGGAATAAATCACATTTGCACACAAGGCAAGAAGTTAAAAAAAAATGTAAATATAAGCATTAAATTATGATTTTTTGAAAGATACAGTCTCATAACTGCAGCGATGTGTGCATACAAATTTTCATAACGCGCTAACGCGTGTTACTCAATTTGTATGCACACACCGCTGCAGTTATGAGACTGTATCTTTCAAAAAATCATGATTCAATGCTATAGTATACTTTTTACATTTTCGACTTCTTCTCCAGAATCAATGGACCAATTTCAAACAAACTTAGCACAAAGCATCATTGGATGAAGTTTTTAAAATGAAGGGCCACGCCCTCTTTCAAGGGGAGTTCAAGGGAAAATGATAATTTGTTGGTATTTTTTAAAAGTCTTCTTCACAAGAACCATTTGGCCAGAAAAGCTGAAACTTGTGTGGAAGCATCCTCAGGTAGTGTAGATTCAAACTTGTTCAAATCATGAAAAATCATAAATAACTTCTTCTCCAAAACTAATAAGCCAATAAAGCTGTAACTTTAATGAAAGCAACTTCATATAGTGTAAATTCAAGTTTGTCAAAATCATGATCTTCAGGGGTAGGGGCCATATTAGGGGGTCCAATTTTACATAAGAAATTTTTTTTAATTAAATGTTATTATATATGGTATTACTTATATAGAAGCATCAAAACATATTGTTTTTTCTTAATTGTTTAGACTGTTGCCTCTGGACAATTCTTGGGCCCCACAAGGGGTTCAAAGTTTGATGTAGGTTTATATGTTAATAAGATCTTGAGAACTGCAATGCTCAGTATGTGATATAACTCTGATATCATCCTGTTACAAAAGGGGCTTATTATTTAACAAGAGATTATCTGGAGAAAAATTTGAAAATCTTTTTATACAGGATCTATTCTACTACATTGTCTAGATACCGGTATTTTGTATATGACTTCATAAAGCTGATTATATTATGGCTAACGTTGCTCAGATGAGTGATGTGGCCCATGGGCCTCTTGTTATTGAATATTCTAGTATTTAATTATATCTAATGTAACTCCCAGCTATTATCTTTGCTGGAGGATTCTTATTCGAATTATGAAACATGCACCATGGGCCATATTAATGAGTACCCGTAAAAATTAATAAACAGAAAATCTTATATAACGACATAGATAAAAGTATGCCAAACATTCTTTTTTCTGTATTTTCAACTATAATTGTTGTATGGGTGTATATTGAAAATATTTGGAACAATTAGCAAACTATTTTTCTGCAAGCTTAAGTACTGTGTTTATGATTCTTGTTGATAAAATTGGACAAATTCAATGAAATGAAAGCATAAATAAACTTATTTTATGACAGTACTTCTCTCTTAATTTTTTTTCTGATTATTCATAGATTTTTTTAAAAACCATGATCACATGGAACACCCTGATTGTTAAAGACTCTTTCTAGCAATTTTAATCTCATTGAATAAGTTCAGTTACACCTTTCTTTAATTTGCTGAAAACATCCATAATTAATACATTAGGTTCGTAACTGTCCACAGTAGGGCACTGACTTTAAGATTGATCACCTTTATTCTGATCATTTTACAGATGTTTTTCTGTGTTAACGTGAAAGAAATTTTCAATTAGAGTCATGACAAATGTTGATGTAGATCACTGCTGGGACAAAGAAGTAATGTAAACATTTACCTGTAACAAGATATCTTATTTCGATTTAATGATTTTTATATCCCTTGGAATTATGAAAAAAGGCTGACTTGATTTAAGCTTTTTTGATAGATTTGGTTTGTCGGTTAACCCAGTATGCAATATAATCAAGGAGCAGTTCATATTTCATAAACCTTTGTCTTTAAATTAAACTTGATACCGGTATATATTTAACAGTACAATTAAGATAAATCAAAAATTAATTTTTCAACCTTTAATATTGAAAGCATTTTTTAATAACAGGCACTGAAATTACATTATATTTGCTGAATCAATTACGCCAGGAGAAATTTATTGATGAGAAATGTCACAAAGATTTGTGTGTAATGTTAAAACATGTATTGACAGTTGCATGCTGTGAGGAGAGGGAGATAAGATCAAGATAGACAGTTTCATGTGAAACAATCTAGGAGTTCTTCGTAATCACTTCCCTTTGTCCGCTATTTTTCAAAGAAGGGCTTAACTTGCAAAATTCAGTTTCTTCTGCAAATGGGAGGCAAAACGGATGTTAGCAGCATAATCATTTCAAAGGAGTGTTTCATGCAAAATGCTTGACATAATGCTTCATTTATGATTTAAGTAAATTTCCTAGAAAACCTGTGTGTAAGGGTTCAAAAGTACATTTATAAGAAGAAAATTGAAAAATGATGTGAATATCATATTTAATACCAGTAAATAAATTTGCTTAATGTATTTTTGGTGCATACAACAGATGAAATGCGACCTAATATGTTATCGTCAAGGATACTGCTGATATTGTGCCCACTTATGTGTAATGATCTCCTACATACAGGAGTGAGAATCTGATAACTGAATGCGAGTCTGTGTTAAAATTACATTGTTTGAAGCAAACTTGATGATGTTATGTTTTATACAACAATGGATTCAAGAATGAAAAAATGAAACAAATACACTCAGTCACTTTTAAAAAGTATCAGAATACATGAACCAGTGTACAAATTATAATAACAGAATTCTCTCTCTCTCTCTCTCTCTCTCTCTCTCTCTCTCTCTCTCTCTCTGAGAGACATTAATACAAGTACAAAATGGCATGAACGTAAAAAAAAAAA
Organism: Magallana nippona; assembly: GCA_033439105.1. Classification (NCBI taxonomy): domain Eukaryota; kingdom Metazoa; phylum Mollusca; class Bivalvia; order Ostreida; family Ostreidae; genus Magallana; species Magallana nippona. Next base: position 19,632,621 of record CM065922.1, read on the forward strand.
ACATGTTTCACAATCATTGTAGATAAAAGATGATTGATAGCAAACCATTTTCAATGACTATTACAGTTGATAAAAATAATCTTGTGTAATGATATAGAAACATTAAAATGAAATGTTTAAAACACTTTACGCATGGATAAAAATCAGATAAACACTTCAACCCCAAAGAAACTTGTCAAGTGAAGTTTAAAGCTTCACAACTCCAATTACAAAATCTTGATTTTCTGAGAAAAGAAGCTTAATACCTTTGTAGAACATACCAGGTAATATAGGCAAAAATAATCAATGAAAATTTTCATTTGGAAATACTGATACATATACATGTATACAAACTGGAATCAGGTATATGGAAATACCTATCGGCAGTATAATTAATATATGAGTTTTACAATATCAGTGCTAAAAATTTACATATGTCAACCTCATTCTAATCAATTTCTCCAACATTAAATGTTTATACAAAGTGCATTGAATTACAACTTATAAATTGATAGAAGACAAAATGTTCTGAATACAACTAATGTTTTTCTATGGGTAAATGGACAGTTTTTATAGTATTTGGCCCCATGCAGTCAGATTTTTGGAATAAAATTAAAATTCCTCTTTTTCAATAACTTGTAAAGGCACAGAATTTTCTTTGAAAGGAATGTGTCATTTTAGATGTCACAGTCCTTCGACAGTTTGAAATCATTATGTGGAGAGACACTGCCCGAATATTTGCAGCCAAGGAAGCCAGTTTTCCACACGTCCGTTATGTCCATTATGTGGAGCTGTGGAGAGTAAAACTCTAACTTTGGACTTAATGAGGAATTGCTAGGAATCATGTAGCCACTGCCTTTGTAGCTCTCTTTGACCTGATAGTACCTCAGGGCGGTGGTAAAGTTCCCCACCATGATGTAACTGTTTCCTGTGGCAGGGTCCTCTGAGACCAACCCCTGCTCACATTTATCATTCACAGTTCCCATCACATTGTACACAATGTCGCCCAGGATCAGGTGGTTGGTGGGGGAAACGTATTCAAATTTAAAGATGATTTTATAAGTCTTGGTCATGGTGGATGACTTTGAGCATGACGGGTCGGATGTAATGTTTATGTCTTCTGTTCTGTCTATATTGAAGCAATCTATTGTTTTGTTGTATTTGGGAATTAATTTTGTGACCTGCAGATATGTTCTGTCGTTTGAGAATTCTAGAGCAATTACGATGCTCTTGTAGTCATGACGTAGGTCGTGGATTTCAAACATCCTGACCCACTGATTTTCCAGTGGAGTATTTTGTTTTGACTTATTTCGCGTGTCCAAGAAGCCTATATTTCCATAAATTCCAACTCTTTGAAAATAATGCTCATCGACATACTCCCCTTCAAACAGTGAGTTAGGCTCATGGAATTCCAAAAACCCAGAATGTTTCCAAGTTGTTTGAGTGAAGAGAAATATAAGTCCTGATCCGAGCACCAAGAGAGTTAGTCCCAAAAACATGAAGATTCTAATGACAGGATGCTTCTGTTTCTTGCAGTTTTCTTTGTTTTTGCCCTTGCTGCTGTAAATGCATGCAATTTCTTCAGACCTTCTGCGGCAGGCCCACACAATACCAACAAAGAGTCGGATGAGGGCCCCAAGAATAACCACAGAGGCTTTCCCTAGCTGAAAGACACTGATGGGTTCTTCTCTGCAAGCCAGAATTACAAGACTTATGGTAATCTGTGGAATATCCTCGAACCAGATCACTATAGCCGAAGCAAGGTCCATGTCTAACCAAGGGTTACCACAGAAAATATCTCTTCCAAAGTTTATGATTTCAAAAAGGAAAATGACAGCACCAGTGATGGAGAAAAACAGGAGGGCAATGCGGACACTCTCTTCGGTGGGTCCAAAAGCGAGACCCTCTTCAGCTGCATCCACATCATGATACAGAAGCCAATCATTGGTTAGATCAGCAATGTTTAGAACGACCATCACAAAAAACACAAATATTTGTACAGCCCGATTGTTTCTCATCTGACCATACACTTTACTACAACACCTTTTCCCCATAATGGCAGCTTCTTTGTGCGCGGCTATAGTCTGACTTACTTTGACAGTGCAGGGCTTGACAATGATTTAGAATCTACAATGACATGAAATATGCAGTTCATATATCAAGTGTTGCCACTTCATATAATCGTTTTATCTAATCATCAGAAAATGGCTATGCATGTGATTGATATACGAAACCCACTTCTATTGAAGACTGAAGTCTACAGGGGAAAAATCTAGAATAAATCTATAGCAGATTATCATAACTAATGGAAAATTGATTTATTTCTGAGCAAAGAACTGTTGTTGATGTAGTATAGGTTTGAATGCTTTGCATCAGACTATGACACCAGTGTCCATTTATTCTAGCTAGCTTACACAAACACAAACAACACTTACTTTGTTGGTAGAAAATAAATCACATAAGGATCCCCTTTTTTAATGGCCGGCACTCCACTGAGAACAACAAAGTGAGCATCTAAATGTATTCCCATGCCCTTGGCTAAATATATTTAGTCTCTCTGGCTATTCCAGTGATGCATGACTCACACGTGCACTGATCAACTACAGACAGTTCTTGTATCGTTACAGTTGGGTTATTTTTAGTACTTGATCATGATCTAGGGCAAGTTTCAGTTTCCATTTGGTTTTGAGGTTTCGTCTTTACTGGGTACACAATTGTTAATGTATAATCTCTAGTAATATTGATTTATCACTTTCTATATTCCTTGATTTTATTCTCACTTTCTATTTTTTTTCCAGATTTTATATCTTAAATTAAGGAGGAAAAACATTTTAATTTCCAATAGACATATACTGCCTGCAATATTTAATTATTATTGAAAAACATTTTGTTGCAGCTGAAGAGTTATCAAAAATTGCAAAGGAAAGATATGAAAAAGCTAAGGTATGAATTATGATTTTTATTTCTTGCATAACAGTGTGCTTCTGGATTAAATCTAAGCATTTATAAATTTCAGGGTATAATCTCTGCATTATAAGATTAAAATGATATCACTTGAAATCAGTTCAGTGAGTTGTAAAGTTTTAAAATATATTGATGGTTAACTGATCTTTACCATGCTTATATTTTATATTAGGAGATTATTATGGATAAATATTGCAAGATAGAAGAGAGCTGAACTGTAATAAAATGCAGCAAGAAATATTTGATTTTTATGGCATTCAAGATTAAGTCAATTTATAGTTTGAATGTTGCATTTGTTGAGTTAAAAAATCAATGTTTCAGTTTGTGCAATGAGTGTGTATAGCTACACCATGAACATCTTTTAGATTTTTGCCTTTATAGAAAGAAAACTTCAGTAGTGAAAAGAAAGAATTTTTTAAGTAAAGTACAATCTGATTAAAATCAGATCTTTCATCCACTCCGACAAATTCGATGTTGCTACTACTTTGTACAGCAACTGCATGTAAAAGAAATTTTGGGGCATAACTATAAAGATCTGATTTTAATCAGATTGAGTCTAACTTATAGGGAACTGGTGCAGAGAGGCTGGTGTCTGGTTCAGATGATTTTACCTTGTATCTATGGCAACCAGAGGAGGAGAAGAAACCTGTCACCAGGATGACAGGGCACCAGCAACTCATCAACGATGTCCGGTTTTCTCCAGATACCAGGCTTGTTGCAAGTGCCTCCTTTGATAAGTCTGTTAAGCTCTGGGACGGAAAAAATGGAAAGTAAGGGGGAAAAAATGCTAAAAATAGATCAAAAAAGGATTTAGAGTATCAGAGGGAGTTACACCAATGTTGTAATGTTGTCAGAGAATTTGAAGAATAAACCTCTAAAGAAGGTTGGGGTAGAAAATAAGAAAGCCTACTGTATCAAAACATAAGAAAATATGTGAAATGGTCTACAAAATAGGTATTGAGGTTGTTCTTTTCATCCTTCCTCTTTCCTTTCCCTTTGTTACTGTCTATAACCTTTTATCTTTCTTGCCAAGATTGTGGATTCACCCATCGAGCAAAACCTTTACAAATGTGGCAAATCCTGGCCAATATGTCAATCCTCTCCCTTTGCATCTTTTCATGTCCGTACCAAGTATGCAATGATTTCTTTCTTGTATGTGGCCCAATGCTGGTACTCAGAATCTCAATTTTTGGCCATTGCACATTATAACAATTTGACAGTAGAAAGGATACGGGAAAGTTTAACCAGAAACAGGTTCAGATTCAGAGTTTGTTATTTTGAGTTTTAATTGATAAGGTGATATGATCAGTAAAGTTTAAAAGCAAGCAATGAAGAAATTTACTCTTAGCTTTGGAGCCTTTAATTGTTAGGAGTAGACCTTGAATAAAGCAAAAACACATTTTGAGTTAGATAGTTGACTCTGACTTGGTCCAACTGTCAATAATATAATTGATGTAATTAATCATCGTGACTGTAAACCAATAGAATTTGTACAGATAGCTTAGTTTTTAACTGAGTGTGTTTTACTTTGTACCTAGGTTTTTGACGACATTCAGAGGTCATGTAAACAGGGTGTACCAGGTGGCCTGGTCCGCCGACAGCCGTCTATTGTGTAGCGGAAGCTCCGACTCCACCCTAAAGGTCTGGGACATCAGGCAGAAAAAGCTGCTGGTGGACCTCCCAGGGCACGCCGATGAGGTCAGCACAGAGTTATCTCTCTTTCATATTTTACACTGCTTTAAGAAAGTTAACAAACATTGTTGAGTTGTCTTTCTTTGTAATCAAAAATGAAGAGAGCTGTGACGGTATGTGCATTGATTAAATTACAATATTTTTATTGTCCTTTTTAGGTTTATGCTGTAGACTGGAGCCCAGATGGACAGAGGGTAGCTAGTGGGGGAAAAGACAAGGTTTTGAAAATGTAAGCTTATTTGTTCTTTTAATCTGTCATTTCAAGTACCTGGATGGTATTTTTGATGTGTAGTAGACTTAGTGTAGTGAAAATTAAAGATTTTAGGCCTCGTGCTACATTTCATACTGTTCATTGCTGACAACATTTGTAGCATGATATTTAATGAGCATTACAACGAGTTGCAGTGGGTATTATGTCTTTTACAAGTCAATTGCCTAGTCTGTCCGTGCAGTAATCTGGTTTTATTTTTCATCACAACTCCTCTTAAATTTCTCAACAGATTTTGAAGAAACTGGACATAATATGGATGTGCATATTTACAGGAAATTCTTTTTTGATCATTTTTTTTAAAGAATTGCCCCATTTGAGCTTAAAGGGTTACATGTATACTGGTACAGTAGTGCTACCGAAACAGTTTGTCATCACACCTTTTCTTAAACTGCTGGACAAAATTGATATTTAGGACATGATGGAAATTATCAGACTTTTGTTGAAGTTTTATTCTGCTTAAAGTTAAAAGTTTGGCCAAATTCAGTTTTTGTCAGTGTAACTTCTCCAGAAAATTTAACAAAATTTCACGAATTTCATAGCTATTTAGGACATACCCTGTAGCCCAACTCCTCGGAAATCCTAACGACAGAATTCATAAAACTTTAAAGTTAATGTTGAAGGATGTGCACTTTCACAGGAAATTCTAATGCAATTTTTTTGGTGGGAGTTATGCCCCTTCTGAAGTTTCTGTTCTTGTCAGCCCAACTCTTATAAAATTGCTCTCTTGAACAGATTTTTTTTCAGGACAAACCATACACTGTAGATTTGAAAATTTGCAGGAAATATTGATTCCTTTTTTTCTCTTCGAGTTATGCCCCATTTTATTTACCCAGTATTGTATTTATTATAGGAGCATTGTTAAGCAATGTGAGAGTAGGGGTATGTGAGCTAGCTTGCTCACTTTTACTTCAAAACCCATTCAAGTTGAGTTAACAGGCAAAATCATGTTTACAAATACTCATATTAAACTCTGCCCAGAGATGTCTGTGCTTAATTATTTGAAATTCGTAAATAACTTGAGGTCCAAACCATTCATTAACTTGAGTAAAAAGATCTCATGATTTAAATTCTCCTCCTCTAATTTAATTGTCTGGTGGAACGCTTAAAATAAAAGGTCTAAGAAATATTTTACGAAGCTTTATTAACTGCAAAAAAAAATGCATTGAAAAATTATTATCATTTTTTATTACCTGGTATATACATGTACTTAAATACCGAGTTTTTGCACCCCTGATATGAACAGAAGCACACACCTTTTTGACACCCTGGTATCATTACCCTTTTTTTCACCCTTTATCACACCCTTTATTACACCTTTCCGGAACACCTTTGCACTTTTTATTCGGATTATCTCGGATCTTATTCTCTTTTTCTGTGCATATCTAAAGTCGAAACTATAACGTTATAATCTAAACATTTCCGTATAGATGACGTCACAATACATTTGAACGTCGAAAATATGCGGTTTGGAGAAAGTGATACTTTTGTAAAAAGTACTAGTAGGCCTAATGGTTTTTTTCCACGTGAAAATGAAAACTAGCTTTCTAAATTAAAATATAATAATAACAACAATACATGTCAAAATATGTATCGTATACATATCAACCCTCAACCAATATCAGCCCTCTCGCCTTCGGCCCTCGGGCTGATATTTGAGTCTCGAGTTGATATGGGATGTGATACAGATTTTGCCATGTATTATTCCCTATTTATTGCATGTTTTAAATTACATTATTTCATGAGGTACCTACCTGTGGGGAGTGTTTGTAAATAAATAATATTAATCCATAGTAATTCCATAACAATCTGATTTGATAATTTTTTGTCTTTTTTATACCCCACGCAACAAGTTGTGAAGGGATATAATGATTTTTACCTGTCCGTCTATCAGTCAGTCCATCAGTCAGCGCAACTCCTCTTAAATCGCTGCACATAATTTTGTAAAACTTTGTCAGTATTAAGGGCACAATGTGTAGATGAGCATATTACCAGGAAATTTCAGTTTCATAATTTTTCTAAGAATATTGGCCATTTTGTACTTAGATTTTTGGCTATTTTTTTTAGTGTATAATCATGCAGCGCAACTCCTCTGAAAGCGCTGCACAGATTTTGATTAAACTTTGTAGGTAATCAGGATTCAATTTGTAGATGAACATATTCCAAGGAAATTCGGGGAGGGGGGGACTTTTGGACATAAATTTTTTTTGCCATTTATTGAATTTAGTAATGAACAGTTTTTCAGCGCAACTCCTCTTAAACCGCTTAACAAAATTTGAAATTTGTAGGTAATAAGGACACAATTTGTAGATGTGCATATTACCAGGAAATTCCTGTACCTTAAATAATTTCTTTCAATGCCTATGTTTATGAATTTTGTTTTCTCTGCATTTATCAAATGTGAAATTTCATTATTGTTAATTTATTAAATTCATCATTATAAAAATAAAAGTAAATTTCTCAAGGCTAGATTGATTATTTGATTCAGTTGAAAATAATAGAACATTTATATCAGATGTACATGTATTTATATTTAAGAAAATTAAAATGTAAAGCATATTACACATAAATATTGCAGCAAAGAGCCATGATTAACAAAAATGCCATAAGGTCAATACTGTGGAGAAATATTGACATTAATTACATAAACAGATTTGCTTTACAAAAGAATTTAGATGGTGCATGTCTTAAAATGAAGACCAGCTGTACGGGTCACTTTAACTTCTGTTTTCTCATGAATTCTTCTGGTAAAGTGTACCAAACCCTGGCGGTTTTACTGCTCTCTGGTAAACTCAATTATAATCCTTGTCTTTTCCAATCAGTGAGTCTTGCTTTAATTAACAGCTTAAATGTCAGGCTGTAAAGGTCTCAGGAAGAAAGAGTTTAGGTGACTGTGATTATTGTCCAGTTGTCCACTTTGCATCTACAGTTTTACAAAGGTTGTGGTGACATTTACATCGGGTCAAGACCAGACAGCTCCGCTTTTACTGCCATTTTATGTCGGAATAGTGATTGTAGGGGCCCGCTTTATGTTCGGGGAAGGGGAAAGGGGATTAGGTTCAGATTGTTGGGGTATTTTATTGTCTCTCAGGGAGATATTAAAAAAGACACAAATGATAATTAAAGTTTTTATCAAGTGCTTTCAACACATGGAAGTTTATAGAGAGATTTAGATATTGGCTTTGATGGGTTTTCATTCATGGAGGACCTTTTTCAACAGATAATAGTAGAAGGTCCTAGGTAAGCGGGGATTGTATTTCCCTTCAATGTGGCATTCATCACTGTTCAAAACAGATAAATGCCTCATTTGTCACTGGAAATAAAGTGAATTCATTACGTCCTTAACATCCTCTGATCTGACCCTGTGCTTTGAGGCTATCACCTCTTTTCCTTTTCAACTGTAACATTTTGACCTTACCGTAAGAAAATGGTATTCATTTGAAGGTGAATGTTTCCTGTATTACAACCATTTGTAAACCACAATGTTTTTGTCATCATTTGTGCAGCCTGTCAAATTAAATTGTAAATCTGAAGAAATATAATATTTCTTTTAGTTTTCAAGTTATTTTCCAATGTGCAATTAAGTTGTTGTTTTGTATTTAAATGTCATGAGTGGAATTCCTGTCAAATCTGCAGTGCTCTTTTTCCGTTTGAAATTGAAACAGCCTGGATCAGAAGACAGATGACAGTTGATGAAGTTTATCCCTTCTGGCTGGATAAAGGCTAGACTCTAGCAGTTGTAGTTTTACTTTGAACATCACAGATTTTCACCTGATCAAAGATGTGTCTGTACTTTTGATCATTACATAGAAGGGATACTGTTTCTCGTCCTGCCCAGCCATCATTCAGAATGTGACAAATTTAGATGTTTGTGTGCATCTGTTTGTCCTTTTATTTGTGAAATAAAAAAAGGGAACATGAGACAGAGAAAGAGATTCTAGCTTTTATATTCCTTCATACAAACATAGTCTACTTTGTTGAATAATTATCATATAAGTTGATACATGTACATGTATAACTGCATTTAAAATCAATACTCTGCAAAAGCTACGCCATTTTAGTGTTGGAATAGTTTGCCATATACCGGTAATTTCCTTCCAAATATAAATGGGGACTTTATTTTGGAGGATATTCAGAATTTCAACAATTGTAATACATATATTAACAGCAAAGAGGAGCATGAAATTTGTTTAAGAACTTGACTGTTTTAATCCTTTTATATATGAATACCAGTGAAAACTAAGCAAGACAATGTTTGGAAATATTGGTTTTCTAACTTTTTTTTTGGGGGGGGGGGTATCCACTTAAAAGAGGGAATATTTACAGCATGCCAAAATCAAAATACCTTGATATACAGTTACCAGTACATGTGTACCATGGGTACTTGTCTTCATCTTACACATGTACTACAGCTGTAGTATTATACTTGAATATTATGTTTCTGTTGAATATGCTTGCTATGATATTTCTCAATATAATAATTAAAAGATTATTCTTTTCTTGCAGATGGAGAAAGTAATGGATGCACAACTGTTCATGTCAATCATGCGATATGGCCTTAAGAAGGAAAATTCAAAATAAATTCATGAAAAATTAACATTTATTTTTTTGTTCATTTAAATCCCTCAATGTTTCTATAGTGTTAAAAGGAAAATATCACAAAGAATTTACTGGAGTTACACAAAGCTATTCTTAATATTTATTATAAGGAAGTATGACAATTTTAGAAGGTGTTCTAATTAGAGCAGATTGACATTGGCTATAAAATAAAGACAAAGTTTGACTAAAAGCAAGCAGTTGATGTAACTTACAGTTTATCATAGGAATATATCATATACATGTACTTAGTGGTGTATCAGCTCTGATACATCTGTTTGACTATAAGTGAGACAGCAACTGGAAGCTAGGGTAGGGTGGTATCATCGTCAGGGCTGAGTTTTTTCTGCCTCCACGGCTCGTCGTTAAGGGGCTGTATCCCCCCCCCCCCCCCCCCCCCCCCCCCATTCCCTTTTACTTGTGTATATTTTATAGTATTGTCTTATTCATTTTATAGACAAGTTTATGAAATAACAATAAAATAATGAACAGACAATAGGAAGCGTAATATTTCATGTCGGCAAATTTTATTAGACCTTTTGTTTACTTGATAAACAGTACATAATAATTACATGTACCGGTAGTAATTCATAATTGATAGCATGCATCTCAAACAAGAAACATGATTTATGCAGACTGTTGATATTCAAATTAATTTTCACTGAATATTCTTCAAAAAAAAGAGCATAATAATGCTTATATAAATTTTTATTTTGGAATAGGAGTGATTGAAATTTTGCCAAAGATGCTGTCTCAAAAGATTGCTAACGAAATCACAAATGGATCAAAAGATCTCTGTGTTTCATTTATATATCTGCAGAATTAGGTACCGTACTTGGCGACTAATTTGAAATATTTAATGAATTCATAAAGCATTGAATTGATTTCTTGATGATGTTTTCATTAAGGAAAGCATTATGAATGCAGGGTGCAGCAAGTGCTCGTGTTTATACAAAGGTGCATCAGCTTAAATTCATCAAATGCTCTAGTGATATAGTCTGTGTTGTAAGCTGTTGGATGGATTTGTTGTAATGCTGGGAATGGAATTGGATGCATTGACAGGCCTTAGATTCTAAGCGGATTCATCCAGAGGATGTCCCTCGTGTCAGGTGTTCACCCCTGACTTGAAAAAACCCTCTAATGGATATAATCTCTTCAGAAGGTGAGTTTAGAGTGAAGTCAACTTGGGCAATTAAGCATTCATTAGTAGACAGCACTTGCTGGCCCCAGGGTCAGGGAAGGGAGAGAGCTAGACGACAAAGTGGATTTGATGTGAGCTGACAGGGGTAAAGAATGAGTTAAAGAATTGAAGCTGATGTTGCATTTTTCATGTGATGTTTTAATGAATGACATTTTGCACCAAGTTACATGTGTTACAAAACATTACAATTTACACTGATCAATACATGCTTTACTTTTTACTCAAAATCAGCTACTGGGTTACATACACTAATATAGCAAACCCACAAATATTTCATTTTACAGAAACCAAAATCAAAATATATTTCTTTAATTGAGTTGCTTATCTTTAAATGAAGAAAATTTCAAAGTTATACAATTGATAAAAAATTGTATATTCATTTCACAGCATGGGGTTAATTAGCAGATATGCTATCTTGTGGGGTCAAAGTTAATGAATGTCTATAGTCTAGTCTAGTCGGTTGTAAATTCTCTACAAATGATAAAGATTATGCTTATACACATTTTAGACTTATGTGTCCACCATTGTAAAATATATTCCAAAGGACCGAGGTCACAATAATCAAACATTAAGACCAAAAGAAGTTGGAATAGAGTACAATACTGTCCTTATTCAAAGGCAGGAATGCTAAAGATTGGAATGATAAGTAATGTACTCATTCATACATACATAGGTATGTCCATCATAGATATTAAACTTGTGAATTGGGGTCTTCAAAAAATTGTTGACAGACATATTACATAATGGAAAATTAAAGGAATGCACAATTGCTTTTGGTGTTTATATTGTTGTGAATGAATGCATATAAGATTCAGGTTAGATCAAAGAGGATTAAAACAAAAAGACAACAAAAAGCCGAAGATGAAAAGCACTTACATTATACAGCAAAACCTGTTTATAGCAAATTTTAAGGGACCACAGAAAAAACTTCGTTATAGCAGTACGTCGTTATACGGTTATAGCGAATTCATTAGAAATCTTATAGCGAATTTGTTATAATATAATTAGCTTCAAATTATTGTAAGTCATACAATCAATTTTAATTTCATTTACAAAAAATGTTTACATAACCTCTTCTCTTCAATTAATAAAAAATTGTGTGTAATATATGAACTTTAGTATTTTTTATATGCATCTTAAATTTTCATGTATCTTCAATTAAATTTGTAAAGGAAAATAATCGTTATATAAATGATAAAATACGTTGAACTTTTGCCAGCGGGGTCTGAAAATTACTTCGTTATAGCCGTAAATTCGCTATAACCATGTTTGTTATATACTGCATTTTCCTATAGTTTTTATGTAAGAACTTTGCCAGGACATGCATAATAATATGTTATAGCGGTGAATTCGTTATATCCGTGTTCGTTATATTCGAGGTTTGCTGTAGCTCTATTCACTATAGCATTTTTCATCCAAAAGTCAGTGAGCTAGTGGATTTGATACTTAGTCCAATAAATTACTTAAGTTTTACTACCAGATATAATAGAAGAAAATTGAATGATGAATAATTAAAAGTAGTTATATAACTCTTCTTTGTGAACTGGACAATTATGATGTCAAATTCTTTTTTTGGGGGATTGGGGGTTGGGGGTTGGGGGGGGGGGGGTTGAAACATAATAGAATATAAACATTTTATTTTGTACCCTTTTAACTGAATAGTCCAAAACTAACAATAAATTTATGTAAAGTCACTAGTAGAATTGTTTCCTTAATTGAAAGAATTCCCAAGGTGTCTGGGCCCTTTGACCTAGTGGTTCATTAATATTTTTACCAGATATAGAACAAGATCTCAAAGAAGCAACAACAGCTCCACTCTCATGGTGGGCCACATTACTCTTTCTAGAGAAACTTTATTACACTTTTATGACCATGCAGGCGGAAATAGAAACAGATCATAAGGTTGTTTTTTTTTCTTTGAATATAGAGAAATGTTTTTTTCAAAGCATGCAACTACATGTAGGTTAAAACGGTTTGTTTTTAAAATATTGTGGGATAAAACCCAGGTATCCAATTTTGTACTTCATCTGCATTCTTGCGTTTTTACAAGTGCACAAACAGAACATGCAATATCAATTTAGTTTATTATTTTTATTTCCAAAAAAATGATTCGTTAGTTTATATTATTAAATGATTCAAATATGAAAAGGGAAGAACCACATACACTAAATTATGAAACTCTAACACTTTTTAAAATTCATATTACATGACATTGAATTTAAATATTTGAAAAATGAACTTAATTGTTTAAGTCAAAATTAGTTGTAGAGAGGTACCATTGCATTCGAGAAAATTTGATATTGATGACAAATCTAAATCAAGAGCTACAGGTCTTCAGTGGGAACCATATGCTGATGCATTTATTTATTTTTTGGTTTGTGAAAAAGTTTGAGACTCTATATCTATCCAGCTTTATGGATAACCTTTTAATAGAAACTCAGAGGTCTGAGTTAACTGTAATTGAGTCACTAGGTCTTCAGGTACAATGGGCTTCTGACAAGGGAGACAATTCTCACTAGGATAAATGACTATGATAATCAACTAGTTTAAACAGCAAGTTAAATCAAATTTGTCTCCACAAGTTACACTAAAACCAAGTGCATTTCAATTACGATAGAAGACAGATTTCATTTTGGAAAATTGTGCATTAGGGGGTATTACTAAAGGGAAAAAAAGTTATATGAGTGTAAAGAGGAATGATGAACATTTAATTCAGTGTTTATGCATGGGCATAATTTAATATAAACCCTGTCTTTTATACTTTTGCAATCATACAACTTAGACAGATTGGAATTCAGTAACTTAAGTTTCATTCAGTAGACTGCATCTTTACTGGTTTGCTACTGGTACATGTATGTTAATTTGATTGTCAGAACTAGAAAAAGATGCATCATATTCTAAGACACACAGCACAAATGTCCCAGCTATTGTTAAACATATATTGTTACACATGTACATTGTACATCTTTGTTCCCTTATAAGGATTAACACCTAAGGTGTCATTTAAGCATTGAATGCTTATTTTTGTATGTCGTTAGTCCTGTAACACCAAGCGGTGCAGACAAATTGAATACCGTGCATTAACACGGTATGATAATTTGTCTGCACCACTTGGTGTGTTACAGGACCGATGACATACAAAAATAAGCATTCAATGCTTATATTTATATTCATACTGATATCTATTTTTATGAAATATATATGTATTGTCGCTGTACAGCCATTATATACGCTCTTAGTCAGGGATGTGAAACGTACATGGAACAGCCATATTAACATGTTATTTAGTTCGCTTCCATGACTAAAAATATAGTGCCAGAGTAGAGAAAAATCTTTTTCATGAAAGAGTAGATATAATTTAATGATTATTTTTCAAAACATAAAACTAAAAGAACTAAAAAAAGTATTCATAGAAAATTGAATGTCGCAGATTCCCAATGCAAACATAAGGGGAAATATACACTGAATGTGAATATAAAGCAAAGAGATTGAGAGAAATTGTTGCAAATATTTAAAGTATGGTATCTGGTAATGAGAACACTAAGTTTTAAAAGAATATGTCATCTTAATTTTGTTTAATTCTAACCCAGCATCATATCTAACAAGATGTTTACCCAGTGGTACTTCACTCCCAAATCAATCTGCTAAAACATGACTCTCTGTAGGTTTATGTTCTACTCAGATCATATCTTTTTGGTTTTGCCCTTAATGCTTGTTGATTTTCCAAAAAGTTCTGCAAGTTCCAATTAAAGCAGAGATGTGTTCAATTGACAGCACACTTGTAAATGTAAAAAAAAAAGTTTCATGCAGATATTATGGGTGTTGCTCAACATTTGACCAAGTTATATCAAGTTCTCTTTGTTAACCTATTGGCACACTCTTTTTTCAAGATGAAACACTGAATGAGACAAAATATACTAGGTAGTTGTTTTACCACATTGATTTTGTGTTTACACCCACATATTTAGTTCCAAGATTAATGATATGACACAATATCAAGGTAGATGTTTAGCACTTTAAGGATTCCTCTCTGTTCAGGGGGCTGGCTGGTGCATTCGTGGTATGTACATTTGTGTAATTGTAAACAATTGCCCAAAATGATCATGTCCAAACTTACATGAAATGCAGTTAATTTACTTACCGGTATTACTCCATCACAATTGACATCTTGGCATAGTAAAAATCACTTGCATTCTATAAATTTTTCATTGATTCTGCATAATATATTTAGATAAAATTCATCAAGCTCTTCTTGATTAATAGGTGTAGGAAATTACTACAAATTGGCATGGCCATCTAGCCAATATAGTTGTTGGTCTTCAAATTAGTGCCTTTACATGAACTTTACTGTTAGTATGTCTTTATTTAAAGCCAATCATCAATAGCTTGATGAAGTACATAAAACGAGAGGATTTATTTCTTACCCTTACCATACTCCTTATCATTTTTTCCTAACTCAAAATATGTAAAATTAAAATTGTACCCTAAAGGCAATGGCAAAATTGTGTGTGTGTGTGTGGGGGGGGGGGGGGGGTTGAGTAGCAAAGAGGACTTATTTTTCCCCTAAGAAGTGATTAATTAATGGGGTTTGGGATTTCCAGGGAGGATCTAATGTCTATGTAATTTTAACAACATTGAATATTGGGGATGGGGTGAGCAGACCCCCACCCCACCCTTCTGGTTGACTCCTCCTCAATAGATAAATGCAATTGTTGAAACAGATGAGAAAAATTTTAAATTCTTAAATTATCTCAACACAATCTAGATTTTAAATCCGCATTTTCGTATGCACTTTGATGACTAAACACTACTAAACTGAATGTGTTTACTCATGCTCTCTTCCCTTTCTCATTCTCCTGAAAGGTACAAATAAATATACCACTAGCCTTGTTTTTATATTGTTATTTCTTTTTTAAACTCCTTTTTTTTTTTGGACATAAAAATGGGGATCTTTATCAAAGAAAACGTTGAATATAGATATACCAATAAATTTATTAATTGGGGTGGGTGGAGGGGGGGGGGGGGGGGCAAAAAGAACTATACTTTCTATATATTCTCGCATCAAGTGAGTTTACTTTTTTAAGACCAATTTTGTTTATGTATTTTTTTTTTTTTTGTGAATGTATTATTTTTTTAATTGATAAATTTATGGTATATTGCTTTTTTTTATGTACATTATATCCTGGCACGATAATCATTTTATTATTTAACGTAAGATCAGGTATTTTAAAAGCAAATCAGTATCTAAATTAATTGAAGTGTTCGTATTTCCTCTTTTTATATTCATATTAAAAGTGTTGAAATCTCATCCAGCGAGCCGATTTATTTTTGTCCTCTCAGAGTATCGTACACCATAAATCTATTTATGCATCAATAAAGTGGGCGGGGAAACGGAGAAGTCACGTGATATATACTGAAAAAGTCTCTTTGATATACCGCCATAGTTGTGTATTAAGAACGGATTAGCACGAGTTACCGATAGTATATTGCCGATTTGTTCCCTCAAACTTCAGATTTATCGCCAAAATATGTCTGAAGAGGTAGAGAGCGACGTATTACGATGATTGCATGTGTGTTTCTATTGAGTATCCTGTTTTCACATGTGAATGGAAAGGATAAAGCGATTTTGGATATAGTAATGCATAAAAGTGATCGCAATGGAGAATATACGACAGAGGTAGAGAAACTGTTGGGATATTTTACGACAGCTGGTTCCATGGTCAGTGCAGAGGGCCGGGTTTTCCAGGTAAAAGTGTGTTCAATGCAATTCTTATTGTTTCCAAAGGTGTTATTATTAGGCCAGCCGACCTACTTCTAGCGGCCCACAATGCGTTCGCGGATTATTTCTGGCGATTGTTTTTATTCAACGTGTGTGGGCAATGTAAATGTTTTTGTTTATTTATTTGTCAGCTATATTACATTTTTGTAAAGGTATAAGCCACAGGTTTTTGCTTATTGTGTCTACCACGTGTATTTGATCTCTGAAATACTTCTGGCCCCCAACTGGGTATTATAGATAAAGATTTATCTTCGTCGAGTTCAGTCTGTAGTTGCTTAACCTGGACATCGTCTTGCTCATACCTATAAAAATTATGATGTTTGTTTCATTATTGCGCATTAAACAAAATGTAGTGTAAATGTTGAATTCATACAAAGGCAGGCGACATCACCATTATCTGGGGCATTAATCCATAACTTAATATTTGAACAAAAATGGAGTCAGCCTTTGAAGTGTGTGATATTTAAATTAAAATATTCAGTGCAACAAATTCTAATTGACATTCTATAGCATTGGGGAACAAGACTTATATCATTGGTGCATTGAAGCATAGCTCAATTTTTGTCTATGATATTTCATACTTCTAATTTTTGTACAGGTTTAAAAAAGGATTCCTCATTCTTAATGAAAAGAAAATGTAAATTTTATGACTTGTGGATTCTTGTGAAATTTTTCTCTTGTTTTGTTGGCCATTCTTCATTTTCAACATAGATATTTTTACAAATACTTGTCGTGTTGAGATGCAAGCTGGAATGCATGGTGTCACTTTTTTAATTGTGAGAAACGCGATAAATAATGTCCCTTTCAGACTACAAAACCAGATACATGCTAAGTTATATGAATCTTGTCTCTTTTAATTTCATGAAAAATTATCATTCCCATTTAAGCAGTGTAAGAAGATTCTTTTCAAATGACAATTGTTTCACACATTTTGTAATAAAAAAAGAGACAAATTTAGGCACCAAGTGAAATATGATTCATAATCTAGATTTGCGTTCTTACTGTAGTGTGGAAATAAGTTTAAGTAATGCAGAACAAAGTGAGACAGTCATTATAAATTTCATTCAATCATTAAAAAAAAAAATCCACCCTCAAAATCCCCCAAGCAACACTTTTAGGTTCATTGCATAATTCATTCAAGAAATCTGCACATAAAACTTGACAATAAAGTATCCTAAGCTGTATATGGGAGAATGAAAAGAAGAAAAAAAACTGATGAAAGAGACTGAACTGTCTTTGATGTTGGTGAACAGTGATAAAGCCAAGGTAGAGGGAAGATAGACAGATAAGTACATACCTGTAGTTGAGCTGTAGACAAGACTGTGTCTGTAGGTATCAGTGGTGGACACCGATAATGAAATCTACATCACTCGCATTACCTGCATACTTTCGTTTGAAATTTAGACTTCTTGCACTATACTTGCTAACCTAGATTATCGATCATTGGGAATTAAAGATTTTCAAAAGTTGATATTAATTAACAATAAAGATTTTTTGTTGGAAATGTGGGAAGCAGTTGCTTGTCTTTTCTAATTTTTGAGTCGGCTCGCAAAGCCAGAAGACCTGTGCTGTCATTGGCAAATTCAAATTTTGAGCACAATCATGTTCATATAATCAAGTGTGAAATAATGCAAAAAGTTTTAGTTTTTATTCCTAATAGCCATTGAAATGATGAATGTCTTTCTTACTCTTTGGAAATATTACTAGTTATTTCTTTATTAGGATCTAGCTGTCAACAAAAAATTGCTTTACCATATGCTGTTGTCTTGATTTCGAGGAGGATGAGGAGAACAAAGGGAAAGAACTTTTTTTATTGAAAAATAGAAACAATTTGAAGTTCAAAGGACACCTGCCTTGCGTAGATGACGGTACACATTTGGCGCAGACAGTTTAATTACATCCCAAAATGGCTTTCTGCTGCAATACTGTTGCTTTTATGTAATAGCAGGTGACTTCATGTAAACAGGAAACCTCTGACACCCTATATCCTTCATGACAAGTTATTTGATCTTCATAAAGCACTCTTGCTTCTTAACAAATATAGAACTGACACATTGAAAATGTTAATAAACAGAGGTCATGATTTATTACCAGAATAAGGGGAAGTCTCAGTTCTAAGGGTGCATGCAGGATTTTTATTTGAAATGCTGCAAAATCACACACTTCCAGTGTAAAATATTAAATCCCTTTCATTTATAGCCCATTTTTAGACATCCCCCAAAACATTTTTTTTTAAGTTGTAAGTGACTTTTTTTTTATCATAATATACTTATACCTAACCTGCTTGTGGGATAAATCAAATAACTGATTGAACTAGAATTGTTGGATATATATGAAAATTGATTGAACCAGAGTTGTTGGATAAAACAGAAAACCAATTGGACCAGAGTTATTGGATAAATTAAACTGATTGAGCCAGAATTGTTGGATAATTGGATAAATCAGAAAACTGATTAAGCCAGAGTTGTTGGATAGGTTAAACTGATTAAGCCAGAGTTGTTGGATAAATCAAACTGATTGAGTCAGAGTTGTTGGATAATCAGAAAACTGATTGAGCTAGAGTTATTGGAGAAATTAAACTGATTGAGCCAGAGTTGTTGAATAAATTAGAAAACTGATTAAGCCAGAGTTGTTGGATAGGTTAAACTGATTAAGCCAGAGTTGTTGGATAAATCAAACTGATTGAGTCAGAGTTGTTGGATAATCAGAAAACTGATTGAGCTAGAGTTATTGGAGAAATTAAACTGATTGAGCCAGAGTTGTTGAATAAATTAGAAAACTTATTGAGCCAGAGTTGTTGGGTGAATTTATATTGAACTATCCAGTGTTTATTTATCATAGTTTAAAATCATTTTTGCACCACTTAAGTAGCCTGGTAATTTACCATGTGTTGCAATTTTGCAAATACTAGTTATGACCTTGTAAAGATGAGAAATAATGGTTTGAACATACTTTATTGTGTTTTGATTACAATGAGATGTGCCTGGCACAAGTTCTAGAACATATATATTGCCATCTCCCTGAGGAATGTTACAATTATGTCATAAGGACAGCATTTTAAATAGTTCCATGTATTAATCATAAAAGATACAAGTTGTCAGAGGGATATGGATGCATTACACTGAAACTGAACCTGCATTTGTCTTGCAAAGAGTTTGTTCTACATTCATAGGGAGAACGAAACCACCATCAAAGGAATATTAAACAGTTCTTGTTCTGATCCAATGAATTTCCAGATGAAGGATCAATATATAAATTAACATATCTCACTTATAATTGAGCTGTCAACTCTCTTTTCTGTGGTTTATAAATGAAATGCAGATAGTTTTTTAAGGACAGCATTAAAAATAAGATGTGAAGAGTGCAGAGTTAGTGACTTAACAGTGTGGAAACATTTTATATTAACTGATTTGAAGTTTTGTTAGAAAATATTTTCATTTTTTAAGTATTTTTTGGGGGGTGTGGTAACCTGTTGTATTATATTTTTTTTTACCTTGATTAAGAAAGTGGTGAAACAATTGAGGACAGCCAGTTGTATAGCATCCTAGTTACGGAAGCAACGGAATGTTTATTGGGATTACTTAATCTAACTATCTTTCTCTACACATGTTGTTCCCCCCAGATCTTTACCCTTGAGAATCCAATTGAACGAGATTCTGAGGGGGTTTTATCAGGCAAGGTTATCAACAGAAATGGGACAAGTGTTTATATTAATCCAGTTTTGGATATCACACAATTTTCCAGCTTTATCTAGGTTTGGCTATCAGCTAATATCTTGTTTGTAAACATGATAAAATGTATTCTAGAGCATTTAAGATAATGATTCTGGGCTACCTAGGGGACCCACAGATGTCCTAGGAGGTCATTTGGGAGCAGGATAGAGCGCTGACTAGAATGGGAGGGTACATATCTTACAAGATCTGGTATTGTGACCGACATCCAACAAAATGCAAATATACTGGTATTTCAATCAGAGATACTAGTAAATCTTTAATCCTGGATGCTGCATGCATGTTGAATCATTACTCGTTGCTGCATCTGTCATATCTGACGCACAGGGTTTAAATCACTTCCAAAATTATTTTGCGACTTTTGGAATGTTATTTGGTGCATTTAATGTTCTTTATTCATTAATAAATAAAAAAGTCTAAACCTTTAAAGTATCTCTGTGAAAGAAGGCATCCAGCTTGATTATTCAGAATCTAGACATTTCTAGAAATGATATTTTATATGAGAAATTTAATTTCCTCCCAGTGCTTTGATGATTCATCCAATATCTAATGAATTTAAAATAGGATTTATTTTAAAACAGAAGATTGATTAATGCAGCTATTAGTTATCTATAAGGATCAAAATGCACGGCTTTCATGTTATGTAAACCGCAAGGATCAAAGAGTTTCGTAAGACAGGACTTTAAACACAAATTTTTGAATATTAACAGTGATAGGGGACAAGACGAACCCTGTGGCTGATGTTTCTGCCACAAAACATTGTTTGGGTTCAACCTCTGGCTGGCTGGCTTTTGCAGGGGAAAAAAATCCCATTAATTTTTTTTTCCAATTCACAAAAGATTAAAGGGAACAATTTGGAATTCATTCAAAACATTTGATACTCCAACTTGATACAATTATTTTTCATTTCAGTTTTACGTGATCCTATTTGTATCTCCTTGAGATTAAGGTAATTACAATGCTCTCTTGTGTTGTATAAAGGATTGGGATTTTCACAATAATATGAGTACTTAATTCTGCTGCTCTGAAAGAAGATTGAAATTTCATTCCTCAAGCATATATCTTTTGCCATTTCATTAAAAAACTAAATACGTGGGTAATAAAGAGACTTTACATGTGCCTAGAATATGCAAGGAAGATGGCAGAAAATTGGCTGAGTTTGGGGCATTGAAATGAATTCATTTTTGTCTTAAATCTTTAAAGACACTGAAATGTGTATCTAAACTGGGAAAGGAGATTTGAATGGAGCTATACATCTGAGTACTTCAATTGAATTTTTACCCCCTCTTCCTATTCCCAAATAGATACGCTCATCTCAATTCTTTGCTTCAGTGCCTTTCTTAGGCTGTAATATCAGAGTTTTGTAGCTTTTATCATTGAATTTCAAAAGGATTTGCATTTCAGATTTTTTGGGGTGTAAAGTTTTCATTTGTGAAAACTGAGTTTCCAGTTTAACAGTGGTGTACAGAGATTTTATGTGATATAGATATCATGGAGAGAAATATTTATACTGTTGACTGTACAATATAGACAAGTCTACAAGTTTGAATTGAACCACAGGTCCAAGGGTGCCCTCTGTGAATTATTGTGGTTAGGGGGTTGGTATTTATGAAGACTTGTGTTCAGAAAGTCTATTTGCATTTGGTTTTGAAGAATGCGGGGAGACAATGTCTATTGTGTCCTTTCTCTTCAACCAAGCACTGCACTGATTTGATGGACTTTCCTTGTCAATATGAATTTCTTTCTTTTTTAATCAAAGTAAAACTTTATTTTTTAACACGAATCTTTATTATTGTGTATTCAAATGATCAGCCCTGTGTAAGAGAGAGCACAAATATTTTTCTGTAAATTCTTTTTATTGTCGAAGCCGACAGGGTTTTAATTGATTTCCATAGTTAATTGCATTGAGTCTCCTACATTACCATAAATCATTCAAGCTGCATGTGACTTCCTGTGTGCAGAAATCAATTCCTACAATTGATATCTCTGCAAATTACCCACCATTATGGCTCTTGTGCTTCATAACACTTAATAAAGTACTGGGGTTTTTTCTTCAAAGCAGTGAGGCACAAAGTACTTTCAAATCTAGAAATGTACTGGACAGGTATGGAATGAAAATATTACTGTGATATGCAATTAAGAGAAAAATCCTTTGTAAAACCAATCAATGTTTGTCAATTCCCCGATGATGAAAAAGAGTAAACTTTGAGAACAACTGAATTTGCAGATAAACTGCACCATGGTTGGGTAAAAAGGTTAAGCCATATTGAAGATTTGCATGACATCATCCAAACATCATAGAGTCTTTTGGGATGAAAGTACAGAAATGTTAAGATAATTGCTGAACTTCTGTGTTGAGAAGTTGTGACAGTAGTTTTCAAAAACTAAAAGTCATTTAACACACATTTAAATAAAAATTTTACCAGAAATCTAAACATTATGCATGTTTGTTTCATGAAGTATCAGTCCTTTAAAGTTAAAGCTGTCCAATTTATGAAGAAATAAAGTGCTTTGAAACATTGAATGCCATCTATAGCCTTGCAAGGTTTTGAAACTGGATCCATTGTTTGAAATAAGATGCGCTTTTGATGGGAGAATGCACTGGGTGCATGTTTACATTGAAGTCAAGATAGTTTCTAGGCTGTGTGTTCCGAGGTTAGATAATGCGTGCCTGGGTGGTGAGTGAAATTTGATTTTCAGAGAGAGCTAGAGCCACAAACTCTCTCAAGTTCAGGAGGTATAAATCACTCATTGTTTATTTTTTAAATCTAAACCTCTATTTCTCCCAAAGTTTGGGAATTTGAAACATCCTTAAAGTAGACTTGATATGATACAGGCTGATTTCATCAAGCAGCTGATCATGCTGATGTAAGAAAAAAGAATTTACTATGAAATTGCAAAGAGAGAGAGAGAGAGAGAGAGAGAGAGAGAGAGAGAGCAGGTTCTCATTGCAAGATGCATGCATTAAGGTACTTGTACATGTATCATTAAATTTGGTTAATAATGAATTATCCATAATTTTCAGTATATTTTAAAACTGTCAATGATAAGAATAAAGATGTATTATGATTCAACATATGATAATCATGTCTTGTTAGAGAAATCAAGATATTTTTTTTTGTGCTGAAATCCTGTGGAGTTTTTGATGCTTTTGTAAAAATTGTCTGATGCATAAAACATAGAAATGCATGTTAAACATCTGTTGAAAAGACTTAATGAGACAGAATATTCAAACTGAAATGAGAATTCAGATGAGATCAAAGAAACGTAAATGTTCATGCGAGTGAAGAAATAGATGATCACAGGGAATGTATTCAACGAAAACTGTACATGATTATTGGAAGTTACTGGAGGGTTGTTTTATAGACTGGTAATTTGTATGAATGATTAATAAATTGTTGATACTGGCGGACACAATGTATAAATGATTCAGTGCTTGCACCTTGTTTTGTTTAAGTTAAACAAGTTTTGATACCAGTATATTATAAAGGTTCGAAAAAATTGATAATTACAGTAAAACAAAGCCATAATGAAGCACCAGGGACAGGCGATTTTACTTCGTTAGAAGCATAATTCGTTATATCCCTCAGGTTTTCAACATGTAATACAGTCACAGGGACTAAAAATCACTTCACTGTAAGCGTCAATTCATTATAAGCGTGTTCGCTATAACAGTGTTTTACTGTATATATATTTCCATACACATTTTAATTTGACACAGACTAGTTGTATATTAATTTCAGAAATGTTTCAGTCTTTTAAGGTTGGCTTTGTCAGTATGCATGTTTTAGTGAATTAACACATTTAATATGGATTTAATTATATCAATAGAAGCTTTATTGACAAAATAAGTTTACTTTCATCATTTCGTACCTATTTTGCATAGCCCCTCTTAGCTGTTTACCATTCCAATCCACAAAATATAAAATCTATATTGACTGTTCATAACTCTTGTTAAACATTCATCTATTTAATATAACTCCCCTTTGAAGAAGCAATCAAACCTAATTGTCGGGATTCGTACACTTTGATGTGACATATGCTGGAGTTTGCCAGTTCGCTGGCCTGCGATAGGTCGTCATTACCCAACAAATCCCCATTGATTTTGTCGCAATCTCCCTACAATGAAGATCCCACTAACTGCTCAGGTATGCCAACCTGGGAATGCTCTATCAGATCAAAGAAATGAACCAACATGGAGTTTGGTAATTTACATGTGGATAAAGTTGAATGTCACAAGCTGTGTAACTCCTGTCTAAGTCAATGTTATAACAACTCTGAAACCTTTTCAGGGTTTTATTTGTTCCAAAATGTTTCCTTTTTATAATTTTATAGTATGTACATGCATGTACAAGCAATACTTAGTGGTTTGACTGCATGTACCTGCTCGGTTTCTCCAATATATTGATGATAGAATCATGAACATACCTGAAATCATTAATTGAATGAATCCCTTGAGTGTGTGCAGCAATCCCATTGCTTTTAGAATATAGGAGAAAGCATCTGTCAGACTGAAGGTGGTAAACAATTGAGCACACCTTAGCTGTAAACAGGAGTGGTCTAATTATAAATGATTGAAGTATGTGCATTATAATACTATATGTCTCTTTATTGTAGACAGGTATATGAAAATTGATATAATATTTCAACAATATTATGGCTAACAAAGTTTGTTATAGAGAAGTGATTTTTTCAAGCCACTATATTTAAAAATAGTTACAGGTAAGTAAAAGTACTGCTATTTTGTATGCTTATTTCCAGTAATTTACTTAACTAGGGAATCATTTGAATTTGTGGGTCTCTATTTTTATGGGTCCCAATTTTCATGGATTCAGTAAAATCAGTGCAGAAATCAATTTAGGGTGTGTTTTTATTGGTGAGTACCAGAGTGTTACCCATGAATCTCTTGAGAATTTATTCACCATGAATTGATCAAATTATGATTCAAAAGTACTGGTCCACCGATGTATGCATTAAATAAAAAACATCCAGAGGAGATCCGGAACCCAGACAGAAATCGGCTGTCAGTAGTGACGCTGGACGTTGGTTTTGGGGTACATAAGCACTGTAGCACTGAGGAGGTCCTTATAGTGGCAATGATATGTTTGCATGCTCAAATTGAACATGTAACTTTTTACTGAATTGCAGTGCCAGTAGCCAAATTAATGTCCTTTCCAGTATAACAGATTTCAATTAATGAATCAGTAATACTGTAACCGGGGGTTTCACAACTTAATTATCCATCTCTCCAGCTCCCTCCTTGATTGATTCCATTCAGAGTATATTGATCCCCAGTTCGTACCATGAATAATGAGTTGTACTTTTCAGTGTGCATTCTGCAGTCTCTAGGGTATCTTTAAGTGTGATACATTATTTTACCCATCCATGTGTATTTGTTCAGAATGTGCTAGTTTGAGAACCTAATATTTCATTGAGCAGTTTGAAATAATATTTGAGATGGGGGCCACAATTTTATTGCTATTGCCATGTTATTTGAAATTGAAATGTGAGTACTTTTGTCTGCACAGACAATTTTTTTTTGTGACTGCTATTGTTTGCGTGAGATGACAGATTTAGATAAGTGACACAGTGACAAAGAAGACAGAATTCCCCCCTAGTAGATCTTTCTTTTTCTGTATCTATTCAAGGTACTGCGTACCTATGTTTTGAACACATGCATACAGGAAGTTTGACAAGCCAAATCATAATTACTTACTTGTATTGGGCCAACTGGTTGATTACTTAAATTGAATATGAGTGACATTTTTTTCTTCTTTTGTTAATGGTGAAATGTGTGCCAGTTTCCTTTAAAGAGAAAAATTGTCCCCTTGTGTAGAAACTTGCAATTTGCTTGATGTATTGGCATTCTGCATTCTTGTGATTCTCAGAGTACGGTACATTTTTCTGCACGCAACCCAAACTGTTCTCAGGTGTAATCAAATGAATGGTACCTATTTATAAGGCCAAGTAGACAAGGTTATGCATGTTTATATAGTACAGAGTACAATGTAATTGTAAATCATGCAGAATTTTAATTTTGAGATGCTTTACCTGGTGAGGAATATGTACATAAACTCTTTTACATATATGTTCTCAGCATATTATCTGGCATCCAACCTATTGTACATACTAGAGTTATATACAGATATTTCTGTTCAAAAAGAGAACAGCTTTTCCACTTTACATGTATCATTTATTTTAAAATTTCATTTACAAAAAATGGACTACAATATTTATTTTTTTTTCTTGG
Source organism: Magallana nippona (assembly GCA_033439105.1). Classification (NCBI taxonomy): domain Eukaryota; kingdom Metazoa; phylum Mollusca; class Bivalvia; order Ostreida; family Ostreidae; genus Magallana; species Magallana nippona. The sequence continues at coordinate 19,659,081 of CM065922.1, forward strand.
GGGTGGGGAGTGGGGGTGGGGTGCACTGCTCTTAATGCCAAAGTCAAATTCACCAACACTGTGCCAAGTACATTTATATATAGAAAAACAATGAAGATGTTTGGAACTCAGAAATAGGATCTGTGATGAAAGTGGTTAAGTGCTGCTACAAGTCTGCTGCCATACATTTCTGGCATTGCTCCCCTTGTGTTATAATAGAAAATGTAAGTGACAGATGATATAGGCATGAAAACCAGAGAGTTTGGTTCCTTGATCACTGGGTTTTATGGCCATCACACAACAGCAATAAAGCCCAAATATCTCCACGTCAAACAATGATGGAGTGCTTAATGAGGTAAATTAAAGAAGTAAATTTCAAACTGGGGCATTATAAAGTCATTTTTTGATTTAAATCTGAAATGGATTTGTTTGGGGGTTCCGTGTGATCAAATGATCTATGGTTGTGTGAAGAGGCAATAATACATAAAGGTGTGTTCACTTTGTACATTCTTCTCAGTACTGTCTTTTATGAAGTAAACTAGTCATGTAATTGAATTAAAGTTTCCTTAATAAGGTAAATGATGCAAATGGTACATGTACATTGTATTAATGTTTGACTTTAATAATTAAATTTACTTTTCCAATTCACACTGCATAATATTAAGGATATAACTATAATGAAATGAGTAGTCAGTTGCCAGATAGTGATAGTTCCAAAAGGAAATGATTGTGCTTCACCTTCAAATTAATATCACTTAATTAAACTTATTCAGAAGCATGTAATTTATGAGATTATTCTGATCTGAGTTACCAACTTATACCCCTAAATAACTTAAGTAGGATCTATCTTATCCAGCATGAAAGGAAAAGATGATCAGGTATGTTTTATATCATATATTCTTCACCATGTTGGTAAAATAACAATGACCTGGAATAGGAGATGAACTTAAATTTGGCCAAATAACACAAAGTGTCAGACTTTTGAGGCATAGGGATAAGCAGTTTTCACTGTAGTATGTGTGGTATGTGTGATATATACCCTGAGTGGGCTTGGGGGACAGAGTTCAACCTGACTGCTTACCTGCATGCAGAGGAGGCCCACTTCCCTTGATACAGCTTTAGATTTCAGAGCTTAAGTTTAAATATATGACAATCTACTGCCATATATATAAAGTTTTATACAACCTTCAAAATTCTTTCAGTTTGATTATACAGAACCAACCTTTGGCATAGAAGAATCATAAAGCAAAACCTGTATAAACCAATGATAAAAGGAATTGTTGATTTACTTCATATGACCTTTTCTTCAGACTTTGTTATCTGTTTTGCTGATTAACATGTATCCATTGCTACCCTGAAGGCTGCAATGTAATTTGCAAAAGAGAGCAATGCCACACAAATACAATGAAACTAGATTTTAAACTGAAGGAATCCCCTGTAAACAATGTTTATCTTCATACTGAATTTTGACAATCATCTAAACTTATTTTTATCTTCTTTTTGTGTCTAGTCTAACTAATGGCAGTCGTTGAGGAATTTTTCTATAATGCCTGCAAGTAATTGGTGACATACATCTTAAATATTGGAGCATAACCAAAAGCAGCAAATCAGCACGTAGACATAGATATTTGTTTCAAGGTTTATGTTAAATTCATTTTGAGGGCAATTACATTATTATTTGAGGCTAAAAAGTGTCCAACATAAATGTTAAAGTTCTGTTTTACTTTTCCTAATTTTGGGGGCAATTATGGTGTTTTGTAACCTCCTTTCAAGGTAATTTGAAAGCCTACGATAATTGTCCAACACAACATTTTGTCTTGAGGGGCTAGAATAAAGGAGATATTTTAGTACAAGTTGATGAATGCACCAATGGTTTTTGTCTCGATACAACAAATTTAATACAACAGCCTTGGTGATGCAGACTAGAAATAGATAGCCATGTTGACCTTAGGTCTGTAATACATCATAAATTCTGTTCTTTGAATTAAAAAGAAAAATTTTTTCCTGTAAAGATGATTTGAAACTTGACAATGAAACAATTTGCATGGAAATAGATGAATGAAGTTTTAATTCATAATGATGTAAACAATTTTTTTTCAAACTATTATGTACATGTATTAAGTAAATTAGGACAAAAAATTCCAAAGAGACCATCGCTCAGGAATGTCAAGATCCGAAGCCTCAACACCATACACAATTTTTTTGTACACCATCTAGACTTTTAAAGTCTTGGACAACCAATTATGAATGAGAGCTTCCAGCTTGAAGTTAATTTCAGCCCAGTTTTTGCCATTAGTCTAAACTAAGATTATGTGACTGTGGATCAGAAGCTAATTATGTTTACTGGGTCAATCCCTCTTGAATAAATGGGCACCGAAATGGAAGGAGACTTCTACCAGACAGAAATTAAAAAGACCCTTACGATCCAATAATTACATTTGTCCAGAGACTGTCCATTGCAAAATCCTTCAGTGTGCAAGGCATACCAATGTAAACAAAGAGGATTAGAGCAAAAGGAATGTGAACAGTCTTGGGCTTCTGTATGTAAACATCATTTAGAAATTCTGTATTTAATATTTCCAGCCAGGTGATCGCAGAGAATCGAAAATTTCATTCATGGCTTTTATTGGATCATACCTGTTTAAAAGGTCTGTTGGCACACAGAGAATGGACCAAGGCCAATGGTAACACAGCTAAGGGCTAGTATTGAACTTCCTTGACCGCTGGAAATTGTTTAATGCTTTCACTAAATTTTTATTTTTAGCTGTCTTCTTTTCAATTATGATATTTTCTATTTTAGTAATAAATATTTATGTTTGCTTAAATTATTTTCCAGTATAATGAATATGAACTACACGCATAAATTACTGTTCAGTAAAGTAAAAAATTCTTTTATACAAAAGTAAAATGGTTATACTTAATTGTCCTGGATTAAGTTAACTGAAATACAGTAATGAAATATGCAAAATATGTATCATGGATTTTAGAAATCTTAAAGGTGTAATGTTTTGCCCTGAATAACAGATGAATGGAAATTGCATTAATTAAGTAGGCTGGTTTAATTAGGTTTCCAGTTGTAACAGAGCTGATATACCAGTATATGTACACTTTTGATAAGATAAAACATTTTTAAAGCACACTGAAAATACACAGAAAATTTGGTCTGTAAATAAATCCCAAAATATCCCAATTGGGTTATTAAGTGAATCAACTGAACTTTTCCAAATTGCCTTTGTAAAGCTTTTGGTAGCTTCATGCTGGGATGTCTCAGTACAGAAAAATCTGCATGTGTACTGAGATTTGAATATTAATTGAAATTCTCTTTGTGTGGCAAATTCACATCTTTGATATACAACTTTTTGTGTAAACAGACAGTTATTAGGAAAGCTTATGGTATCAACTAGGAGCGTGGTTTTATCTTTTTCCAACAAGTCATGTTTGATTGGATTGTCAAACCTCGATTTATGATTTGGATTCAAGTGAAGATAACTGGTAAATCTTACACAAAGAAGATTTGCCATCTGAATGTGTGTTTTCTTTTATGCTTTCACCTTTCACCTGAAACTAAGTTAAATTTGCTTCCATTGCAAGAACATGTATTATAAGATCTATGATGCACTAGCTGGTACATGTATATTTACGCACATTTCTCAGATTTCCAAATTTTCCTACACTCTTTATCATGATTGAATTCATTTTCTGAATCATTTTTAGAATTTGGCAAGCATGTATGCAATGGTTGATTATGACTGAATAATCTTCAAAACATTATAACTTTATTTATCCTTAATCAAGGACTCCCAATAGTGTTATATGTGAATGTGCAGGTTTAAATGAAATCCCTGGATATTAATCTGATATATGATTATGATATATTGTATAGATTTCCCCCACAAATTATCTACAGAGTGAGTGCACTTTAAATTCTCCAAGATTCAAGCTATTTGAATCGTTTCAGCAATAACAATGTAATTTGACAGTTAGAAAAGTCACGTCGATCACGATACCAGTAACTGAATTGACTTGGAACCAAAGAGGCCAGAGTAAAACAGTTAAATTACTGAAGAATATGTTAATGATTTCTCATCTTATATCCTTGTGGTTTTAATTTGTACAAAACTTTATAAATCATGCTTTGTAAATCACCTGCTGTAAGGATGTTCCACAAAAAAGATGCACTTTTGTGGATACTTCTAACAAAGGTGAGGTCTCTTGAGGTGGTGTGTGGGAGAGAATTGAATGTTTTAAAACCTTGACTCTTCCCCCACACAGTCAAGTCGCATCATCATGCAGGTCTTTATTCGGAGAAGATGACATCTTGGGTGGCAAATGCTGATTTTGATTCATTCCCTAAAGAGCGTAACCTGTACAGAAATAAAATTACTATTATGCCTTGATAAATGACGACAAAACCCACGAACATCATGAATATAAATGTTTCTAGTTTTTATTACAGTGTTAGTAACATGCTTTTCTACATACAAATTAATAACTGGTTGACTTAATTACCAACAAATCAAATACCTGGTATTTTTTTACCAGGAAATAATTTTTTACGATGTTCCCCTGTGATATATATTATAAAAGACTTTTCAGGACTTGCTGCATCGTAAGTCATACTACATGTACTAAGAGAGGGTGTGGGTATACATGAATAAAATATGATATACCCAGCTAGCAATTATTTGCTGTACCCAAATCATTTGATTTCATCTCCTACTACTGTACTTGATAATCATAAATCACTTTGGGCCATATATGACTTAATAATTATATGAAGCAAAGCAAATGTTGTAATTAAGTTTTTATTTAAGAATTTGACTTTCAATCAACAGGTAGTTGCACATGCATTCTGTATAATCAATAGAGCATTTGAATAACTCCATTGCAAATTTGAATTGTTGGACAGATGAACAATTAATTTTGCTTGGTTCTCCAAAAAGTTGTCGGGTGATGTAAAAATTGGTTGACACAGACAGTCTACTGATGGTGCCAAGACAAATACCAGATTATGCTTCTGCATTCATCTTATTAACAATTTCATGATTACTCAAGAAAATCAATAACAACTGCATGGTACATTAGCCAGGCAAACTCAAAAATGGTTGCCCAATGCAAAAATTTAAAGTGAAAATTGGGTAAGACAATGACTGATAGTCTCTATATGATGGTCCATATTTAACTTAAAGGTAGCTGCATGACAGGTAGACGGCTTCAGAAATGTGGCAGGGGGGGGGGGGGGGGTATAAGTTACTCAGGATCACAACCAACATAGATTGTTTCCTCTTCTGAATGAATTTAACTTTGATTTCATGATACCTTTGAAATGCCTGAAACCCTTTGGGCAAAACTGTTAAATTACAAATTAATTGTAATGCTTTGCGTAATTAAATGAATTTCAAGGGGTTGCATACAGGAACAAAATGCATCTTAATTCGGCCATAAATTCAGATACCCATCCCATTACAGTTGATAGTGTGGTTGCTCCGAAAAAACCTCTTTAGTTGAGAAAGACTTGAAACGGTATAAGAAGCTAAACATGTCCTTTACAAGAGAAAAGTGTCACCTCTTTCATCTCTCTGTCACACTAATGGCAGAGTAATTGGCAAAGCAAATATTTAACATCAATTGTAAAAAGTATGTGTATATATATTCATAGATCAAAGAGGTGTTGTGGTAATAGTGGAAAGATAGTGTTGAAAGGCAAATATTTAAGGCCTATGAATGCAAAAATACATTCACTGGGGGTATTTTATGTATATAAAATCAAGAGAAAACCCCATTCTTAAGTGCTTGAACTTTAAAAATTATTCATCACTTATAATTGGAGGATTAAATAGAAAGTGAACTTGAAAGGCAAGTGATATGTTCCCAATTTATTGGCATTGGAATGATTGATGATCAACTAGGAAAGACCTATCTACATCAAAAATTTTGAAATCCTATATGAACAACCTGTGTATTTCTCGATTACCATAGGGTAAAGAATGATTTCATCCCATTGCACAAAAATTATGGTTTCTTAATACAATGTAGTTGAATTCTGTTGGAATATGTTTCATTGAATTTTCAATATTTTAGGGATTATGGAGAAAAATTTCAGTCAGTTACATTCTGTAACACAATGCTTATACATTTTTTTACTTTTAATTTTTATTATTTCATGATTTAAAATTCGGACCACATTTAATTATACATAGTTTTTGTTTTAGTTTAATTTCTAGAAATATCTGCAAAGTCTATTCAGATATTAAAATAATTCAAAATAAAATGTTGCCATATGCCATTCTGTTATCTGTTCCATGTTTTAGTAACACCCACATTTACAGAGATACTCAATGAAGTTAAGAAAACTGTACGATTATTGACTTTTTTGAAACCCTTCCAGTTTGGTTACTTTTTCTTTGTTGTGATTTGTGATTGCAAGTTTTATAGTAGTTGTATGTGACTGTACAATTACCTCAAGTAAAATCACTGACCAGTTTGATAAAGCTCTTGCTCATTCATTGGAGCATTTTATAACATTTTATTTATAACTATATACAGGTGGTGCCTTATGACTGTAAATTTGCTTTTTTTCTGTTGTTGCTGATGTAGTAAATAATGGAAACATAATATTGTCATTGTAATATTAAAGGGATATTTAACCATATATCTTATTTGAAGCTTTTTTCCAGAAATTTGACATTTAAATTATTTTTTGTAAGAATGCCTGCTGTTGTATATAAATTGTAGTTGAAATCAGCACATTTTGAATAATGAAATAGTAGAATTTATCTGAAAATTATAAATGTAATGACATTACCATGCAATGTCAGAAAAGGTTAAAAATGCACCTTAATCTTCATCATGCTGTTTCATGTTAGACAAGCAGACAAAAAAATTGACAGAAGGTCATAAATGCAGGTGCATATACTGCACCCTGACACCAAATCCAAATTATTTTGAACTAGCTGTGATGCACATTTAACTGCAGGAATTTAGCAAACAGATGATCATGGTTTTTCTATAAAGGGACCTTTTTCATTTGCAGATTCATCCTTTGAGTATCTGCAGCAATGAGCTCTCGACAGAACTGTTTCCCTATGGCTGGGTGGGTGTGATGAGACTAGAACAAATGGACACACCTTGCATGTCGCTGTTCCAACAGGTAGATTCAATCAAACATCTCTTTTTCACTTTCAGGTACCTACATTGATGGGCTTATGCAGATTTAAACGTATAAATGAAGAAAAATAGACCAATTATCATCTTATTACCGTAATTAAGAAAAAAATTATTTTTGATATACAGTTATCATGAATGGTAAGTTGAATTCTTACCAGGTTTAACACAAGATGCACCTGGAATGTAATGTGCTATAAATTCTTTAAGAATTTATTTTCATTGAATGTACGTTTAACAAGTAGGTTTGCTAGGTTCAATTATTGGAACAGAAAATATGCCCTATTTTAGTACATGAAGTAGGCTATAAAAAGTCTAAACTTTAGATATATATATCAACATAGGACTATGCAGGTAAAATCATGACTTTGATTACTCAAATTAATAAATTTTCACTTTTCTGTGCAACTAGAAATTGCAATCTTAATTTGAGTACATTAATCCCCTTGTTCTGAGACACAATTCCAAAATAAATGGTAATATATCAGGTACATAGTTTTTCAAACATAATGCCCCATTTTTGCTATGTATAAATGCCTGTACCTTTCATGACCGTGGTTTAAATGCACCACATAGTCCAGATTGTTTATGATTAAACAATGTTGGGCTTTTACTGAGGAACAGTTATCAAATATTTTTGAAGTAGACTAGACCATTTTGCGTAAATGAGAAGATTAAGGGAACCCTGCTTTTCCTAAGAATTTTAGACAGTAACAGGTTATATACTTGAGGGATAAAGATAAGTATTGAACTGTTTAATTGAAGGTCAACAGCAGGTTATTTCTAGTTTTTAGTGTAACTGGTGTTATAGACCACCTGCTGCGAAGGAAATCAGAGAGAAAAGTGTCTCACAAATGCTGGCTTTTCAAAACATGGAAGACTTTTAATTCAAAAGAATTGATATGTACCTGACTCCTGGAAATATAAAAACACAATTTATAGGGAGGCCGATCAATTTACATAGGATACTTTGATCAGTAAATATTTTGCAAAGGTATTAAGAAGATAAATGGGTCAATGAGGAGTGAATGCTAGCTAGGACAGTTGCAAAATAATCAACAGACAACAACTATTGACTTTGTTTACAAATATAAACATCTTAGATGAAAATAAATACATTGAATGACATACATTATAGATACACAAATATAAAGTGTAAGTACAAAGCAGTTGATCTATAAAGGGGCACGTAAGATTCACCTGTGTTTTCAGAACTTAGCAAGGGGTAAAGAATGAAGGGACCAAGAATGATCTTTTGATCAAGATCAAACTAATACGCAGTTATGAGGCCAACATGTATCAATGTATAGCTTATAGCCCTCTTGTTTGAGAGGAATCTTGTCTGGAGCTAGATAAACTCAGAGATTTGGTGGAGTAGCTGCTCCATCCCGGACATGAGGACATTTGTGATAAAACAGCCCTTGTGCCCAAGAAAGCAGTCCGTTAGACGACAAGTGTTTGGTTGAATATTTCGTTTGATGGCCTCCTCATAGCAAAGTTTTTGTGATTGATTACTTGAATTGGGGGTTGAAGCAAGGTGTCTGCCATGAATCCCCCACCCAAAAAATGTTCCTTTGGGGGTAAAAAACAAAAATTTGGCTTAGTTCACCTCTGCCCTGTAGTGTTATGTAAATGCAAAAGAAAAAAAAAATCTGTCAGCAAGTTAATTGTCACATTAAAGGATTACGTTACATTTGATAGGGGCTGTGAGAAAGAGATAAGAATTTATGGAATGAGACCTCTTGTAACATAGCTGCACTATAAAATGATTTAGTTCACAACTTACATGAACTGTCATATCTTAAGAAGAATGCTGTAAATCAGTGTGCATGAGTAAGCCTTAATTTCAAATATTTACGTTTGTTTTACCATAAGATTTAGTACTAAGGTAAGCGTATAACATACGATAAATAATAAAGCATTAAAATGGATCGAGGAGAATACACAAATTTAGTCAACACATTTTTGGTGTTTGATAGATTTTTCCAATGCTAATTTGGGTTTTTTCCTAGAAGGGGGTGGGGTGTCTTAGTAATTATCAAGCAGCATAACAGATGGTATATTGAATCCTGATTGAAGTCGCTTTGATCTCTCAATACAGTAAAACATAGTTACAGGGAATAAGCTTAAAAAAATAATTCACACTTACAGCAAAGTTAGTTTCATTACTATTACCGGTATATTAAAATTGCATTATAAGTATTATAAGATATAATGAATCACAATTTCAAAATCATTCGTTCTTGGCTCTATGCTTTAACCCAAGTTATTACTGTATGAATTTATGTCTCTTTTTTTTTTAACAGAAATATCATCTTTTGTAGGCAATGAAGGCCATTAAAAATGGTGCCACAGCAGTTATATTTGATATTTCTGAAGTCCCACAGGCCATCAAACAGGTATTTTTTTCACAAAATTATCGTACTTGTTTCTTAAATGCTCCATATTTTAACAGAAGGAAGGAAAAATTAACTGATATTAATAAAGTACGGTAACTAATGCTTTATCTAAGTTCATCTCCTCTCAAAGCATTCTAAACTGTCATCATCATTTTTATAAAGCTGGAGAGACCCACTGATGTACAACTTGAGCGCCCTGTGATCATCATTCAGGGTGCCCATGCCAAGAAACTGATGAACATCATTCGTACTGTCCAAGATGCTCGGGCCAGAATTCGCTCCAAACACGTCGAAGTCAACACAGTCAGTATACAATTATTGTCCTTAAACGTTGCTGTTATCAATTGTATGCACAAAATAGGAATAATATCGAGTGTAGCTGAAACATTAACATTTTTATCTCATGATCGGATTGAGACATGTATGAAATTGACAAAAAAAATCGACAAATGTAGGATGGAAACATTAAAAAAAAAATAATGTATAGAAAGAGTTTAAATACAATCTCCTGACTTTTGGTATTGGAAATATTTGAGATATGTCATATTGTGAACATTTTTCTCTTATTTATTTCCCAGGATGTAAGCAAGGAATACTTTGACATGTGGATATTTGTAGCAGTTTTCGTCTTCGTCTGCATAGTCATAATCGTAATTGTTATCAAGGTCAGTGCAGGGAACTTTATTTGATGAGGTTTCATTATAACAGTGATGGAATCACGTATTGACTTTTCATTTAGCGTTATTCCTCATTTCCTCTCTTACTTAAATCCAGAGATCAGAATTATAGAGGAAAATGAAAACATTCAGTCAAAATTGATTAAACCAAGTTAATTATTTTCAAGAACTACCATAGAAACTGATCTGGGTATTCTAGCTGTACAGTCACTATGTTGCAAATGGGAAATTGTGGTGCCAGATTTAAGTATTGTTTCAAGTCACTTAATTATGGCTCTTAAATGATTTCTTTGTATCAATTAACTCATATGTTATATACTCTCTTTTGTAGATCAAATTAAGAAACAGAGAACCAGAGGTAACTTGATGGTCTGATTTTTAAATTGATAAAAATTATCTTTCTTAAAAATAATAAATTTTATTAATTTAGAATTTTGGATAAATCCTATAAATGAATGAATGTGAACAAACCTGCGTGTATATAATACACAGCCATTAACATATTGCTGAACTTTCATAGGTTTCAATGCCAGAACTGGCCAAAAGGGCAATTTCTAAGTTAGAGACCAGAAAGTACAAGTTCCCTTCAGCTAAAGTAATAAGAGTTCCCTCCCCTGTGTCGGACGTATACAGCTGTGGTTCTGGACTGGAGCAGTGTGCAATTTGTCTGGACGAGTACAAAGAAAGTCAGGTAATTGTTCTCTTGTAAAGTTTTACATTTAATGGCTCCATCACCCTAACAGGATAATGCTACAGACGTCTATTTAAAGGGCCATTTTTTTAATCCATTTAGTGTCTGGGGAGATCCAGTTAAGTCTGTCCTGTGATTTGTATTTTCCTTTCATTGGTGTTAATACTATATGCAATGATATGCATACAACTGTAGGAAATGTTATGCATTGTTGCTCTCTTGCAGGTTTTACGGGTGATGCCCTGTTCTCATGAGTTTCACAAAGACTGTGTCGACCCTTGGCTTGTGGCCAATAGAACCTGTCCACTCTGCATGTTTAATATAGTTGGTAAGATAAAAAGTTTTAACAAGGTGAAGGGTAATAATCTACCCCTTGTTTTTGAAAAAATAATATTGCAATATTTTTGAAATATTGTTTTGTTGTCTATCAAGACAGCTAAGGCCCAATACTGTATACTGGGAAATCTTTGCCCCCCCCTTTTATTTTCGCCCTTTCGCCCTCGTTGTCAGCTGGCGAATTTAAGACTGGGCAAATTCCAATGTCTCAAATTATCTCTCTTTAAACATTTTGTGACGAGACGAAACTGTTTGCAGGTGTAGAAGGGCAAAAATAACACGGGGGAAAATAGCACAGGGCAAAAATAACCCTGTATACAGTATATTCCATTAAAAAAAATATATTTACATTTTCCTTTGTCTTTGTGTATGATAACACCAGGAATCGATTTTGCAATGTATAGTCCAATACAATTCATCAATGACTATTATAATATTTAATCGTACAATTGTTGAAAATTATATAAATATATAAGTAATAAGGAATTATTCTTTGAATATTATGAGGTGATCAAATACAGTCGGGGGTGATCAAATCTATCATGAAGCCCATCGGGCTTTATTGGATTTGATCACCCGACCGTATTTGATCACCTCCCCCAATACATTCCATTAAAAAAGATATGTAATACAAAAAAATTTGTTCTATACCATCAATACCAAAATTTCTTCATTTTGATGCATATATAATATTTTTATTGAATTAGAAATGCTAACTCGTGTAATTTGCCTGAATATAAGTATAATAAAAAATGAAATAGGTCTGTTATCCTTCAATTTAATTTTGTTTTGTAGCCAATGATACTGCAGAGCAACCAGTCCATTCAATTGAGAGACAGGACAATCAGAGCACAACTCTTTATGATCCTCATCACATTAATCTTCAGAGAAATCCAGTTTATGATGTTTACCAACAAATACAGCACCCAAATTACCTCCAGTACTTACAGCCTAGCAGTTCAGGGGAGAGAAATCATAGGGCAGACCGACCCGGGGTTCACAGAACTCCTGTCCCTATCAACAATGGCTGCCCTTCTTGTGAAGGAACAGTCGGATCCTCCTCATCTTCAGGAAATTCTTACTTAAGAGAATATTGTGCAGCAGCATTACCTACACAATCTTTTCAGAGGCCTTGTGTGTACCATAATTATCCAAAATACTCAAAGCAAACATATCATCACAAACACTGTTGTTACAGATACATGGAAAAAGGACTAGCTTTTCATTGTTCTAATTCATCACATAGAGTTCACCGTTGTTCATTCCCCAAATGTGTATCCTCATACAGTCATCGCAAGGTGTGTTACCAGCACCACAGGAAGAGTTTCCATGACTACAGCAGAAACAAAGTGTGTCCCCACCAGTGTCCCAGGTGTAGGCTTTCTGCCAAGGCTTGGGAGAGTGACTCGGAAAGCTCCAATTCTGAAAGTGGAAGGAACGTGAGCATTAAAGCTGTTTATGGCAGCTGCAGTAGTACAGATAGCTCTCAAGGAAATCCAAGTGTGGACAGTCTGGAGCAGGTGGTGTGTCGGTTGTGCAATCCATTGGATAGTAATCATTCAACCTATGGAAGCAGTGACCAGAAGGACATGACAGATAGCAGTAGTTGTGATTCAAATGTGTTTGCATCTGTTGATCAGACTGGTGGTAGCAAGATTATTACTTGTCCTTCAGAAACTGTGTACATAGAGAAAGACAGAGGAACTATTTTTCAGAGCAAAGCTACACTCGAGACATTGCCTACTACACAGTGCTTTAATTTTAACCCTGAGTGGGAGAATGAAAACATGTGTAGCTGCACCTCTAGTAATAATGAAGGAGATGACCATTCCAATGAGAGTGACTCCACATTGAACTTGAGTGGAGTCAGTGCTGATGCATGTTCAAGTCTGATGAGTTCAATAAATACTTTAGATGGAACTCCCCAAGCTTGTCACTGTGATTCTCCAGATCTTTCTCTTAGTGAAATTTCTGGAATTAGTGCATATATCAGCAATGAAAACCTAAACTCAAACACTAGTCATGAACCATTGTTACCAAAGACTGTTTCTTGTGAGCAATTGAATGTGTGTCCTGCATCCAAACGTACATGCATGCCATTAAACTACATGAGATTACATGATGCTTTCAATGGACCAGCAAAAATGTGTTCATCAGAACGAACAATTGGCTGTGACCAGGTTGTTAATCCAAACTACACACAATTAACTGAGGCATCCAGTTGTCTTTCATCAGGGAACCAGTTTCAAACTAGTGCCCAGTCCAGATTACCAAAGCAGTCTGTGGTGATATATTCAGAACCTGATGGTAAGCAATGAAATGAAGTCATGACTTTCAGCTGGCGTACACGCTTGATTTTTGTTAAAATAATGTTTATGAAGAAGTGAAATGGAGTATGATAGTCACATGTTGAGTTCATGAATGAAACTTGATTAAGCATTGTATTAATGACTGATACGTTTCATTCATATCACACAGATACAAGTACTAAATAATTGTGTTTCACCTGTGGTTACATGTACTTACCAGATTCAATGTCCTCAAATATAGGAGTGTGCAGCTGGCAAATTCAAAGGGTCAATCATTTGTTATCTTTAACATGTACACTTATCATATCTCTGCATTGTTTGCACTTGGTAGCCAATTTCTTTATAATCAAGGCTCGAGTTGAAGAAGACAGACAACGCTTGTCTGAGTATGACTTACCAACACAATGCAATATGACGATACTTATTAATGAAAGATGGGGAGAGGGATTGAATAGATAATTATCTGAGCTACCTTCTTACTGTATAATGCATCATCTGTCTTCAATTTTCAGGCATTTGCAAAGTGTCAACAGAGCTACATCAGCCACAGAATCTGCTGTAGGGAAAGACCTCCTCTTCAGTTTATGTTATCAACAGCTTGAGGATACACCCACAGCTTGATTTTGATGGAGAAACACTGGGACCTTGATATACTCAACATTTACCTATACAGTCACTTATGTCAATACTCTGATGGAACTTGCTTAATGGATACCCTTTTATTTTGGTGATTGGAACCATTAGAAATTTGATATTATATAAGTTTCACTGCCTATAGTAAATTTAAATAATTTTCATAGTATAATAATTCAATTTGTTTTAAGTTTCAGTAAAGAAACCCACAAAAAGGTGATTGTATACATGAAAGTTTGAGAAAACAAAATGAATAGCTACTTAAGATTTTTTGCAAGTATTTTGCATTTATTTCATATCAATGTATGTTATCAGACAGACTTGTATGGCAATCTGTATGCTTCCATTGTTTGCTACCTCTTGTATTGTTCCCAATACTCTTTGTCCTCTATTAAGTTTTCCTTCAAAGGCCAGTAACTCATTTGTCCAACTTCCCACTTTTCATTGGTCTAGATGTAGGCTAGTCTAGATGTTGGCTAGTCTACAGTGATCCCTTGTAGCTGACAGCTCTTGTTCATTAAATTACATCACCATATACCATTCAGCATTTTCATTTTGTGTATATAATAGATTTTCATTTGGAATTTTTTTTTTATATAAAATGGAAATGGTGAAATTACACAGCAAGAAAAAAGATTCCATATTTCTATAAAGACTAACTGTGTGTAAAATGTTAATTCATTGAAATATTTGAAACGGAGGTTCCTTGGATATTTTTTTTAGTATCTCTTTTTGTTAAATTCCTAAATTGCAAGTATTATAGATGTACTTAAAATTCTTTTTCTGTTGTATTAAAAAATGCAGATCCTACAAGACAATTTTGATGACCCGCAGTGACCCACTTCTACGGCACTTCAGGTTTCACAGTATTCAGCTCTGGATGATTTTTTACTTATCAATTATGCGCAATTAGTATTAAAAAACTATGTGCTTAAAATAAGAAAAGCAAAATGTCTTAATATTTTAATATTGTTCAGTGTTAGCAAACTCCTCTTTTTCAAAGAAAATCCATGTTATGAAATCCATGTATTGAATGTATTTTGATTTAAAAAAATCCATGTACATTGTGGCAGTTTATATATAAATTGTCGAATCTTGTTAAATTATGAATGTTATGAACCATTAGATATTGTTTTTTTTTCTCATGCAATACATTGTGTAAATACATTTTATGATTTACATAATGCAATAAAATACTAAGTTAATTTAAAATCTGTTGGTATTGTTGTTTGTGATAGATCGCTTCATTACCTTTAATTTGCCGGAATTAACGCACTTGAGGAAAGCGACTATTTTTTTTTTGGGGGGGGGGGGGGGTTGGTATTGTTTTTTGCACAAGAACGATTTAATAGAAAAACTTGAACTATGCAATAACTGTAGTGTACTTACGAAGTTTTATAAAAATATTTCGCCTGGTTCTTTTTAGATGCTGCCTCACAATACACGTTCTTTACTATAGGAAGATTTAGGAAATATTGAAATTTTCACACGTTTAAGCAGATTATAAAATTACTACAATACATATGTTCAGTAAATTGTAATGTGTGATGAGTAATATCATTTTCTATGCTATATGAAAGAAATATATTTCTACCGTCTGGTTTCTAAAAATCGATCATCTTAAGATATCAAAATGCATCAAATTTTGCTGTTTATTTAGAGTATTATAAAAGTAAATTGTTACAAATGATTTATTATAAAATAAGGAAACATAACGCCAATATAAAGGTGCGGTCACACGATGCGGTTGTTCATCCGATTCTAGTCGACTTGCTCAGGTAAGTTGATTGGAAGCGATTGTTGAGGTGGTCACACGATACGATTTTACAATCGATTTTCAACAAATTTTCAAGAAAACCTGTTCAATATTATTACTGTACGGGAAAAGATATTATGCGTCACGATTCTCACCAGAGCGTCGACTGAAAATCGAATGCACATCAGATTTTCAGAGACTTTGCTTCTGACTTTCGTGGTCACACTATACGTGCTTCTGACTTTCGTGGTCACACTATACGATTTAAGTCGAAAGCGAATCGAATGAAAAATTGAATGAAATATCGCATTGTGTGACCTTAAGTAGCATATTTTCTGTTTGTAAAATTTTCAAGGCGTACACTTTTCTCTTTTATGAGTTTATATTGCATAATGGCGACGTTAACCTACCGAACACCAGAAACATTATTTAAAAAATAAAATTTTACTGAAAATCAAAAATATTTTTTAGGGTATTTTGTTTATTATGTCCCATTTCATAGTTTACATCGAATAAAGATGTTGCCTACATGTACGTCACATTAACAATCCGCCAGACATAATGTTTAAATTTTGTAAAATTTAATGACATTGTTAAGGTCAAATGATCGTTTTTTCTACAAACCAATAGCAGAAAAAATAAATTATAATGAATGAATTCAATAAACATAGCTACCCAATTTAAATTCATATTTATATAACTACTAATTGAACACAGTTCACCGTACATACCTTATAAGCAAAGAGAGATAACTCTATTACAAGAACAAAACTTTGTATTAAATATACGCCGATTTATTTTCCGAAATCGTCGAGAACAAAGCGGAAATTGGATACACGCGGTAAAAACCTGATGCACTGTATTAAGCATGCATTGATCTATTGTAAATATTTATTTTACGGAGGATTAGAACTCAAACTGTGCATACTTCATCTGTTTAACTCAAAAATTGGCCAAATTCCTGATTCTTGGACAAAAAGACATAATCGTCCCTATACACAAAGGAAGCAACCAACCAAAGAAATCCACAGACAGTTACATGCAGACCAATAGCCTTACTCCCATGTTTTCTAAAGATTTTCGAAAAACTGTTACTTACAAAAATGAAAACATATGTATTATCAACTACTGATTTCTCAAACCCTCAACAGCAAGGATTTCAGCCAAAGCTAGGTTGCCTCACTGCATCCTTTAACTTACAAGAAACTATTTGTCACAACTTAGAACTTGGTAGTCCCGTATGTCGCTTTCCTAGATACACAGAAAGCATTCGACACATTCTGGAGGCATGGCCTAATGTACAAGTTACATCGCCTTTGAGTTTGAGGACGTCGTTGGACTCTTACTGACGACTGTCACACCAATACCTCATGCTCTGTGGTATGTAAACCAAACAAGCTCGTCCTGGTTTCCTGTTTCGCAAGAAGGTGGCGGATTCAAGGGGGGGGGGGCGCACCCGGCACGCGCCCCCCTCTAAAATTGTCAAAATAAAGTTAAATCATACTCTTTCTGGCAAAGAAAATGTACAACTTGCGAGTCTTAATTATGAATTTTTTGGAAACTCATGGGATTTCTCTACGTAGGTGTTGTATGAAGAAAACCCGTGGGTTCAATGTTGTAACGTACATAGAGAGCCCATTTTAGTTACGCTCTCCTTGGACTCAAATGTGACTAGTCACCCACCTTTAAGTAATTATCTAAGTAAGAAGCTTGTGTTTTTAGCTTCTACGTTTATTATGATACAAGCTGGCATGGTTATCTTTTTTTAAACTTCATTACATCATCCCATTGAACTTGATTTTTAAAACTTTTTTTAAAAATTTACAGCCATTCGTGGGAAAAAAACAAAAGGAAAAGGTTCTTATATTTCTGCAAGGCATAGGGTTTTGATGGAATTACTGCAGTTCTTAAATCTACAAACCTTGAAAATGTTTAAATAATTTTATTACTTTTTAGTAAAATCACGAGAAGAAATATCCCAAAGGTCTAATTCAAAATATGAAGACACTATTTTACTCTACAAAATCCGTAGAATACAGGAGCTTCCGGGGGCTTTGCCCCCTGGTCCCCTATAAAAATAAAACGAAATATTTCTTATATTTCTGCAAGCCAGAGGATTTTGACGGGATTTCTACCAATCTTAAATCTACAAACCTTTAAAAAATGTAAATAATTTTATTGCTTTTAAGTATAATCACGAGAAGAAATATTACAAAAGTCTAAATAAGAAGACTTCATTTTTACCCCAGACCACCTGCCTAAAACTGGCGCCCCCTCTAACTTCAAATCCTGGATCCGCCCCAGATTTCGTCAAGGCGGAATCCTTTCAACACTTCTGTACCTAGTTTTTATTAACGACCTGCTTCAAGAAATTCAAAAACAGAATCCGAATATGGGTATTTACTGTATCACTAGTTCTAACCCTACCCTTGCGGACGATATCTCCTGCAACCATCCAAAATATTCTCACCACAACATTTAAAAACTCTTTAAATTGGAGATTCAAGTTTAATGCAGGCAAGTCAATTGTTCTCCGGTTTACTCCCTCACCAACTCAAAATGATTCGCCTGCTACATGGTTTCTAGGTACAAAACCTGCCTACCTGTCCAAAACATATAAACCTAGGTATTCACTTTCATTTAAAACTTGTCCATACTGAGAAAATCGCGAACGCCTGTAGGAAAGGACGACAAGCCTACTTTGCCTTAAAAATACGTGAACATCTCAACCCAGATGCCATTCCCGGCTTTACAACAGAGTTGTTCCCCCTTCGTATGGTTGCGAATTCTGGTAGACCTATGCAAAAAAGATCTGCAAGATCTGAACACTCTAAGTCTTCAGCACTTTATTTGCAAACAAGCAGTTGGCCTCCCAAACAGTACCAGATCCGACATATGCAAATCACTCCTTGGGCTTCTCCCAATAACCTCTGAAATTGACAAAAGAAAACTTTAAATCTTCGGCTGCCTATGTAATCTGGACAACCAAACCCTTACTAAGAAGATTTTTCTTCACCGACTCTTTTCCTACATCAACTCATCTGAGATCAAACAATTTGGATATATTCACGACCTTATCAACATTTTGGCTAGATACAATCTCACTCAACATCTCTTGTTTTACCTGCAAGTTGGTTACCCCCCCCCCCCCCCCCCAAGGATCTCTTGAATAAAACTGTCAAAGCAGCTGTAACCAACGTCCACATCGACTCCAGACGTCAGCGCATGCTTTCTGGCCCCGATTTCTCCCTATTTAACACCATAAACGCAGGAAGACCCCTTTTCACTATTTGGAAAATTACATCCAACATATACACGAAGTAGAACTCTGTAAATTCGTTGTTAAGTTATAGAGTCTTCCAACTTTACCTCTGGAAATATGTCGTGTGTAGCAGTTGCTTTACCAATGTGTTTCAGCACATCTCGACCGTCTGCTTAAGAATAGTTTCTCTTTGAGACGCATGGTGGAACACAGTGATTGAGGACTTTGACATTTCACTTAGCGCCGAACCTTGCGGTCTTTGTCCACAAGACCTCTATCTATTACTACTAGACTCAAGACTTCACTCTGTCACCGTATCTTATAACAATGAGCGCAGACTGCACATCCTTAATTTTCGTTTCCTAAGGGATACGGCAGCATGGTATAACAGACACTTGAAGTTTAACCAATAAACTTACCATACTAGTACTGTACATTCCTAATCAAACGCGAGTAATTGATATCTGCGTAAAATTGCGAGAAGCACATCTCGCGAATTTTAAAATCTCGCTTTTATTTTTTCACTTCATGATTGACAGATTAAACTAGATGAAACTATGACATGGCATTCGCGATTTTATATTCTCGCGATTTGATGGAGAACGGTTGAATCGCGTATTCGCGTAAAATAAGGAATCTACAGTAAATCCGGAGAAATATGTTCTCGCCAGCAAATGCAATGTACATATCGTCGCTGAAATTTTAAATTTTGTAAGTCAATTTTTAGCGTGAAATTTTTATTGCAAATTTAAAATATACACTCCTGAATTCATGTTCTGTCAAAACGTCGTATTTTGAATGATGTGAAAGTGCCATAAATCCCCATCATCTTGGCTTTCAACTTGTTATAAATGAAAACGTTATACTGATTGATATAAACGGAGAAAAGTGGTTACGTGTTTGTGTGATAGACGCTTCCATTTGCGTTGTGTGTCCAATCTTCCCAAAAACGCCCAAGAATCAGATTTTGAAAACTCCTACATTTGCGATTATTGTGGCTGGTTTGTGTCTGGTGCATATTCATCTGACAGTGCATGATATTATGGCACATACATGGTGTCGCCACACAAATGATATTAGAGTGCATCAGGCGCAATCACTTGTCTCTGTATTGCAGAGTAGAGAGAGAGGTGATTTTTGGGAGTTGAATTTAATCAACTCTCCTATGCAGTTACTCTGGCAAATTGGAAGTGAAACAGTGTTTGGACCTAAGCAAAAATCATCACCGCTGACAAGACTTAGTTTTTGAAAATAAATGATAAATTTAATGTAATGTATGCTGAAGCATTGCTTTTCAAGGAAACTTATTTATAAATACCTTGAAAATAACAAGATTTTAAATGGTACGAACGATTTAGATATTTTTTGTAGTATTCCTACGCAAGAGTTCAATATAGTCTCGTTCAACCCGACGCTCGGCCGGCGGTCTCCGTAAATTTACGACAAGCAGAGAGTCTCTTTTGCTTGTCGGAGATTAACGACGACAGCCGAGCGTCTGGTTGAACGAGACTAGAGTTCAATATTGCTTGGATCCATACAATTTTCCAGAAATATTTCGATTACGGATACATAGTTTGATGGAATTAATTCTATCTTTAGATGTCACACAACATGATTCATATGGGGTTTTCTCGAAATTCTTGTCGGAAAAGTCCTAGAACTCATATTATAAAAATGTGCGTAATTCAAATAAAGATTAGAAACTACTAGCCATGCGAAATAACATATCGTTGATTTTAAAATAAATAATAATAGATAAAATCAACTCCCATCAGTACTTCAGTACTTTGATTCACTAAAGGGAACACAGTATCAATTCATAGAAAGTGTCTATTATTCCTGGTTCCCAGAAACTACACCCAGATCAATCGTTGTTGAAAGACGGGGTGAACAATTCACAACCCTGGAATTTAAATTCCACCCAAACTGTAAAAATGGATGCTAACTTTCCCTGGTCAAGAGGGTTGATGCTTCTAAATCTGTCTTTAAACAAACGCAAGGCAAAAAGAAAAGGAAAAAAACCCAGAAACATTTATAGACATTCGAGTACAAGGACCCAATGTTTATGAAGTTACAGCTCCTTCTAATTACTCAGAAGCAGTTTCTAGAGAGAATTTATCAGATACATGTATAGATGATTATGATGATAGTGTCACTGACCCTTCATGGATACCTAAAAGGAAGGAACTTTTCCAAAGCAGCTCAGAAAGTGACAGTGAATGTGAAAATAAAGAGAAAGAAAAACATGGAGAGGGGAAATTCAAAGAGGAAAAAGTTGGCTACTGAGTTTAACCAAAACTCAGTCATGACTGAAGCTACAGTATGTTCTGAGGAAATTCCTGTCGAAAGAGAAATTGAAGAAGAAAGTGTAATGAACAGTTAGTACAAGAAGATGCAAGGGATAAAAAAAAACTATGGAAATAAATAAAGAAGGTGAAAGTATTGCAAGATGCAGGGTTAACAATGACTCAACAGACATTACATGTTATAACAAGCACCAAGGAGAAATACAACACGATTCAGTCGGATAATCGGATGACACTGAAATTGTAACAGATAAATCATTCATTTGAAAATGGAATAAAAAGGCCCACCCATCCAGTTGGAAACGTAATAAGCAGAAAGAATTGAGAATGAAAGGTAAGGCATATAAAGGGTTATCTAAAAGTGGCGACAAGTACGACTTCATTGTTGAAAGAGGAGATAGGGCAATGAAGGAAAGAAAATGTAAGGAAAATTGTAAGAAATGTTCAAATATCAGCGAGGAAGAAAGGAAAAGAATTTTTTAACAGTTTTGGAGAAATATGAATTGGAATCAGAAAAAGGTTTACATTCTGTCACTTGTAGACATACTAGATGTCAAAGAGAGAAAACTGGACAAAGAAGTAAGTAGACGTAGTAGATCCATGAGATATCACCTTAAAAAGAATGATGAAAGGGTTCCCGTATGCCAAACAATGTTCTTGAATACTCTTGGCATAGGTGAACGGACTGTGTATTTCTGGATTGATCATGCAGACAATGGAATGCCTCGTAAACCCACTGAACGTTAAAAGACAGCTCGGGATCCAGCAAAAATAGATTCTGCAACAGAATTCTTTCAGATTTTGCCCAATATGCCTGCCCATTATTGCCGATCAACATCGTCGAAGGAGTATTTGGAACCTACGTTTAATTCCTTTACTGAACTGTATAGAGAATATTTGAGATATTGCGCTCAAAATTACAAACCCGCAGAATCGAGGACACTTCTCACATCAATATTTCAAAGCTCAAATCTCTCCTTATTTCAGCCAAAGAAAGATCAATGTGACGTATGCTGTGGTCATGAGACGGGTAATATTTCGAAAACTATTCATGTTTTTGTTTGTTGCAATAGTAATAAAGATTTATGCAAATTTATGAATAGTTTCATATCTATAACCGTAGAAGAGAAACCCATTAAAGGACCGAAAAGGGCGAATATATGTAAATGATAATGCATGTCTTTAATAATTTTGAAAATTTATCTAAAAAACATTGTATTGCTCTCCGAATAATTTAAATTGTTTTACATCTCATTGCAAATTTTGTGGTTATCGGGTTAAATATAAATAAACTCTCCGACATTTGACATCATATTGATAACTATCTACCTTAGTATTGAGTATCTGCCCTCTTTTGTTTGAAACAAATTGATAATACATTCGGATATGACAATATCAAAAAGGTTGTAAGTAGACATTATTATGAAAACCTTGGAAACAAATTATTGTATGTCTGCCTGTCTTTTTGTCACAGTCAGTAGCATTAAATTTGGCCTTTGATATCATGGAAGACTCCAAAATAATTTGTTTCTACTTATGCAGGTCGTTTCTGGTGTTCTGGTTCAGGAATAAAAACCTTTTGTGTCTCTCCTGAAAAGTTTTTAATTTTGACTTACAACAATTTAACATTTCAGCGACGATATGTAATTATATTCTTATCAACTATAACTTCTATTAACTTTGTCACTCGTGTGCGGTATTTATAATTTGTGTTAAAATGTTATTCTTCATGCAATCTCCTATGGGAGGAAGTAAAGATAGAATGAATGAATAAAAGGTGTTTTCTAAAGAAGGAATTTTGTCATCCAAAATACACACAGTACTTAATGAAATGTGATTGAGATGACATCAGAAAGTATTACAGAGTTTGAGAAATTACATTATGAAAAAACTGGGTTTTTTTTTTAATATTTTGTTTACAATTCAATATTCACTGTTACTGAAGTAAAAACTGCTATTTCAGAAGAAATAACACACAATATTGATGAGTTTGTTATATACAATGCAAGTCAATGCTTCAAGAACTTACCATTGTATGTAAACCTTGTGGAACAAGAAACATAGAATATTACAAATAATGGGTGTCACGTGAAAGACAGACTAAAGAAAGCAGGATAACTAAAAAAAAAAAACTATACACGATCTCGTTGCGAGCAACGAGGAGGTCTTCCGTCCGATTTTTGAAGTTTATGTACATGTAAGATCTTGATTTTGCTATAAAACAGCTGAACATAAATTGAAAATAGAGGAAAAGGGGGTCTTCATTCTAAATATCAGAGAGTATTTTGTTTCAGGTGTAAGAGCTTTGGTTGAAAAACTTTACACCCCTCTTGACCCCTAATTTAAGGGGCCAGTCACCTTTACTTGATTTCAAATGAGAGGTCTTTTAATTCTTAACACATTTTGCTCCACAAGTGTTTTGAAATTTGGTACAGATCTTTAGATATTTGGAAAAGATTGCTTTAGGGGTTGTCCCTTATCTCCTTATTGGGGCCGTTCAACGAAAATTTGATGGTTGCATACTATTAGATTATTTTGAGCATCGTTTCTTCTATACTGCTTGTCAAAATATTTTTCCTTTTTGAGATATAGGTGATCAAAATTTTGGACTTTTGACCCCTAATTACGCAACACATGAGAAAATCATTATAATTGTTAGGCTACATAACTGTAAGATAAACATATTTGCTTCTATAACCTATTACAAAATATCCCTCAGTTAAGAGCTATTGATAAAATACTTCAGAGCCCTCTAGGTCCCAAATTATTTTCCTAACCGACCTCGGAAAATGAAGTATATTAATTTACGTCGTGATCGAGAGTCGCCATTTTCAAATGTAAACAAACTGCACCACTTCACTTTACGGGGCTGGTGATGGTGTTTAAAAGAATATCAGAGGCAAATGAAGTGATGATATCTGTAGAAAAATGTCGGAGGAATTGTTTGGAATCAAATATATGTACATAATGTGTTTGGAAATGAGAATAATCAGTCCAAAACTAGCGCAATTTTTAGTGCGCCGTAAATTGCAGGGTTTTTTTTTTACTATTGGAGGCACAGTATCGCCCAGGTCGTACATCCAAATTTTTTCAGACCGGGAGCTACAGACCTGCAGCTATTAAACATCATGAGTAGAAATCATTGTTGGAAATAACATGGAAGAAAATGTCGTGTTTTGAGATGTATTCTAATTTAAACCTCTTAGTGTCGTTTTCAATAGCAAAGAAGTCCTTAGACGCAGTGGTTATATCTGTGGTGTTGCGATGGGGCCATTTCCACCTTCGCACTTTTGCCTTTAGGGCGAAGATGCGAAAGTGCAAAGTTGCGAAGGTGAAAGTGCGAAGATGCGAAGGCGAAGGAGCGATACTACTATTGCTCCTTCGCCTTCACACTCCCGTCATCGCCTTTTTATATTTGTGGAGCTCTCTATCGTTTAAAGATAATTATAGCTGTATAAAATGACATCTAAAGCAGAAGACAAACTTTTGAAAATTCATTTTCAACAACCTGCGCAGTTCCATAATATTTTCGCGGGGGTGGGGGGGGGGGGGGTGGGAGGGAGGTTCCGAGACATATTTTTGGTAATTTTATTATATAAAATTAATATTAAATTTTCCAGGGGGGATGGGGTCCGGCACCCTCTCTTTACTGTGTGAAATTGATTATATATATATCCGGACCCCCTCTCACTTTCATGTTACGTTCTTGAGTATCTTTTTGATATGCCAAGAAAACATGGTGGGGTGGGGCATGAAGGACATTTTACTATATCTCTCAAAGAGAGATCGTTTCATTGTCCATTGTCCTGAACTTTACGCAGAAATTGAGGTTGGCTTATGTTACTCAGTACCTGACAGCAGGTATTAGTGATGCATAAGAGAGAGAGAGAGAGAGAGAGAGAGAGAGAGAGAGAAAGAGAAAGAGAGAGAGTCCTTAATACTGTTAATGAAAAGATTTTATTCCTTTCTGTCAAGATTCCTTCTACAATGACACGCCACCAGCCGACGAAGAGCGTATATATATATGCTTGACTTTTAAGTAATCGGGCAGCAAGACTTCTTTATCGTGTCATTGCCTATTGCGCCATTTGGTCCCGTTTTCAAAACTGAAAGACCCCCAACTTTCATGATCAGTTGTTTGGGAAGGAGACAATTACAATGCATGGCTTTTAGTAACGTCCGTCACAACAAGGAACCAACGACTTAACAAAAAAATAAAAATAAAAATGGGGTAAAACTTCAAAGCTGCTTGGTTTGATGTATTAACGTTGTAAAAACGAGGGATTTGTTAAGTATATGTATTATAATAGGCAATACTGTTATACATTAGTTTTCCCAATCATTTAAGTGACATTTCTATGGGAGAATGATGTACAATGTTTGTTTACAAATTAAACTTTAAGTAACAAGATAACGCCTGATTTCGCTTCTTCTAAAGATTCAGTCCGATGCGATGATGAGGCGGGTATTATAGGCTTAAGACTTTGGCATTTGCTAAAAAAAACTGTAAATGTTTTGGCAAATTAAAATTAAACGTGTACATTTTGCACAGAACTTTCTAAAGTTTGTGTTTTTACAATCGATGCTGTAGAATATGCACATATATGCAAATAAGACTTTTAAATTCTTTATCTTGGTTTTGAATCATGTTCAATAAATAAAATACTTAAATTGATTCCAAATTGTACATAAACAGTAAACAGTCTGATTGAAATCAAACTTTCACATGTTCCGTTTATTTTGATTGTCGCCTCACGGGACAATCAAAATAAACGAAGCATGTGAAACAGTAAAATGCATTTTTCTTTCTCATCGACTTTAAATGACGATCACAGTAACGACGCTTAGTACCATGAATCAGTGTGCAGTGTAGAGAAGGTCCTTTCTATCAAAGAATGCATTTCATGCTATATACTAGTATCAATAGCTGACGTTTTAACCTAGTTCGCAATGTAATTAGACTACAAAATTGTAAAAAAAAAAAAAATGGTTGATTTGATTTCATTGTTTATTTCGAAAGAAAGTTCATAACAATATGATTGTGTCACATTATTGTAAAGATGAACAATATCAAGCTCTCCCAGTTGAATGGATATGCATTCTTTCAATAGAAAACATTTTTCTCACAGATAAATGGTAAGGTAGTGTTGCATCTTTGATCATTCCATGTTTTGGATTGCAGTCTTTTAAATTCCAGACAATCTTCTCCCCCTTGTACATTATTTGGTTCACCAGCTCTCCAGCTTTCGAACGTTGTAATGGGTTTTCCTGTCATTGACCAAAACCAGTTTTTTTCAACAACAGCATCTGTTCCCCCGGTCCAAAACTTGACTTTTGATACAAATAAGTGAGCCAATTATCAATTTCTCAGAGAATCAAATAAACTCACTGTTAAAAAAGATTTAATATCATAATTACATAACAAGTATGTAAGCATCATACTTCAATATTAAAGATAAAATTAACATACACAATTTCATAATTAAGATTATGACACATTGAAAGTGCAAATATAAAGCTAAGCGGAGCATCCCCTTGCGACAGGACATATTTTTTAATGAGTTATACATGTATTTAGTGATCAATGTGAAATGACAACACTCTTTTGTTATAAACCCGGTTTGCGTTCTATGCTCATGTGTTTACCTTTCATCAGAATAAATATGAAGTAAATAATTATGAATATACAATGTAGGAATGTATGATTATGTAGGGTACTGCTAAAACGCGGAACGGAACGGAAAACCTTATACCAAGTTAATCACATAAAAAGGATAGTGTTCTGTTCATATGTTTAAAAATTTATGAATCTCACAATCTTAATTTGCTCCAGTGCGTAATGTACAAACAGTAAAACAAATCATAACTTTTTATCATACTTTCATGTTAAATACTGAAATCCGATTGGTTTAGACGCCGTTTGTAAACCGTTCTATTACCCTCAGCGCTAGCAACACACTTGGCAACGGGTAACACAACGAATTGTTACATGCGCGTAAATTATGCGCGTACGGTTCGCCATAGATTTCACGTCATTCCTAAAGAAGTCAGTTATGCGTTTGAAATGGGCCTAATGCGAATAAATAATAAAAATAAAAGCAGTAAAGTTTTCTTAAAAATTATAAATGACATTCAGTATAATAAATTAATAGTGCCTGCTTGGGAGGGTAACAGTTGAAATTGACACCCCTCGAAAACCATTGTCAACCTCCACTTCGCGTTTTTCACTTATATATGCGTAGATTTAAACCTCACTACGGTTACAGCTCCGTATAAGCATCATTAAAGCAGGCATATTTATACATGTAACTACTAAGGTACTAAGTACATATAGGCACATTTTTGAAACATTATTATACTCGTGAATGTTTTTCTAAAACAAACGAAGATCCAGAATCTAGACATGCAACAATCGTCAATATTAAAGGAAAGAAAAAGGCTTGAACCAGAAACCTACAACGTTGTTGATACGATCAAATGGTACTGGTTTTGATTAAAAGATATTTTTAAAAAATGCAACGTAAAATGATTTTCTATATTGTGTGTGTCCCGTAATTAAGGTCATTGTTATCAATGATACTCTCTTTTTAGGTCACCTGAGTAACTCAGGTGACTATTTCAATTAGATTTCGTCCGTCGTGGTGCGGTGTGCGTCGTGTGTTAACAATTGAACATTCTTAACTTTTTCTTAAAACTACATGCCCAGTTCTTTTTTAAAATTTGATATGATGCATCTTTGAGGTAAGGGACACATACACAGTAAATTTTATGACTCTTGCTCCACATAGGCCCTAGGGGCAGGGCCAAAATGGTCAAAATCTGACCATTATAAAATAAATCCACTCTAACCCCGCACATCTGAAAGATAAACTGAATTCATAGTTATGTAGATCAGGAAGCCCTCTACCAAAATTTTAAATTTCATGTGTCCCGGGGTTTTGACTCTAGGGCGAGGCCAAAATGGTCATATAGTGTTAATACATAGTTTTAAAAATCTTGTTCTTTATTTCTGCTGATACTGAATAGAATTAAGAAAGACAATAAAGCCATTTACCAGTATAGTAAATTTCAAGTCCCCAAGATAGGGGTTCTGATTCAAGGGCCAAAACGGTCGTAGTGTAAATGTATATAATGATTCAAAGTGTTCGTCTTTACTTTTACTGGCACTGAATAGAAACTGACTGTATATTTAGGAAGACTATAAACCCCCTACCAAGATTGTAAATATCATGTCCCCGGGGTAGGGGTTCTGACTAGTTGGGGTCAAAATGATCATATCATATAGTTGTAAATTTCATGCCCCACAGGGTAGGGGTTCCTACTGCAGGGTATGGCTAAAATGATCATATAGTGTTAATGTATATAATTTTAAAAATCTTTACGTCTACTGACACTGAATAGAAACTGACTGCATATTTAGATAGACCATAAAGCTGTTTTCTTAAATTAAATTTCATGACACCTAAAGCATGGGTTCTGTTGGGTGGGGTGGTGGTTGTATATTATGTTTAAAAATCTTATTCTTTTCTTCTGCCGGGGAATGTAATGAAAGATATTAATACATATTCAGAAAAGAGAGTGAATAAAGCCATCTATCAAAGTTAAGATATCATGAAAGTCTTTGGTCCATTGGACAAGAATTCTGTCTTGGGGGGGGGGGGGGGGGGGGGAAGGTAACGGTTAATGGAGTTATCTTCCCTTGTTTGTTCATTGTAATTGTAAAATAATGTAATTAAGAGGTCAAATGATTATAAGAGTAATACAAATATTTTTACAATAGAAAACAAAACAACCAATGCAGTTTTTGTAGTTTCGTTCACCTTGGAGACCTTCTGCGGATATGGGTACGGCCTGGCACGAAAGTCACAATGTAAAGTAATACAGTAATAAACAGTTACCCAAAAACACTGATGTTTGGTACAATGATATTTGGATTAATCTGCAAGGGTGAATACAAATGTGGAAAGAAGTGATAAGTAAGAAAATAAGGAAGTTTACCAATTTTAAACATATACATGTAAAAGCTATCTTGACAGTGAAGAAATTAAAGAACAAGTGAAAAGCTGTCAATTAACATCAAACCAGATTTTATTTTATGTGCACTGTATATATAATCCATCTGTCAACCCTGAATTGATAAACACTACCTATCCAGAGAAATGGAGTACCCTATTTGGAATATTCTGCGAAAAAATGACTAATTTCAACAGCTGGTATTTTTTTTCATAAATTATCAAAAATCAAAATCCAAGTAATATGCTCATCTCTGATATATGTCCAATTGATCTGCAAAACATCAACTTCCTATCTTTAAAACTGTAGGAAGAGTTATCCGTACAATAGGGGTACCATTTTGGCAGCCGCTTGCCCGCCATTTTCACCATTTCATTAACCGGATTTTTCCTTTGGAAAACCCGGTTAAAAAGTGAGCAACCCATGTCCCCCATTACTTGACAATGCTACACATATTTTAAAAATGGCAGGGTACGCATTAAGGTGTCTCAACCGTTGATGTTTTTATGGTTTAATCGATGTGTATCTTGCTTGTAACTTGCTTGTAACTCGATATGTGACTTTCAAATTTTGACAAAGCATTAAAAATGCCCATATTAACCATAATACACATTAAAAAGGGAAAAATGAAATTTGAAAATTTTGAGCTCAAATAGTGTCTTGGTCCCTTTAAAATCTATACTTATAAATTAAGACGTTTTGCCAATAAATTAAATAATGCATGCACCAGAGTAATTGCTTACACCTTTGGTATTTCAACACGTGTTATATGATGTACGTTAACTATAACTGATTTTTTTACCTAATAAGTAAATATTATAAAATTAATTAAAAATTCGATAAACCACTCAGAAATCGCAAAAATGAGAGTACGGTGGTGGACACGCTTTGGCGGATCCAAGTCCGTCGGAGTTAGCATAAAAATATTTACTTGCAATGAAATAATATTAAATGATTACGTAAAGTGTGAATATATATATATATATATATATATATATATATATATATATATATATATATATATACTGGGAACTTACTTAGAGCATACATTAAAGTTCAGATTTGACAAATGTTGAATAAATAAAATAAGGCAATTCGTTTCTTGAATGCACGATTTTAGTTTTGATGGAGATGGAGACTCATTCGCTTATGAAGCGCGACCTCTGGTGAGAGAATAGGATAGAACTTTCCGGAACGGGGTAACCAAGAACGCAGGTTGACTAATTAAAGTCATGGCAAAAAGTGTAGGACGGGTTCATCATGCATCGCGGGCAGATACCTTGGATCGGACATCTTTGGTTAATACAAAAAAAAAAAAAAAAAAACGTAAAAATTAAATGGAACAATTTGAATTAGTTTTTGATGGAAAGAACTTTCCAGTACTT
The DNA here is from genome assembly GCA_033439105.1 of Magallana nippona. NCBI lineage: Eukaryota > Metazoa > Mollusca > Bivalvia > Ostreida > Ostreidae > Magallana > Magallana nippona. The sequence continues at coordinate 19,689,991 of CM065922.1, forward strand.
TGGTTTAAAATATGCAAATAAATATACATACACTAGCGTATTTTAATTTCATACATTTTTATACCACGACAGATGGGAAGTAAACCTTATACATTAATTTGTAAACAATGAACATATTGTGTTCGACGTCTATATGAACAAATGATGTATGCATGAAACAAGGAAATTGAATGGGGGATAGGAGTTCACCCCCTCCCCAAATGTTTTTTTTCTTTCAAAACAGTCTTATATCTGAAATTCTTATTTGGGAGAGTGATAAAAATTATAGTGAAATTTGACCTAAAGAACCTACGAAGCACTAAATACCCACTCACTGGTTAAAAAAAAAGTTTGTAATTATTTTCCAGTCAGCTGCAACGAAAAGAATTAAGGCCACGAACATGCATATATCATCCATTTCAGTTAAGATTTTTTATCCCTGCCCGCTCTAAATATCCAGCCATGCAGTTGGTTTTTATTTCAATTTAAATAATAGGGTTAGAAAGCAATTAAGGAAAACTCCGGACAAAGTATATATGAAAATGAACAAAAAAATATGGTTCAACATATTAAGCATCGTATCATATTACATGTAATGTGTAAATTTTATTTCCTGCGCTTGCGCAGGATATCATCTAGTTCAGAAGAATTTAAACTCAAATAGATGAAAAGTCGCAATTTGCTTGTTTATCATTAATATTTTATAACATATAACATTGCAATCCAGATTCAAATATGACTGTACAAAACATTTCCCACAATAATAAGGAATCAATTATATGAGACATAACAGTGATATATACATGAGTTTAATAAAGGCAGATTAAATGCAAGTTATACGAGGGTCAATGAAAACATACGAAGACAATGTGGCTGTCTATCATATCTTTTTCATAATAGTCATAACTAACAGATTAATTTATGCAACATCACTTATTTTATTGATAAACGAAGTTTCGTTCCATTTAATGAAAAGTATTTTTGTTATCCGATTTTAAAATCAACATGTTTTGTCACCACGGCGCACGGTAGCGTTCAAAGCATGACGTCAAGATGATGTGCGCACAGTTGATAATACCCAAATTGAATTTTTGTATCACACCGAGTCTCTTGTGCTTTTCACCTTATAATCTAAAAGGACACTATATCACTTGACATCTTATTTGTTCACATTTGTTCGAGAATCATAAGTTAGTTCTTCGAAGTTTTCATTTTTTTTTACCGTATGTCCTTTCGTTTACAATATGAAAACCCTTCAGTCAGAAGACGTTTTTATTCTTTTTTTCTTTATCAAATATTTACATATATTCTATTATCTTTCGGGCTATTTGATGTCCAAAATTACAGTTATCACCAGTTAAATCCATACTGTTTGTATCTCTTGTTGCGTGCGCCGTGACGTCCGGCTGACATGAATTCATAAATACGCATTATTTCCCTTTTATCTCCGACTACCATAATATTAGTTGTCGATTTCTATTTGTTTCGCTCATCGCTACAGACCCCCTATATAACGCCAAAAGCACTATTCATGCTTCACCGCATTCAGATATTCCATTCACCCGAACACGTTACTTTCGACGCAAAAGATTTGTATAAACGCGTTTTGAACAAAAATAATATGACAACCACTGCACTGGTGAGGAATATCCAATGAAAGACGAAACGAAACATACTGAAATCCAGGCACATTTCAAAAACCCTTGATCATTGTAGAACGTTTCCCTGTGTCGTACTATTATAACATCGCACATGCGCAAACCACACACTTTAGTAGATCGTGCAGTAACAGCCTGGAAATTAGGAAACGAAGTGTTTTTGTAAAAACTTATAAAAACGATCTTACATTGTTACTTTCTTGGATTTATTATCACTTATCTACTGTGTTGGAAGTAGTGCGGTCGGGTCTACAATAAGGTGCAGACGTTACGCACTCTGTATGAATGACACACGTGTTCGATGTGCACGCGAAGTAATGCAGCACTATCTGTGCAAGATAATGCGGATACCTTGGAAATTTTTTAAAGAATAAACCATCTTTTATGTTATATTGATTGTAGTTTCCTTTATTCTTTTTTACAAACATATAACTACAGTGTGTAGTTTTATCATTTAGAAGTCCGTGCAACCTGAATGTCTCGATCGGAAAGCAATCGACCGTAACTTTCTCGGCCGGTATATATATCCCAGTGGCAGTTGAGGATCGATCGAAACTAATATGGCGACCAAATGCTTTTATGAATTTATGTAAGCTTTAACGTTTTTAGTCAATTTTAAAGACTATCTGTTTTTAGTAACCGATTTCTATTCAACGAAACAGTATATCTCGTCATTATTTGGTACATAAAATTGCAAGACAATACTTAATTTGAGGTTTCAATATTATTTGGTTTTAAGCCCAATTAATAGAATAATTACTTTCGACATTATATGATTTATTGTTGACATGACACAAGTTTTTACCGTGCGCCGTGACCTCATTTTAGCAGGATACAATTTTGAATATTTCTCAGAAATAAACATTTTTTTCATTTTTTGATTTCAAATTATTTGAAGCTATTGCTAAATTATGTCTACCAAATTTAGTATTAATATGACGTTATGTAAAATCGCTATTGTAAAAGTCTTCATATTTTTTGATTGGCCCTCATATATAGGCTTTTGATTCATTTAGCGCAGCTACCTAGTTAGACAATATTTTTTTCTGATTTAAAAGAAATCTCATGATAATTATCGAAGTGAGGAAACCTGAATTAAAATATAAAATACATTATAAGAACATACGATTGGCATCTGGCTGGCTCAGTAGATTATTTTTAATAAACTCATTTTCCTCCGCCGTTTCGATTTCCACCAATTTGGAACCATATCGTATGCAGTGCATCTGAAATTATCGCTACATAGATTTTTTGGCAGGTGATACACGTTCGCTATGATATTATAAAATTAGTCAATCAATTAACTTTACAACCATGCAAGTAAACTTACAGCGGCATCTCCATGCGTCTTATATTCGTTCAATACCAAGTAACAGGATGTTCCAAAAGTAGACCAATGTGGTGGACAGGAATGCTTTTTTGGGAACCGTTCTACAACAGTGGAATAGGATTTATGTTTTTGATCTGTTGATATAAAATTCAGGGAAACTGGAGTCGATACATGGGTCGAAGCGTAGACCGTCTTCGGTTCCGACATTTATACGCTTTCCAGAATCAAAATATGAGGCTTGCGAAGAGAAGTGGATGTAGGCTATGCCTGTCCACTTCTCAAAATAGAATACTAACACAGGAATGACACCGACTCTCAACTTCTCTCACTCACACATATATACACATGGGAGAGTCCACTAGAGAGGGGTGTCGGGTTATTCCATTTATCTAACATTACTCAAATTTTTTACAGTTACATTTTTCTCCTTCTCCTGGTCAATGAATTTGATCAAAAAATCTAACTACATTTGAAAGGAGAAAAATGTACCCAATGTGCTCTTATGTAATTTTTTAGGTCATCTGAGTCGCTCAGGATTGGTCTTCGACCATCGTCGTGCGTTATATATTGTAAATTTTCAACTTCTTAAAAACGAAATGGCCAAATGTCACCATTTTTGGTTTGAAGCATCTCTAGGACAAGAGGAATCTAAATTGTGAAATTTATGACTTACCACCCCTGGAGCCTCATGAAAGGGGCCAAATATACTAAAAAGACCACATTTTCAAAAATATTCTTCTCTAATCCCACACTAAATGCATGGGTATGATGTCCATGAAGCTCTACTCCCATATATATTAGAGAAAACTGAGTGCATAGTTACATGTATAATATCCAAGAAGCTCTCTACCAAAACTGTGAAATTCATGGCCCTTGAGTCAGGAGAACAGACCGTAGGGCGGGGCCAAAATGGCCATATGGTGAAAGTGTATAAAATCTTAAAAATCTTCTTCTCTACATACGCAGTGGGGGAGATAAACTGAATGTATTGTTATTATGTCCATAATCGACAAATAATCATAACAATCATAATTGTGCATCGATTGTTGAATATTTTACATTTTTAACTTCACCTTGAAAACAACATAGTAAATTGTTCTAATTGAATTTGTGTTCTATTTTTAAAATATTATATATAAATTATATAACCTGTGCGTTGTATGCTTGTAGCAATAAACTGTATGTATGTTGTGTGCATTATAAATGAAACTGTGAATATTATAAAAGATTGACCATCAAAAGCCTGCAGGTCTCTTTTTAACATAAGTTTACAATTACATTACTTGTTTGCGTCACGTGACATACATTTAGGAAAATGTTCGACGTGACTGTATTTAAGGAATATGGTACTCAGGTAACTGCCAAGGCCTGTGGGCTTCTTGTTAAAAAAGCAATAGTCCAGAGGGTTTTACCAGTTAAAAACTCATGTTGTTTACAAGCTGGTGTGAACTCGCTTTACCTTCCGTAACATTACTCGTTTGCGTCACGTGATATACATTTAGGAAAATGTTCGACGTGACTGTACTTTTAGTATTATGAGGTGATAATTTCGGTCGGTGCGTGATCAAATCCAATAAAGCCCGAGGGGCTTTATGATAGATTTGATCACGCCCCGACCGAAATTATCACCTCATAATATCACATGAGTATCACATGAGGTGATAATTTCGGTCGGTGCGTGATCAAATCCAATAAAGCCCGAAGGGCTTTATTATAGATTTGATCACGCCCCGACCGAAATTATCACCTCATAATATTCAAAGAATGATTCCTTATTACTTATAGTTATATAATTTTCAGCAGTTGTACGATTAAATATTTATAATATTTATCATGCAAACCCGCTTGCGCCCCAACAATACGTCCTTTGAATTTATTGGGCTGTATAGTACAAATTCGATTCGAAGTATTATCACAGACAGAGACACTAGAAAATGTAAATATATGCCATTAACCTTCATTTATGCAAATACATTTATTTGTCAGTTATATTTCAACAACTGTTGTTTCTGATCGCTTAGTTCTCTCCACAGGGGCCAATCTCGTTTTGACGTTAATTTCAATGTAACCATGAATAAAGGAAGGGGTCGAACTCTGACCCAGATGATAAACTACCAGCTCGCTTCAAAAGCCTAATAAATCAATTAATTGTTATAGCATTCGCAATATGCATGTAGTTTTAAGACAAGTGATGTCTGAAATACATGCATGCCGAATTTCAAGCTGCTGGGTCTTAAAATAGCAAACATATACGTCATTATTCTCTCGAAGTCACCAGTTTATTTTTACTCGGACATTCCCCGGTCCAGGGCTCCCGATGTGTTTTGCCTATGACAACGTTTGCTTCACAAAAGTACCAATACCTCCCCCCCCCCAAAAAAAAACCCCAAAAAGCACGTGATTTTACCTTAGTCTTAAATCTAAAGCTCTCCTAAATTTAGGAACCGCCAAAACTTTGTCCTAACTTTAGGAGATCACTAACCTGGTTCTGTTGTAAAATCACGTGCTTTTTTTTGGGGGGGGGGGGGGGGTATTGGTAATTTTGTGAAGCTTTTCTTAAGACTAGTAGATTAAGGCAATCTTTTCTATAGTTCCAGAATTTCCGAAGACCTCAAACTCTTAATCCGGTAGGGTTATATTTATTTATTCTATTATGCACGTTTATTTTGACACAATTATGTGGAGAGGGACTCCAACAACCCCTCCCCCTTCTCCGTTGCTACATGCCAGACAAATTAAAATCTCTGTTTAGTAAAAGAAATTATTATTCACCTTTTTTTAATATCTATACTTAGTAAGTGGCATTCATTGTTTTGAATACTAGTATTCGCCAAAAAATAATTCAAGTATCCTTGCCTAAAGAGTAAATTTACATCGGTTTATGTACGCCATGCCTGATCATTCTCAATTTTTATCAGTTCATTTTGATAATAATTTTTAAAAAATTATTGAAAATGTTGATTAAACTGTATTTATGTACTAGTATTTTCGAGGAAGATAACAATTTATTTCATATTTAACATGTACTTGTATTCTAAATATTGTAGATAAAGGCAAGACATTGGTCGTGTGTGTATATGTAACGTTAAATTCTATGAAAAGCGCGTTACTTGGATATCGATGACAAGAGTATATCAAATGTTAATTTGCACTCAAAGAATTTTGGATTTTCAGGTATTTTGATGATGAGTCTCAAAATGTTACAATTTTACATACTGTATGTGTAAGGGAAACGTTGAATTTTAAAAGAATGTGTATATGAAATACAGATGCCCCAGCGGAAACCAACTGCATATGACTTCTGATTTAAGGCGTTTTGAAACAGCTCTATTTTTCAGAAACAAAACATAGGAATCTTAGATGACAAACTTTGGATCAAGTTCAATATTTTGACTTTGTTCAAAACCATCCGCCCGACTTTAATTTAGGTATCTAGTAGAGATTGAGAATACAATTACGGACAGACAGGCAGGCATACACTCAAAATTTATTGCGTTTCCAGATTTTAATATGAATACATAAACTGAAAAGGAGTTGGAATTTGTTCATATCACTTTAATAATTTTATTTTCGATCATTCTTTTAGCAAGTATAAATTAATTTATTGCATGGAATGACGGTATTTTCCGGAATTATAGTAATTGCAAGGTTTACGATGAAAATTGGTACTTAATTATGCAAATTATTACGTAGAGCCTAAGAGGCAATTCGATGTGTTTACGTACAAATAATAGGAAAGTCTGAAGACCTATGATTTGCAAAATTCTGTGTATTCATTTGCGTTTTTGCGTTAAGGGCGCAACGCCACTGCCTTCTGTGTAATGTTTTGACTGTAATTAAACAATAAAATGCTTTCTTTGGTGATTCATTTGGAATATGAAGGTGTCGACATTGCAGAAAAATATGTAGTTCAAATGTAATTTTTTTCTGCAATGATCGCTATAACCCGCATAAAGCTTTTTATTATTTACATCTTTTAAAAAAAAATATTAACATCAGTACGTTAGATAAAAGAAACAGTCAAACGTATTCAATGGGAATTTGAGTCGGACATCGATCATCATGATTATTTCGTGCAGTCAGTGAAGTAGATGAAAGTTTCAACCAATCGGTAAACAGGGTGTATGGATTACAGTGCATCCACTTAAACAGAGCTATGAATTACAATCAATTTCCGTAAGAAATAGAGGGAATCCTACTTGTGGATGTAAATGTATAAACAGTAAAATGCTTTCTTTTGTGATTTATAGGGCTATGATTGTAGCAAGCATATTAGGAAATATAAAAACGTAAACCGACAACTCGAGCTATGCTAGCTGCCACCATACCCGTATGAATTGCCAAAGAAAGCATGTTATTACTTGAATAAACACAGTTGGTGACTATACTGATTGGCGTACATTAGGAGAACAAATATGTATACTAGCTAGTATGTAATTCAACAGTCAAATATATAATTTATAATTTATAACTACAGATGCTTCAATCAGCCCCAAAAATTATTTATAAAAAAGCAGCAGGCATTCTGTTTACATACAGTCCACAGGACTACAACTACATGTATATTGCAGATACCAAAAGACTAATTTAACAAGTCATCGACGCCAAGGCTTTACGAGATAATCATATTGACAAGAGCACCCTTCGATAGCAAATACGTATATGATATACAGATGACAAAAACAAATACAGCATATTAAATCATATCTGCTTTATTGCTAGTGTGCCTTTATGAATGAAAACAATCGAATCCCCCCTCCAAAAAATCCCAGGAAAATGACCAATTACAACAGATATATGATTTGCATTTTAAAGTTTTGTGAATTTTGTTCTGAACCTCATGCGCCTTTGATATGGTAAAGATACACAGATTATAAGAAAAAGAAAAAGTCAAGTTATAAATATAACACTGTGCCGGATATTTATGCCAGTGCCAAGGTAGCATTTTTGCACCCGCTTAAGATGCAGTTTCGGAAAAATCCATATATATCAAATGATAGACCATTATCTAGAGAGTATATAACCACTTTTGTTTTTAGTGTGTTTCACCTAACAGGTGAGATATTTACCTTTGAAAATTAATATCCCACAGGAAAATAATAATTCCTATTGGAGAAATGATTCTCCTATTGACAATCCTATAGGATGTTTTGAAAATCCTATAGGAATTATATTTCCTTAAGGAGAAAGGTATTTCCTATAGGAATTTGATTCAAACAGGTAGTTTTCCTATAGGAAAGAACAAGATACAGTATTAGCAGTATTTGGCCGCAAAATTTACGATATTTTCAACGTCTTTGATGTTGTGCAATGATATTTACTAAATCCTACAGGCACTAAAATGGCGTCATTTTTCATTATGACGTCACTAATATGCGCCAAACATGGAATGCTCGTTCAAATGCGTTTGTATATGATGTTTAATGAGTAGTTTACGTAACATTAGACACTTTCACATGCGACAACCACTTTTTAGGTCACCTGAGTCACTCAGGTGACCTAATGCAATTGGTATTCGTCCGTCGTCGTGCACAACAATTTTACATTTTTAACTTCTTTTTGAAAACTACAAGGCCAATTGTTACCATTTTTGGTGTGAAGCATTTCTATGGTAAGAAAAATCTAAATTGTGAAATTCATGGCTCTACTATCCCCAGGACGCCATGGGCGGGGCCAAATATGCAAAAAAAGTCAAATTTTCAAAAATCTTCTTCTCTACTCCCACTCATGTGAGGAAAAACTGAATGCATGGTTATGATATCCATCAAGCCCTCTACCAAAATTGTGAAATTCATGGCCCCTGGGTCAGGGGTTCAGGATCTATGGTGGGGCCAATATGACCATTTAGTAAAAATGTATTGGATCTTAGAAAATCTTCTTCTCTGCTCCCATATATATTTGTTAAAAACTAAATACATGGTTATGATGTCCATGAAGTCTTCTACCTAAATTGTGAAAATGATTACCCCTTGAACAGGGGTTTAGGCCCTACGGCGGGGTCAATGTAGCCATGTGGTGAAAATGTATTAAATCTTAGAAAATCTTCTTTACACATGTGGGGAAAAAACTGAATGCATAGTTATGATGTCCACGAAATCCTCTACCTAAATTGTTAAATTCGTGGCCCCTGGGTCAGGGGTTCAGGCTGTAGGGGGGGGGGGGGTGTGCAATATGGCCATATAGTGTTAATGCATATAATGTTTAAAAATCTTCTTCTCCACACTCACACATCTGTAAGAAAGACTGACTTTATAATTATGTTAACCAGGAAGTCCTCTTTTAAAATTGTAAATTTTATGTCCCCTAGACAATGGGTGTTGACTCTAGGGCGGGGCCAAAATGGATGTATAGTGTTAATGCATATAATGTTTAAAAATTATCTTCTCTACTCCCATACTCCTGTAGGAAAAACTGAATTCATAATTTTGTAGACCAGGAAGTCCTCTACCAATATTTTTTAATTTCATGTCCCTCGAGGTAGGGGTTCTGAATCTAGGGCGGGGCCAAAACACTCATATAGTGTATAGGGTTGGGATTCTTAATGCATGGTGTGGCCAAAAGCATGGTAATTAGTGTTAATGTATAGAGAATGTTTAAAAAAGGTCTACTGACACAAAATAAAAACTGACTGCATATTTAGAAAAAAACATCAAGTTGTCATCTTTTATAATATTTCATGCCACCTACATGTAAGGCAAGTGTTATGGCTGGGAAAAGGGAGGGGGGGGTATATTTGTCTTGTTATTTTATTCTGCTCAGGAATTTCAATGAAAGAAATGAGATAATTCACATAAATGTCTATTTAGAAAAAAAAAGAATGAAGCTGTGAATCATAGTTAAGATATTGTGAAAGTTAATTGAGTTATCTTCTCCTTTGCTTCTTCATAATGGAGTTATCCTCCCTTGCTTCTTCATAATGGAGTTATTAATCATAAATATAAATATAATGTAAATAAGAAGTTGTATGATAAAAAAAACTATGCAATTTTTTTATTTATTGAAACATAAACAGTTTTTGAAGTCTTTAAATAAATAAATAGACTCATAAGTAGTAAAGTATTAATTGGCTAACCAAAATCACTGATAAACAGTACATGTAAAATGATTTTGGTATAAATACCAGATGGTGTACATGTTGTACAATGTATATAGGACGAAAATTCAAAATTCAGAAGTTGGAACAGAAGTGAAAAGCATATTTAAACCCTAATATTAATAAGCTGTTCACTTTTATATTTTTTGTTTAAATGCCCACAGGGAGAGTTTCTTTCTCCCCCTGGGGATGGGGGATGAGAGGTTGTTTTAATAAAACATGTCTACTAGCCACCTTGTTTAAGTTTATCTTTGAAAACATATACAAATAAAATCTATCTTGAAAGTTAACAATTAAATATGGGAAAATTATTTTCGACTATTTTCTTGTACCTTTTCAATATCAGGTCATGCACTCTATTATGGTCTTTATTAGTTTTTCGCTAAAATCAAAGGGTTCATTGTCCTTTTTGAAAGATTTCAGGCAGGAAGGTGGTCGTCATTACAATATTATAATTTTTTTACTCCAGAATGAAACTTAATTAAATGCATATATGAGACTCCGCGACAAGTTTGTGTATGGGCTCTGGTACTCAGGTGACCGTTAAGGCCTATTGGCCTTTTGTATATTTTACGTGCAGGCTCATAATTTCATCATTTATTCATACAATTAAAATGGTGTTGGTTGTCACGTGGACAATATGAATTTTTTAAGAAATGAATACGGAAAATGATATTTTACCGACGCTTTTCTCTATTGGTATCGACGTCAACAACGCTATCGATGCTGAGTGAGAAGCTGATTAGCAGAATGTATTAATTGATAAATTTTTATTGTGTTAATTAGCACTTAGTTAATATTGTTTCACTTATTCCTAAATCATACATACAGTACAACTCACGAGTATCCCAACAAATACACCGACCACCGTATTTAAAAGTCCACGCTGAGCGAGGAACTGTCAGTACCTTTGATCTATTGTTTTCTGTTACGGCCTCGAAACAAGAAAAAACCAGGGTGCGACACGGCTCAACAACGTGTAACACCCGCTATATATATGTGAAAAATGTAGGATTCCAGAACAATACTTTTTGTTTTTTATTTAGTTATTTTAAACAAACTTAAATATTTATTTATTTACGTAAGAGAAACCAAAGGAAAATAAACAGGAAACAAAAACAACAACAAATTACAAGACACGCAACGTTTAGACCTATGTGTTTGTTCCGGTGGATTTCTGTTCAGATAAAGAACGAAAATAATCGCCGACATACTGAAAGGCCTGATCAAAACACTAATAATTTCTGTTTGTTTAAATCATGTTTAAGTAAATTTGTAACTGTAATATGTGATCGTTTTCGTAATAGTTTGATCAGTTTGAATAGCGCGTGAATCATGGCGGTAGAACATATATTGTCTTCGTATTCTTTTCTCACTAACTATATTCAACGAAATCAAATCTAAAGAGCTTATGAAAACAATTGTACATTCTCAAGAAGAAGAATATAATATAGTTTTATATTTTGTTTAATTTTAATGTTGATTTTTTTCTATGATACATGTTTGTGATGTACATGTCACAGTGTAGGAACGGGAGTACAGATCTGGGTAGCGCTGTTTGTCGAAGCGAGAGAACAAGTAGCGTTGCGTACAGTATTTTGATCGTAGATGGAAAATACGTAAATAACCACGTTTTTTTTTTATACGCAAGTAAACTAGAATAAGTTTATATTTGTCATATCAAACTTAAGATCTTAAAATTTCTCTCGGAAAATATTTTTATTGGATCAAAACAGTGCAAATATTCAATAAGAAATTGAATCAAAATTTCTAGAGAAGTGTTTCTCATTTTTTTGACAAAAAAATATTATTTCTTGTGAAAATATTTCCCCAATTTGATATCTTTCAGACAAAAACCTACATATATGAACGAAGCAATGCATTCTTTGGATTTAATTTTTTTTTAGATTAAGTTCCTTCCGTGATCTTGTCTAAAAGTTTTTGACTTCATCTTTATCAGACACTTTAAACATTTAGATTAAGTTCCTTCCGTGATCTTGTCTTAATGTTTTTGACTTCATCTTTATCAGACACTTTAAACATTCTGTTTTGAAGAAACTAAGAGAGAGAGAGAGAGAGAGAGAGAGAGAGAGAGAGAGAGAGAGAGAGAGAGAGAGAGAGAGAGAGAGAGACTAAGAGAGAGAGGGGGGGGTACATTTCACTTGTAATTCACTAATATGAGACATTGTTTTTTTTATTCTGTTTCCATATATAAATCACCCTTTTATCGTTTAATTAATGCACGTTGTGATAGAATCCAACCAAGCAGTTTCACACACTAATTATATGATTTGCATCCACGTGCAATGTGCGTTGTGCCCACGTGCTACACCTTTCAATCAAATCAACCCGCGAGCTGCACCACGTGCTCCTTCCATGATAAAGTTGTTCAAGTCCGAAGAAAATAGAAATATGTTAAACAATTAAGTATTTTAAAGTGTTTTAAATGTATATGATTCTTACACACTGCGTGTGTGAAAGTTGATTTGCATACTACGCTGTTTAAACAGAAAACCACACACACACACACACACACACACACACACACACACACTCTCTCTCTCTCTCTATCTCTGTCTGTCTGAGTGTACATGTGTGTGCAAACAATATTGTGAAACATGAAGAGATCCAGTTTATTTTAAACATATTTCAACCCCAGTCCAATCATTCCCATTTTTATTTTATTTTCATTCAATGATATTTTTTAATTGAATTTGCATATCAAACTTGCTGACAGTCGAGGACTCCCTTCCACCCTTTTCCCTTATCTTCTTCAAGTTCATTGTTCATGCATTTAAAATTAAAAATTGTGATCAGAAAGGTTATGAAAGCTTTAGAAACTTTTCTTTGCTTCCTGTACTTTGGTGAATTATCAATAGAAGCCGTAAGCTACTTGTATATAGGTGACTCACTACACCTTGGAATAGTTTCTCAAATCAACAGAAAATTACTTGATTATAAAAGACACAATGTAGCATAATGCATCAGAAGTATATACATGTAACTCAAATAGGCGAAAATATATACAAGTTTGCATTTAAACACTTTTAATTTCAAAATTTTAATGAAATAGGCCGCATGCAGATTTAAACTTGTGATCTGCGGCTCACAAGCCCGAAACTCATGCGCATATATTTTTTACAACACAGATCAACAGCAAATCAGCAATTTCTCGCGTAAATATGGATGACGTCACGTTTAAAATCTCGACGTCTTGCTAAAAACGGAACTGTTTTCAGCGTGAATTTCATGATGTATATGTGTAAGTCACACATTTAAGCATTGAATGCTTATTTTTGGATGTCGTCGGTCCTATAACAAACCAAGCGGTGCAGACAAATTGAATACCGCGCGTTAGCGGGGATGTCGTCGGTCCTATAACACACCAAGTGGTGCAGACAAATTGAATACCCGGCGTTAGCGCTGAATGATAATTTGTCTGCACCGCTTGTTGTGTTATAGGACCGACGACATCCAAAAATAAGCATTCAATGCTTATATTTATATTTTCATGCTGATGTCTAATTGTATGAAATATTAATTGTGTATCGTGGCTATAAAACCATTATATGCGCTCTTAGTCAGGGATATGAAACATACATGGAACAGTCATATTAACATGCTATTTAGATCGCTTCCGCGACTAAAAATATAGTGCCAGAAACTTTGTCAAAAAATTCTTTTTTGATTGACGAAATGATATGATTTAACGAATATTTTCCATCAGTACATATAACCCTTCTTGACAATTTGCAGTGCACGGTAGCGAGGTATATAGGGAATAAGAGATGATAGACACACGTGTACATGTATATGTAAACACACTTCCTAAGATCTGAATGGTCAGTAAGTGATTATATATTAGCTACTGTACACAGCCCTTCTTGATAATTTGCAGTGCACGGAAGCGAGATTGGGAACAATGAGGTGACAGACACGTGTACTTGTATATACACACACACGTCCTTAGATCTGAATGCTCGGTATTGCTAAACAATAATGCAATACGTTGTTTCAACACCCCTTAATACTTTTTTCACAGTCTGTCAAGTAAAGAAAACAGAAATTGAAAATTTTGATTTATCAGTTCTAAGAATTTCAAACATGAAAAGGAAAAGTTTTAAATTCGGAACATCATTTGACACAGTGATATGAATTCCAACTTAATTGCTCTCTTATATTTTCTCATTTTTCAAATTAAATTTAAATAAATGTATGATATTTTTTCTAATCTTAAACCTGAAACATTGTATTTAGATGATTCAAGCAAAAATAATACTAAGTTATACTGGAAGTTGATGAAAGATTCATTTCACATAAAACTTTCAACGGAATTACCACCAATTCAAATTTCTAATTAAAGCAAATGGTACAACTTAGTTTATTTTTTCTGATATTGGGAAGATCGAATCTCTTAATACATATTTTTCATCTATTTCTTCTGTAGACGATAAGAATGTGACTTTACCTAATATGTACAGTTTATGTAGAGAAACACTTTGTAATATTTTTATTGATGAACAAGAAGTGTTAGGTATTATTTCAATACTACCTGCAAACAAAGCAATTGGTCCAGATTTGGTTAGCCACAAAATGTTGAAGACAACTCTTTTTACTGTCACAAAACCAGTCACAATGTTATTTAATAGATCCCTTGCTGATAAAAACCCCCTAAGTATTTTTCTTTTGGTAAACGTTGTACCAACATAATTCACACCAAACTGATCTATATCAAATTGGTTATGTAAGTTTAAACGTTTCAATTAATCTTACAATAAAAAAATATACTCAAAACGCGTGATGACGTTTATATTTGTGCTCCTGGCGCATGAATTAGCTAAGTGTGTTCACAGGAAATTGAACGTCGCATATTTCCAATGCAAACATAAGAGGAGATACACACTGAATGTAAATGTATGTTATATACCATTGGATTTGATAAATTCA
This sequence comes from Magallana nippona, assembly GCA_033439105.1. Lineage (NCBI taxonomy): Eukaryota > Metazoa > Mollusca > Bivalvia > Ostreida > Ostreidae > Magallana > Magallana nippona. The sequence goes on from CM065922.1 coordinate 19,704,998, forward strand.
TGGCTTTTAAAATGTTTTGTGCTGTGTATATTTAAAACACAGGATATTTGGCCAATAACGTCCCTTGTTCTTAAGTTTTCATATCGGATTTGATCAAATCCCATCGCAATTGAAATTCCTATAGGAAGTTCTTGTAATCTGATAGGAAATTTCAATTTTTCTATAGGAATATTGTTTTTCCTACTGGAAAAATTAATTTCCTGTAGGAATTTATTTTTGAAAGGAAAATATCTCACCTGACAGGTGAAATACAATGATAACAAAGGTGGTTATAAACTCCTTAAGCAATAGTCTTTCATATGGCATATTTATATTTTTCAATATATGCAGCTAGGACGGGTGCAAAAATGCCACCTTGGCACTGGCATAATTATCCGGCACAGTGTTATATATATCGTTTTATTTGAATACATATTTTGCATTCTAGTTACTGTTTATGAAACCATTTATATAAAATATACTTTATCTATTGACAATTAAATTATCAAATATATATAAGGTTTTAAAGATGATAAAAATGCAATGTAAAATTAACATACAATATTTTCTACTCCCCCGTACGTTCTGCTTTCCGAAAATCGACTCCCCCCTACGTCACCGTTACCTCTGGACAGAAAATGCCCCGATTATTTATTTTCCTAAGATTTGTTATGCTTTGATAATTGTACTTACAAGGTTGGCAATTTATTCGACTGTTTTAACTGTCTGTAACCCAAAGCAAGTCGTATATTTTGCAAATCATGCATATTTTGACATTCGATTCGGCCTTTAAAAAATTGTGTGTTTAAGGTAACACTGATGAAAATATTAGGTTACGTAGGTAGGGATTTGTTTTTATTTTATCATACTTTTTTCTGCATGCGGGAATATTTAAAAGCAGGTTTTTAATGGAAATAATATGAAAATCATAGTCAGATGAAAAAAGACATCTAAAATGGTAGGATCGGGGCATTTTTGTAGATTAGGTCGGGTTACCCTAAACACACAATATTTTTTTAAGCCTTACCATGAATTTGAAATCTGCCAAATAGTTTCGAGGTGTTTGAGGCTAATAGACGTATAGAACACTCGGACTTATGACAAACACAAAGTTTGACTGTCTTCCGTGCGGTATATATTTTTGGAGAATACTTGTCATAAATCGACTACCTCTTACTTTTTGTCGACTCCCCCGCGTTGGGGGCTGTATACGGTGCAAATGTCCGAGTAAAAATAAACTGGTGACTTATTAATGACGTATATCTCTGCTATTTTAAGACCCAGCAACTTGAAATTCGGCATGCATGTATTACAGTCATCACTTTTCTTAAAACTACATGTATATCGGGAATGTCATAACAACTAATTGATTTATTAGGCTTTTAAAGCGAGCTGGTAGTTTTTATCTGGGTCAGAGTTCGACCCATTTCTTTATTTATGGTTGCATTGAAATTAATGTCAAAACGGACTTGGCCCCTGTGGTTTTCTCAGTTTGAAAGATTTTAGCTATGAACAATGTCACGTGATATGTAAATGCATCTTTTACCATCTGCTAAATGTCTAAATACAGATCGTCTATTGTTCTCAGGCCCACCTATTCTATTAATGTTTATTCACTGAAAGCACAGGGAAACCAACAAGAGCGAAAATCAGTGTTACTGGGTCTACAATAATCATAGATAATGCGTCAATCATTACCCCCCCCCCCCCCCCCCCACACACACACACACACAAAAGAAACCCACCCCACATAAAACAAAACACGACACAAGCTACTAACAATAACCAGAATGAGTTATTTTTCAAAATAATTTACACATATGTTAAGAATATCCTTTTAAATGTTAAGCTGAATATGAAATATTATACCCCCCTGCAAAAGAAGTTTTTTTTTTGGGGGGGGGGGGGGATATAGGAATCACCTAGTCCGTCCGTCCGTCTGTCTGTGCAAAATTCGTGTCCGGCCCATATCTTTCTTACTTCACACAAACATTGCTTATGACCTGGGATTGTGCCATGACCTTGACCCAAGGTCATTAAGGCAAGGTCACTGGCAGAAAAAGTGCAAAATTCGTGTCCGGTTCATATCTTTTTTATGGAGAAACATTGGAAGTTCTTACTTCACATAAAGATTGCTTTTGACCTTGGGGTGTGTCATTACATTGGCCCAAGGTCATTTGGGGAAGTTCAATGTCATTGTTTAAAAAATGTTTAATTCCTGTCTGTGTCATGTCTTGTGGAAATGATTAGAAGGTTAAATTTGCACAAAGCTTGCTCGTGTCAGGCCACATAAAATTTAATTCTAGACTCTCATCCCCGCCCGCCCAGATGTATTTTATTTTTTTTTGAAAAAAAAATTGTGTGGGAAAAAATTTTTGGAAAAAAATCGGGCTCGGAATACTTGAATTATGATTTATTTCTTCTTAGCGGGGGTATCATTTATGAGCTTGCTCACAGTACCTCTAGTTTATTATATAATGCATTGTTCTTTTTAAATGTTTCCTTAAACTTTTTTCATTTTTAAGACTTCCTGCTTGACGGACAACCTTTTCCAAGTATGAGGCATACCATCTACGAAATTCCCTCCCCCTACTTTTAAAGAAAATGTCAAGTACCTCCTTTTGTTTGAAAAAGTCTGCTTTTTCATGGATTTAAACCAATTTGATTCGGTATACTAGTATCCCCATCGCCAACTTCACCCATTTTCACAAAATAAAACTGTTAACCTGACTTTACATCTTTCCATCCATGCATTAGAATAGATTAATTGGTGCAAATAATTGTTTCATTCTAATGCATTTCATCAGTGTTGTATTATTTAAAATATAAAATGCTTTCTTTGGTGATTCATGCGGGATATGAAGGTGGCGACATTGCAGAAAAAAACAAGATATCTGTGAGCCAATGCTCACTAGTAATACCCCCGCTCTGATGTGAATATGCAAAATAAGTAAAGTCGTCATTTAACAGGAAGTTGACGTCCGATTGGTACAAAAATATATCCCATAATATGTCATGCCTAAACAAATAGTGTGTTAAACTTTCAAGCATCTGCAATAAATAATTGCTGAGATATCTTTGACGAAAATTTGTTTGAAAATTTAGGCTAAAATAAAGATAGTCGTCATTTAACAGGAAGTTGACGTTCGATTGGTACAAAAATATATCCTACCATAAAGCATGCCTAAACAAAGAGTGTGTTAAAATTTCAAGCATCTGCGATTTATAGTTGCTGAGAAATCTTTGACGAAAATTTGACGTCCGATTGGTACAAAAATATATCCCACGATATGGCAAGCTGAAAGAAATATTGTGTTAAAATTTCAAGCATCTGCAATGAATAGTTGCTGAGAAAAATGCGACAAATTATTGTTACGGACAGACAGACAGACAGAAGGACGGACGGACAGACAGACACACAAGGGTAAAACAGTATACCCCCTACTCCTTCGGAGTGGGGGTATAAATACATAACTCGCGGGTTATGTAATTTTTTCTGCAATGATCGCTACAGTGGTAACAACGTTATTGTTGACAAGCTAATCGTGTTAAATACTTCGTGTACCGTGGGTGATCGTTCGTGTAACGTGCGGGATCGTGCGTGTATCAGAATAATTGGTTTGCGTTTTTTACCGTGCGTGATCGTTCGTGATCGTGCGGTTTTTCCGTTTTGTAACTTTTTTTTTTTACAGAATGCCAGGATTTATTCTAAAAAACGACGAGTATTTTTTAAAACAACGCAACAATATGTGAATTTAAACCATTTTATAGAAAAAATATTAACAATTGTTTACATACATGTATCATGTCAGCGCTAATCTTTTTAAAACATTCTCTCTTTCGTCGTTAACTAGTAATTCAACAAGTCATTTAATCCTTTGATCGGTCGATTTAGTTTTGCATGATTTTGTAATCAGTTTATATCAAGCATCCATCGTATCTTGAAACATAATTTAATCATATAAGCGTCAAAGCGGCCAAGGTTAACCATTCCCCGTTCAGGCTAAACAATTATCATCAAGTTTTCTTTCAAATGAAAATACGATACGCGTTCCTCTCTGTTACATTGTATAAACATTCATTAGAAATAAAATTTATTTAGACGCTTTAAAATTTAGAAATAAAAGTCAATCAATTATGTACCATACATTATGGAAATATCGGATGTGTAAAATCGAAATTCTTTGGAACCAGTAACAAAGTTAACCTGTATCTCGCACAATTAAATCGGATTACATAAACATCAACTCGTATGTAAATATTTTTGTGTAGTTTATGCATTATCTTCATTTCTTTTTCACTTAATTTTCTTTAACTTGTGATAGAAGTTAATATTCGTTGTGGAGACAAAACAATTTAATTGGTGTATGGATCCTATCATATCGTTTACTCGTAAAAATAAAACAGTGCATGGCTACTGTACATGCCGCTTTTCAATAAAACACAGGCATATTGTAATACAAATTAAAGCAATACGTTTTCGTAATTCAAATCTTAAATATTAATTTTGATTTTGCGTGTTAAATAGTGTAGATTCGTTCGTTTGCGGTTTTTTTTTTTTATCGTTATCGTTCGTGTATCGTGAAAATTCAGTAAGTTAGTGATCGTCCGTGTATTATGCGTAATCGTTCGTGTATCGTGCGTGATCGTTCGTGTATTAGAATCGTGCGTGTCGTATGTCAAAAATAACGTTGCTATCACTGTACCTTCATAACCCGCAGGAAAGATTAAAGAACGCATTTTATTGTTTATATTAACATCTTTCTTTTAACAAATTATAACATTGATTGTAAAAAGTACAATGTAAGTAAAAATCACTAAATTACCGTTAATGTACATCAGTACGTTAGCTAAAAGAAACAGCCAAATCGTATCCTATTGGAATTTGAGTCTGACATAATCATAATTATTTCGTGCAGTCCGATTTTTCGTCGGTTTCGACCAATCGATAAACGGGGCGTGTATATTTCAGTCCTGTCAGTTTCAGTCGCTGTAGATTTCGATCAATCAATAAACGGGGCGTGTAGATTTCAGTCTGGCTGTTTCTATAGTAACTTTAAGTTTCCGAAAGAAATAGAGGGAATCATACTCGGTATATGTAAATATCTAAGTTGAGCTTACATTGTAGAAGCCCTTAGGCCTTTAAAGCGTTCTCTTATGGAAAAAATTTAGCTTTATCTATAGAATCCTATTTCTTGTGAATACACATGAGACCAAAGTGTTGCACATTTGCTCGTAAAATTAAATTATCATACAGATTCCATATTTCTTTTTACATATTATCAGAATCGAGTATTCATTTCAAATGTCTTGGCTATCTCTCCCTGCTTTTTTTTTTTATTTAACTAAGTCCTAATAATCATATAACATTATGTGAAAAATAAATTAAAAAAAAAACTTATTCTTTATTCCTACCATTTAGCAGTCAAGCTAAGTGTGTACTAAAGCAATCCTTCCCGTTGTAATTAACAGATAAAGATAAAGTGGTGCCTCCACGTTATAAATTTCTCCCGCCGTCACTTTGCATTTTTTCACTTTTTTATTTTAATATTTGTTTGGTTTTTTTTTACATTACATACATTCTTATATTCATATTTTAATGTAAGCTTTAAATTAAATCGTTACAGTCTGAGTGTCATTTGAATACCACGACAATCATTAAAGTGAGAATTTTGGTCACATGAAACTTTTTTTTGAAAACTGCATACCTTGGATATACTGTGGTAGTTATTTATGAATGGCTATAGCAGAAAAATGGGAATATGTAGAAGATGAATAATGAAAAAATACCATTAAAACACCGGCACCATAATTAGTATTATTAGAGCCCATTCGGTCTGTTTATTATTGAAAATAAAAACTGCAATTCCCATTAAAATAAAATATAAAAACACAGGGGTAGTAAATTTATACACACTGTAATTTATGACTTTGTTGCCAGTTCAATGTTTCTTGTGAACATTCGAAGAATTTGAATTTCCTGATTAATCACTAGTAACTAAACGAATTTGTAAAAATGATAATTTTTCAAACATACCCTTTATGGCAACAAATTCCCTTCTAAGCTGGTTTATTTCATTTAGAAGGACTTCTTCATCTGCATTCTCTCTAGAGTATAAATGTTGACAAACAGTAAAACCAAGAACGGCCAAAAGAGTTACACCAATAGAACGACTCCTCATCATGTTCATAAATAATTATGCGATATATTTATGGTAAATATGATACTTGTTTTCTTTAAAGTCAAATAACTAATATATTTTTCTAGGAAAGGGGTAGTAATAAGCAAATGGGAACTAAAATTTGGTTCAAGAGCACATTTCCTGCTTGCGGAAATAACTCTTTTCGTTTTCTATTTTTGTTTGCTTCTAACGTAATACTTGTATATTGTATAAGGCCAAAGGACTTTGAATTATTTCATAGCTTTTATCCAGTGCAAGTTTATACTAACTACTCCTTGAATAGTAAAATAATTTGCAAACTTGTTAAATTGATTTAAACACAATGATAGAATGATTTTCTTTTTTATAAAATTTAAAAACGTTCCCTGCTGATTTCTTTCCATAGTCAATAATTTGAATCATGTGAATACATATTATGCAGTATAAGATGAGAGAAACTTGAAGGTGTGTTGTCTATAACATCGTATTTTGTACTACAAGTTTCGAGATTTATCACTCCTGTCAAGCTCATATTTTTTATCATGCGTATAGAAAAATAATACATATTTTCTTATGAGGCAAGTTTAACTGAGGGGTGTACTGTGAGGTACATGAAATTCTTAGTTACATTTTATTAAAAGTATTCCAAATAAGCGATATAAATCACTGCATCAATAAAGCATTACCAGGTAGTGTAATTCTGATTTCTCAAAATACATGTACTTAAGTTAGTCAAATGAACAGTGACTTGAAATGTACAGGAAACATGACTATGATATCCAGTATTGTATCCTGTTTTATTCATCATTATTGCATGATAATTGATTTCATTGCCAAATTAATCAAGGCCTCATTTTTATTACTAGCATGCATCCAGGCGGAGAGAGATGACAATTTAAGAGCCTTTAAGTGTTAATTATCATTTCAGGTTTGTAATAAGTATTTCCTTTCCTTGACATATAAGTGGCATTGTCACGTTTTCATAATTTATTTTACTTTTTAGCTCACCTGAGCTGAAAGCTAAAGTGAGCTTTTCTGATCACTTTTTGTCCGGCGTCCGTCTGATTGTCCGTCCGTCTATAAACTTTTTACATTTTCGACTTCTTCTCCAGAACCACTGGACCAATTTCAACCAAACTTGGCACAAAGCATCAATGGGTAAATGAGATTCAACTTTCTTAAAATGAAGTACCACGCCTTCTTCCAAGGGGGAGATAATAAAGAATAAATGAACATTTGTTTGTAGTTTTCAAAAATCTTCTTGTCAAAAACCATTTGGCCAGAAAATTTGAAAGTTACGTGGAAGCTTCCACAGTTGGTGTAGGTTTAATTTTTTTTTTTATAATCATGATCCCCGGGGGTAGGGTTGGGCCACAATGGGGGACGAATTTTTACATAAGTATAAATAGAGAATTTTTCTTTTTTAAAATCTTCTTCTCAAAAGCTATTTAACCAGAACAGCTTAAACTTGTGTGGTAGCATCCTCAGGTGGTTAAGATTCAAGTTAGTTGTAGGGTTGGGCAACAATGGGGGGGGGGGTGTTTCGAATTTTTACATAGAAATATATTATAGAATTAAAAAAAAAACAAGATATCTGTGAGCCAATGCTCACTAGTAATACCCCTGCTCTGATTTGAATATGCGAAATAAGCAAAGTCGAAATTTAAAAGGAAGTTGGCATCCGATTGGTACAAAATATATCCCACGATATGTCATGCCGAAACAAATAGTGTGTTAAAATTTCAAGCATCTTCGATGAATAGTTGCTGAGAAAAATGCGACAGAAATTTTTGTTATGGACAGACAGAAAAAAGGACAGACAGACAGACACACACACACACAAGGGTAAAACAGTATACCCCCTTCTCCTTCGGAGCGGGGGTATAAATATTCATCTCAAAACCATTCACCCAGAATAGCTGAAACTTGTGTGGATGCATCCTCATGTGGTGTAGATTCAAATTTGTTCAAATCATGATCCCCGGGGGATGGGTTGGGCCACAATGGGAGTCAAATTTTTGCATAAGACTATATAGAGAAAAAAATTAACAATCTTCTCAAAAAAACAATTTACCCAGAAAAGCTGAAACTTGTGTGGAAGCTTCCACATGTGGTGTAGATTCAATTTTTTATTTAATAATCATGATTCCCGGGGTTAGGGTGAACCACAATGGGGGTCGGATTTTAACATTGGAATACTAAGAGCAAAATTTAAAATTATTCTCAAAAGTCATTTGACCAGAAAAGCTGAAACTTGTGTGGAAGCATTCTTAGGTAGTGTAGATTGAAGTCTGTTCAAATGATCCAGGGAGTTGGGCGGGGCACAATAGAGGGTCGAATTTTAATTAGAAAACTGTTTAAAAGCATTCTCCTCAAAAGCTATTTGGCCGGAAATTCTGTAACTTATTGGAAGCATCCTCTGGTGGTGTAGATTCAAGTTTGTGAAAATCATGATTTCAGGGGGTAAGTTAGTGCCACAATAGGAGGTAAAAATTTTACATAGGAAAATAAAGAGAAAAATCATTAAAAAGCATCTCTAAAACCAATCAGCCAATAAAGCTGTAAATTTAGTAAAAGCAACCTCATATAGTGTTCGATTCAAGTTTGTCAATATCACGATTTTCGTGGGTAGGATGGGGCCCTGATAGGGGGGGATGTAAAGTTTTTACATAGGTATATAAAGAGAAAAAAATCAAAATCTTAAAACACCATTTGCCTAGAAAAGCTGTTATTCTAATGAAAACAACCTCAGATAGTGTTATTCAATTTTGTCAAAATAATGATCTTTAGGGGGAGCCACATTGAGCCACATTAAGGTATCCAATTTTATATAGATAAATATTTTTGAATTATTTTGAAAACAAAAATGTAATGATATATGTTATTACTTATATGCAAGCATGTTGACATTATGTTGATTCTAGTTGTTTAGACTTTGGCCCCTGGAGAATTCTTGGGCCCCACAACGGGTTGATGTTCAAAGTTTGATGAAGGTTTATATGTTTAAGATCTTCTTGAGAACTGGAATGCTCAATATGTGATATAATGATATCATCTTGTTAAATAAGGGGCTTAATATTTAAAATGAGAATATCCGGAGAAAAAAATGAATATCTGGCATTGTCATGTTGAAAAATCCTGCCATTATTCTGCATTATTGGAACAATGTGTGGTTGCAGTTTTTCGTATTTCCGTCAGATTAACGTTTACGTGTACTAGATCTGTTCTTCCGGTATGAGATATTGCAGCCCACATCATGACACTTCCGCCTCCAAATCTGTCGACTTCATGTCGTAGACTCTTACTCGACTATCTGCACGGTGCAACATGAACCTTGATTCGTCACTGAACCAAACGGTATTCCAGCGCTGCTGTGGCCAGACTCTATGCGTGCGAGACCACACTGAAGCCTGTTTTTACGATGTTGCCGATTTAAAACAACAGCTCTTACAGGACGTCATGCTCGGATACCAGCGTCTCGTAGTCGGTTTCTGACCGTTTGATCGGAGATCCTACGCCCTCCAGGAATGGATGAAGCAGTTGATGTTGTTCTGAATCGTTCACGCAAATGCTGTAACCTGATGGAGCGGTCTTGAGCAGCAGTTGTGACCCTTGGTCGCCCTGCCCTTGGAAGGTCACGGGTTGACCCATACTGTCGAAACCTACTCCAAAGGCTAGAAATGGTACTCTGGTTTGCATTAGAGACTCTCGCTACAGCTGTCTGAGATTCACCTGCTTCTAATCTACCAATAGCATTGTTGCACTGGGCATCATTTAGACGTGGCATAATGTGCTAGTCTATGGTCTAAAGAAAGAATCGATTTTCATATCGAAATTCCCTGATTGTTAAATGCCTAGATACGCAGTTTACCATGAAAAACATGCGTTATCGATTTAAATTTGCTTTTCGTGAAAAGCGAGTGAGTACAAATTTGACCAAAATTCAGGACAGTCCTTTTAAATGACCTTTAATCAAAACAACTAGTTTGAATTCAAAATATTATTTTTATTATCAATTTTCGGAAAATACAATTTAAACTGCAAAGTGTTTAACATTTATTTTTTAAGACAAAAATAATGCTATGCGTTTCTTATTTTGAAGAATTTGACAAAATTTACGTCTTCAACTAACAAGGTATAGCATAAATTTCATTTCACCAGTAATATCTTTGATTCGAATTTTTATAAGTGAAAGACGTTGATTATACAAGAACAAGGTTTACTTCGTAATGAACATTAAAATACTTTTATAAATCCCTCGACTTGACAAAAAAAATTACATTTAATTTCGGAACAAAAGTAAATTAACACTAGAGTTCACTTTAATCGGAAGTTTATTAATGCAAGGCGAAACTGAAATTATGACCAGGAACAACAATTACAAGTATCTTTCACATCGATGACGATACACATGAGTCAGTTTTATCCACTTGGACAATCTACTTCAAGCAACTTTCCGTGTATAGGAACAATAGGCCCACAGGCTTTGACGGTCACCTGAGTGTCATAGCCCGTAGATGGACCTGTCAGGGAGTCTCATGTTTGTATTTTAAGCATCATTTTGGAGTCTAAACCCTTATCCGAGACTTCTCTCACTGTTAGCCCCGCTTTTACTAGTATTTGATGTTTGTAAACAGCAATTCATAACGGGGGGGGGGGGGGGGGGGGGGGGGGGGGGGGGCAAAAGTCGGATGAATTATCTATTCAAATGTATAATTACCTAAATTGCAAACTTTTGGGCATAGGAGACATGCAGTCCTTTAGTGGTTAATTCTGTAAAATACTCAGTTTTATTTGTAATGTACATAACATGCATATAGTTTATTTTGGAGTCTAAACCCTAATCCAAGACTCCTCTGACTGTTGCCCTCTCTTTTATTATTTGATGTTTACAAATGGCAATAAATTATCAGAGTGACTCAAGTCACTTAAAGAATAGGCCACATTTGTGAATTTCACAATTTAAGAAGGGGATATAATGGACATAATAACAATGCATTTAGGTTTTTTTCCCCACGAATGTGACAATACAGAAGAAAGTTTTATACAATGTTATACATTTTCACTATGTGGCGATATTGGCCTTGCCCAAGGGCCTGAAACCCTTAGCTAGGGGCAATGAATTTCACAATTTAGGTAGAGAATTTCATGGACATAATGATCATGCATTCGGTTTATCTTTCCCTGCTGTGGAAGTAGAGAAGATTTTATACATTTCAACTCTATGACCTTTCACTTTATGACCCACGGGCCATGAATTTCACAATTTAAGTAGAGGGCTTCAAGGATATATCATATCATGAATTAGTTATTCTCAAATATATAACTATAAGAAGTAGAAAAAAAGATTATCTAGATTTTCTACGTTTTCACCAAACGGACATATGGGCCCGTCGTAAGGCCTGAATCTCCGATCCTGGGGCCATAAATTCCGTGAATTTCTTTATTTAGAGAGAGTGCTTCAGGGACATTATAATCTTGGATCTAGTTTTTCTCAAATATATAAGGAAGTAGAGAATATTTTTTTTCAATTTTGTTTGTTTTTATACATCTTCACTATATGGCCATGCCCAAAAGGACTGAACTCCTGATCCAGGGGCCATAAATTTCACAATACAGAAAGGGGTTTTTCAAGCATCATTGCCATACATTTAGTTTTTCTCAAATCAATTAGAGTAGAGTAGAGAAAAAGATTTTCTAAGATTTAATACATGTTAAGGTTATGAAGCCCTGACCCAAAAATCAATAATTTTACAATTTAGATTGAGGATTTTATAAAACTCATAACCTGTATTTCGGATTTTTAAAAATTTATTTGGTAGATGATTTTATGAACATCATAACCATACATTTAGGTTTTTTTTTTCAAATTTATCTGGGATTAGAAAAGATTTTCTAAGATTTAATATATGTTAATTACATGGCATTTTGCCCCACCCTAGGGTCTGAACCCCTGATCTAGGGGCTATGAATTTCACAATTTTGGAAGAGATATTCATGGATATTATTATCCCTCGTCACAATGTCAAGGTTGTTGATTACGGAACTCCACACAAACCCTTGACATAGGTCGCTGTTTAAAAGTCGGGTTCACGCTCAACAATACGTAACAATTCTAAAAAATAAATTGTCCAATGAAATAACTCCTTTAAAAACGTAGTTTGGGTTGAACACAAGGATGGCAGATCTTGAACAAAAATTTGCGAAACATTCAATATTAATTGTCTCACTGAAAATCAAAAGCTCGCGATATCATGTTAGATAGAAAATCGGGATGTATTTATTTGAACTAAGCACATTTGACATACGTATGGCGATTTTCCATCGTTTTCCGACGGTTTGCAACGTACAAGTTATAACTTCAGAAATCTGTTCTAACACAGTGAACGATTTCCAAAAAATTAATGAGCGATATTTGTTTAGGTTATTATCCATACAAATGCGACAAGAAGATCGAGAATTTGCCATTTTCTAGGATCAACATATGTGCAGCCATAGGCTATTTGTTTACTCGTTTCTGATTTGAATGAGAACCGCATTCTGATTGGCTCCAGTTTGAGACTTAGAATCAATGAAATACGACGGACTTAACCCGACTTTTAAAAAGCGACTTATGTCAAGGGTTTGTGTGGAGTTCCGTAATAACAAAACCTTGACATTGTGAAGATGATTATAATCATGCATCAATTTTTCTTCTTCATGTGTGAGAGTAGAGAATATTTTGATAAAAAAATTAGACTAGTGAGTTACTCAGGTGACCTAAAAACGTAGACGATTAAACGAAAATCTATTTATATAATCATCCAAAAAAGAATAAACACATCTAAAATTCAGGATATCAAACCATGTTGTGCAGACGAATTATCATACAGAGTAAATAATTTGTATTAAAATTGTTTTCAGAGCATGATATCGGACGGATATCGGTTCAATTAACGCAGTTTTGTTGTCAAAATACTAATCAAATCTGGATTTAATTCGATCGATTTTAATCGACATCCATAAATGTATGTTGGGTTCGTTTTTTGCTATTGCCAAACAAGAATTTGAATTTTTGCGAAATCTTTCAAATCTGTCAACACATCTGAATATTTGATGCGCGGGTTTAAGTAACAAAAAAAATGAAACATTCAAACTCACAAATCATATTTGACATGTACTTATGAAAAATAATCGTTAGATCATATCTATTCGTTAATAAAAAAGATTATTTTCGACAAATTCCTGGCACTATAGTTTTAGTCGCGGGAGCGAACTAAATAACATGTTAATATGGTTGTTCCATCTATGTTTCATATCCCTGACTAAGAGCTCATATTATGGCTTTAAAACGACGATACACAAATATTTCATAGAAATAACATCAATACACCAGGCCGTGCAGACAAATTATCATACCGCGAGTTAATTTGTCTGCACGGCCTGGTATGTTACAGGACCGACAACATCCAAAAATAAGCAACCATTGCTCAGTACTTAAGCTCACTGCCCCAGATTGAACTTATGAAAACAGACCCACTTCAACTAAGTGGCTAAATACAGGCGGCCACTGGAAAAATATTAAAAATTTTCTGAAAAGTTACTATTTCGAAATGCTTGAGTGGTAGTGTAGTGTTACAGCTTTTGTTTTGACTTTAATTCATTTAATATATATCTTGTACACTTTTCATTTGACGGACCCCTTTTTGTAAGAAACACATAAACAGAAAGCAACCTTGTGTTGTAATATTTGGTAAGTTTCAATAGTTTTTCCTTATTTTTTAATATATACATTTTTCAGTGTCTTTGCCTTTTATAACACTTCGAATCGATTTTGTACTATACAATTAAATTTAAATGCCATACGAGTATTGTGGGGATGCAAGCGGGGTTTGCCTAATTAATGTTCTCATATTTAATCGTACAATTGCGGAAAATTATATAAATAAAAGTAATAAGGAATCTTTGAATATCATTTCGGTCGGGGCGCGCGTGATCAAATCTATCATAAAGCCATTCGGGCTTTATTGGATTTGGTCACGCCCCGACCGAAATTATTACCTAATGGTACTCAAAGAATGATTCCTTATTCCTTAAGAAAAGTAGACGTTTCTCATTTATCCTAAATGAAAAACAATGCTTGTTTTTATTTCATTAACATGACCTGATTTCTTGTAGTGAATTGCCTTAAACAAAATTAAGCGATAACGTGGAATCCACTTCACGGATAAAACAGTCAGTTATGGATAGACTGTTGAGAATTGTAATTTGGATTTATTGGTTTGAATTCCTGACCGGTCAACTGCTGTTCGACAATTTTGGAGCTCGACAGGAACAAAAGAACTCAAACTTACACCACACAAAAAGTTTACTCCAGCAATTATCTGAAGGTATTGAAAAAAAGTTGATGGAAAAACTTGATGTAGTGGAAAATGTAATGGAAGCAAAATTCAGTCAGGTGATAGAGACTACAATAAGGAAAACTATTGAAAAGGAAATGGTTATTATCAGAAACGTAAGTTCGCATTCTTCTGTCCAAATCGTGGAAAACAATGACCTCACAAATACAACACGCGCTGCAATGGATATTTTGAAAAGCTTTGAGACAAAGATAAACAATCTTACAGCAAAGTTTAAAAATTTGATCGATCGAAAAGAATTTGCAGATTTGCTTAATGATAGCCTTTCTACAATTAGGACGGAACAGCAAATCTTAAGACATGGTATCTTTTACAACCTATTTTGATGGATAAGCGGAAACTCTTTTAAATAACAGTGATATGAGCTTCTTTCTTAATATGAAAGAAGCAATTGGTGGACTATCGAATCTTATACAGGTACAAAATGAAGTCGACGAAACAAATGAAACGGACAGCAGAGGATCTACGAGAGACCTTCCAATATTACAGAACATGTTACAAAACGAATTATCCGTCATTGTTTCTGCGTTTGAATCTGTTCTTAATATGGCGAATCAGACGGTTTTTGTATGTACAAAAACCATGGCAGAAAAATTTGACGATAAAGAACCTAATCTTGAAAATATATTTTTAGATATATTGAACAACTTTACCCTTATTCTAGAAAAGACACTGATGGAAAGACAAAGTGTTCTTAGATAGCAAGAGAATATCTCAGAACAGCCTTCTCCAAAAGATAAAATATTTGTTGTAGGGTTAAATAGGTCTTCTTTTGAAATGATACAGCAATTCCTTTTAACGATCCAGAACCATCATTTGAACGTTACAACTACCTACCAAAATGATTCAAACACCATATTAGGTATATGGATATCGTTTATTAATCAAGACTATTTATATTTAAAAAAAAAAAATCAATTTCTTAGCATTAAGATACAAGAATAGTTTAATTGTCGTTTATAAGTATATTTACACGGGAAATTATTTCGCAGGTTCTGATTGTGCTGATATTTTGAAAAAATATCCTAAGACCAGCGGAAAGAACGGCGTTTACAATATAACGGTTTCATCAGATAAATCGTCAATAAAAGCTGTGTATTGCGATATGACTACTGACAACGGAGGATGGACGGTAATATATATGACTAATTTTAACACATTAAATTTTCATCACCAATGATAACTTGATCAAATAATGAAGACAAGAGAAACAGACATCTGGTAAGGAAAATGAAAAGTTAAATTTTACGCATGTTCCGTGTTCCCATACATATATAACCTTTCGATTTAATCATAGAATTGTCGTAAACGTGTCAAAATGCAAGACTGATATGTAATTGTGTTTTTTGATCGATTATCTGGAACATGCTGATTAGTAAGTTATATATATATAATTTTTTGTCATTTATTTTAATGTATGCTGATGTAGTCAATAACCATTATTCTTTTGATTTCATTTGAAATAGCTTATTCAGCGAAGAGTCAATGGATCTGTGAACTTTTACCGCAATTGGACAGACTATAAGAATGGGTTTGGATATGCTGATCATGAGTATTGGATAGGTAATTTTATTTTGTGCTTAATTTCAAGATCAGGATATATATCGCTGATTGTCTATCTTGTGTTTTAAAGTTTTTTTTTAATTCATAAGCTGTAGTACTTTTGTAGGACTCTGACTTTATCCTCAGACGAGATATAATTATAATTATGGTATCTTTAATTGCATTACTTTACTGAAAACTATATCAGATATATTTACTTTTAAGCTATGATTCAAGAACTGCAAACTTTGATTTAGATAAATCCATCTTTAAAAGTATTGTAACTTGGTACATATACTTCAAACTATACTTCAGATTTATTTTTAGTAACCATACAATATTTTAATAAATTATTACTAAAACATACAAAATATATACAAATTAAAAACATTGTCATCAAATCCAGTAACACAGTTTGTAGAATATTGGGTTTTTTTTAAAATATGTGGTATAAAATACAGGAAATGATATGCTGCATATACTGACATCATTGACGCCACAGGAACTGCGCGTAGACATGCAGAGATTCAATGCGGAAAAATCCCACGCAATATATTCCAACTTTTCAGTTGGTGACGAGGAGAGTAAATATAAACTAAATGTGAAAGGTTACAATGGAAATGCAGGTAAACAATCAATTTTTGTTGATTATATGGGTTAATGATTATAGGTATTATATGGATAAAAAGCGTAATTTTAATTTATTCTGAAAATCTCAAATTCAGATCATAAATTGTGTCCGAAAGCGTATTTCCCATCAAAGGATTATGAAAATTTGAAAGTCGCCGATGATGTTTACAATAAAAATATTTATGAAAAATCAACTGAAATAAATACAATTGAAATCATATTTTCCTTAATGTGAAAATCGTCACCAAAAGCGACTGGATAGTTTTAAAGAAATCGCCTGTACAAAAAAATGAAAAAAATAAAAAAAAAGCATTTTGAAAGAACTGCTTAAGCGAAAATAGATGTTCTCTAATGGTACTCCTAATTTTAAAGGAATGCCCTTTTATGTGCTAAATAGGTTTTAAGAAAATTCGGACGCAGATATTTTTAAGGACAAACACGTTTTGGAAAAAAAACACGAGTTAACAAAACTCAAACTTGATCTTAGTTTTTCATATACAGCTTCGTAGCAAGTCTCCAAATAAAAAATCTGGAAAATCAAGTTGGGCAAGAATGACTGAGAGATAGGCGGATAAAGACTTTAAAGACCACAGTTCCCTCTAAAAGGGACTAATAATGGGGAAACATTATAATAAACAATAAGAAACAAAGGATCTTAATAAGAAACAATGCGAAACGTGAAAACGAAATTCCTAATACATTATTCAATTATCGTGTTTGATTTTATTTCATACCGAAATTACATTTCAGGTGATAGCCTGTATTACAGCAATGACATGAAATTTTCTACGCTGGACCAGGATAATGATGAGGATAGTGGAAACTGTGCCACTTACTGGAAATCGGCAGGGTGGTTTAACACATGCTTCAAAACTAACCCTAACGGCCAATACACAGGTTCTGAAAAAGAAGGTCCTAAATATATTGTATGGCATGGATTAAAGTCATCATTCATTGCTCTGAAGAACATACAGTTTATGATTCGTCCACGAGCCTTAGTCTGATATTGGACATGGTAGCAAGAGATATATGTACATGTAAACATCACAAAAAAATGATGTGCAATATCTAACTTATTGTCAACCTGACAACAAAACAAAAAGGCAATGTCTTACTTATTGAACAGTCTAGTTTTGAAACATTTGAGCATGTTTCATTTTTTAATCGGTTTGTATCTGAAATTTTGTCTTGTTTTGGAATTTTCTTTTTTATTGTACTTCGTTGAAAATAAACAGACAAGAAGACAACTCCGAAAAAAGGAAATCACAATTTGGGATGGATTAGAAGCATACGAGAGAAATGTACTATTGATTTCGAATAATTTCTATTTATATATATTTGATCCAGCATTGATAAGAAAATGTTTCTTTTTATGATTATTATTAATTTGAATGTTTTCATTTATACATATGATAATCCGCGCAAGCGCAGGAAATCACACTTAACACATTAATTGGCTTATAATGTTTACTTACCTGTTTTTAGATACTGTATCCGAACTTTTTTATTTTTTTTTTCTTAAATATCTTTTTTAAAAACTGAAATGAAAACAAACTTGCAAGATAATTATGTCAGAGTAGTAGGTAGAAATGAAATTTATTTGTATACTAATTTAGAATTACAATTAGATTATAATAAATTGTCAAATATAAGACAGGCATTCTTATATGAAATAGTTTTGCCCTTTCAGAACATAGAAATATTTTCCATGTCTACGTAAGTTATGTATATTTAATAACAAAATTGTCTCCTTCTCATTTGATGTGCAATATCAAAAGAAATCCATGTGATAAAAATGGTAAGCCATTCATAAAATTTTTAATTTAAATAAAAAGAATGTGAGAGCACTTTTATTAACAACATACAACATTGAACAAGCAGTGCACAGTAATACAAATATTTTATACATGTAACGATCGCATACAGCAGTGAGCACAGTTTATGATATACACCCCTTATTCACTCGCTGATCTGGTCGTGGTACGGTGGGCGATGATACGAAGGAACAATGAAGTGATGAAATAGTGTCCCCTCCTCATATATATTCTGACCATAACTCGTCTGTGTGTTCACACCCCCCCCCCTCCCATATTTTTGTTTTCAAAACTGGTTTTATATGAAATTTACATATAAAAAACCTCATTTTGGACGGTGTTAAACATTATTATCATAGTAAATTTTGACTTTAAAAAGAACGCACTACATCTCAATACCCGTTTTGGAATAAAAATCCTTGAGCATGTATATACGAATAAAAGGTCCGGGTCTATTTTTCATTTCTTTATCTTGACTTATCTTCAAGTTGTGTCTATACGCATGTTTTTGTTTTAACCAGTTGTCATTTTATAATTGTTTAAATAGAATACTGAAACTTACGAAAAGTGAAGTCATCAATTTCCTCCCGTTGTATTGAAAATACTTGCTGATTCAATAGATCGCTAAGTTTGATTATGGTTTTAAATCACAACTGCAAAGAAATGACGGACAGTTTTAAGGCTCTTTTAACACCGTAAAACCAACAGGAAATGGAGCTTGTTGTTCGCTTCATGCAGGTGTGATAATTATACCCGAGCCCCCTGCGCTTGGGTGTTAGCAGGTGAAATCATTAGGCAATTAGCGGTTGTTATTAACGTTAACACATGAGACATAATTTAATGGCATCTTTTCTCGTAGAAACTTTAAGAAGTATGCATTTTTAAAAAGTGAGATTGCGGTTCAGATAAAAGAAACCCTTTAAAAATCATTGAACGAAGGTGTTATAAACTTTTACTATTACTAAGATCGTTTGTTTATTTATTTATGTATATTTACGACCACCAGGTAAGATTCCCTCCATTTCTTACGGAAATTGATTGTAATTCATAGTGTTGTAAAAACTGACAGGACTTAAAATAATTTTACCTAATTTTATCACTAAACTCATTAATTTGTTTTCATAGAAGATGTAAGTATAAACGATTAGATGCTTCAATGATTCTTAATGGTTATGATAGTAGCGATCACTGCAGAAAAAAACGTTACTTAACCATCAAGCGCGGGGTTATGCATTTTTCTGCAATTTGTCTCAATTGTACATTGTCCTTTCAAAAAATGCATTACAAAATGTATGTCAAGTGACACGCGTGGTACAGAAGAATATTTCATGAATCTACCACTTTTAAACAATATTCGTTCGGATGATGAGAATAGCTACATACATTTGATATTACATTTGAGCACAACGAGGTACATTTTACTTCTTTTAAATGTAGACATTTTTTAATAAAATTCATTTACCAACTGAAGGAAAAAAATGATTTAAAATGTGCTCATGTACTTCAAGAGCACAAGTACATGCAAACTGAAACAGGAATTCCGACTAATGCTTTTGTCTGTTTGTCAGGGGACGTACTTCACATAGGGCATAATCCTTTTCAGCTTCATTTATCAATAGTTCTTTCTTTTAAAATAATTAGAGATGACTTTAATCATAGCTAAAAGAGATTTTGGATATATGATATAACAAAGACATATTGTTGATATAACAACGACGTGTTGTTCTAATTTAAAAAAAGCACACGAACCAACAGGGTTTTTAATTTATCACAGGATATGATATAAAATCCGTCCCCATGATTAACAAAACGTTCACATCATCAATACAAGTAATGTCACACAATGCACCGCGCTTATCGTGTGCGATGTATTATATAAAATGATATATTAAAAAATTGACACATCAAAATTTTAATTCGAATTAGAAAATTGATTTAAATCTTGTTGAATGATTAAAAAGATATGTTTATAACATTACATGTATATTCGTGACATGGTCGCATCATAAAATTATGCTTTTTAAAGGTTTTTATTTCAGAGTAAATAACGATTGAAAATTTCTACTCTATCAAACACAAAAAGGGAAATTTTTTATAATTTACTGAATGGAAAAAATGTTTTAAAAAATGTTAATAGAGCATCACGGCCAATTCTTTGTTAAGGACTAAATTATGAAGTTTTAATATAACGTCAAGAATTAAAAAATGACGTCGCTAATGTGCGGCGACTAACCTTATCCCAAGTTCTATACAATATACTATCTTCCGAAATAATCATCATAATGCATTAAAAAATTCAGACCTGTTTGATCAAGTTTGATTGAATATCATATCAGCTCGATTTCGGAATTGAAACCAAAGAGTATGTATACGAGTTCAAATCAGCCTAGGGCTTTTGCCTTTATTAATTGAGGCAATTTTTTTAAAATCATAATTTATAACCAAGTCATTTTCTGCTGATTTAAAACTTTTTCAGAGTGTTATGAGTCATTTTAATAGGGCGAACATTTTCTTGAAAAATTTATATGATTGTTACACCCGTACAGGCTACCATAGGTAGAACTCTTTTGTCAAGTGAGGTAATTTTATATCCTGTTACATTATTCTGTTTATATGGCGGTAAGCACATGGTGCAGCGAAGTCAGGAAAACCCTCACATATTACGAAAATAAGGCACAAGGAGGTAAATACATTTATATTTTGTGTAAAGATCATTTGCTTATTCTTATATTAATTTTCAATACAAGTATATTGAATTCTGTGTAATTGTTTACAGTTTCACGGTGAAGTTTGGTACTGTTTGTGACTCTGCGGCGGGAATACCCGTATTTTTGTTCTACATTAAACTTCATCAGTCAAAACCAAGTCAACCTTGTTTTATCTACGAGAGGGTCGATCCATAACCGCACATCTCTGCCGTAACAGTGAAACTCCTTCCGAGGAATCGTAAAACGGTGAGTGTGACCTATGGAAGCCTGAAGACGCCATTACCGATGTTGTGATTGAACGTAACTACGACATGTGATGTTTCTTTGATGATGTGTAACTGTGAACGAAACATTTGCGATTTATAGTGATAACATTGCGATTTATATTGATGATATTGACTGGTTAAAAATTGTATGGCGGCACGTTTGCGTTATAAGGTGACAACTTTTAACATTACATTTTGTGTTTGAATGTGCAATTAACTGGTTAAACTTAAGTGCTATAGTAATAATATCTGTGCATATGAACAATAATCAGAACTGTTCTGTAGATTTGAACTGCGTTGACACTTAATTGCAACTGTTTATTTTGCATGTTTTACAATTTACATGTTTTGTAATCAGTGTTTATGCATGTGTACATGTACATGTATTTACCTCATGTGCTAAGGGAAGGTTCAGATATTTTATTGCAACACTTTATTGCATAATAGCTACAGGTATTTAGTATTCTATTGTTTGTAAGTGCAGTCTTACTCTCTGTGTTACAAATATGTCGGACGACGGGACGCCTTATACAGATGCATTTTCATCTATTTCTTCCGAAACAAGGATCGAAGCGAACACAGATCACGACAAAGAAAATACTGAAGAAACCGCTGAAGGGGCTGCTAAGGACTCTGAACAAGCAAACCAGATCTACACATTAAGGCCGCGTGATCGCAAGATGACCCTGAAAGGTTTAGATTGGCAAGTCGATAAGATATGCTCAGACTTTAAGCTTCATGTTTCAAGATGGCGGAAGTGTGCCTCTTCTATTGAAATTCTTATCTCGGATTCGAGTGATACCAAGCACATTAGACGAGAAAGAGACATTCTTATGAACATTATGACTACTCTAAGTGAAATTTATGATAAGCTGAAACAAACACTTACCAATGAAGAAGATGTGAAGTACAGAGACTTATTAGATCAGTATCAGGGAAGATTAGAGATTACTTCTGGAGATAATCATACATTGATGAGAGACATCTCAAACTGTTTAAGAGAACTAGAGTGCGACTCGGTTTCCAGGGCTTCAAGTAGAACACACAACAGTCGTACATCAAGGTCATCGAGGCATTCCAATACGTCCCGTGGTTCTAGAGAGTCGGTAGATACAGTCATAGAGGCAGCGGCCCTGAAGACAAAACTGAAGTATATTGATGCGGAGGCAAAACACAAAGCAGACCTTGAAAGGATCAGAGTCCAGAAGGAGCTTGATATAGCCCAGGCTAAGTTAGAAGCACTTGAGACTTTGGAGGATACTGGACCATTCTTATACAGTGACTTTAAACATTCCGTCCCGGAGCTTGACTCCAAGGAGCATGTTAAAAGATTTATTGATACTCAGGTCAGGCCAGAAGAGGATAAGGCCAAGATAGAACCAGTGTCTCAAGCACCTCCAATTCTGCATAGGAACCTCATGCTGCCTACGTTCACTTCTCCACAGACACAGCAGGAAAATGTTGCCACCAGTAATGTATCAAGAGTTCCGCTAAGCAACTTAGACTTGCAGTCACTTAGTAATCCTACACCACCTAGTAGTGGTCTTAAACCTACGGAGCAAGGCTTATTAGATCTGGCTAATTCACTAGCGAAGCAAGTTAGTCTAGGTCGTTTACCTCCTCCTGAACCTACAATTTTCCTAGGAGATCCTTTGAAGTACCCTAGCTGGAAGGCATCATTTCAGACACTCATAGAACGTCAGATTCCAGCATCAGAAAGGATTCATTACCTAAAGAAGTATCTGGGTGGATCAGTTAAAGACGTTGTAGAAAACTATTTTCTACTGTCGACAGATGATGCATATGAGGAGGCGAAAGGACTATTAGAACAAAGGTATGGTAATGCGTTTGTTGTTGCCAATGCATTCCGAGACAAACTGGAGAAATGGCCGAAGGTAGGACCAAGAGATGGTGTTGGGCTGCAGAGATTCGGCGACTTTCTCAAACAGTGCTACACAGCTATGCAGAGCATTGGGAGCCTAAACATCCTCAACGACGACAGAGAAAACAGACGATTACTAAGCAAACTACCAGACTGGCTAGTAACAAGATGAGGTAGAATTGCCACTCAATACAAAGAAGAGAGGATGGAATTTCCTCCATTTAAGAACTTCATGGACTTCATAGTTAATGAAGCTAAGATTGCAACAGATCCTATAACCTCCATAGAGTCTGTGAAGAAGTCTGAATTCGCCCATACAGAGCCGAGTAAACCACGACCTGATTTCAAGGCACGACAGCGAGGTACAGCTGACTATGGAAAACGGTCTTTCCTGACAGATGTTGATGAGGATCAGGTTGCAAATGTGAATGTTGCTAATAGGAGTGACAGAAGGAGAAATTGTGTTTTGTGTGAAGGAAATCATGAACTAGATGACTGTAAACAGTTCTTAACAAAGAGTTTGGAAGGAAGAAAACAGTATGCGAAACAGAAAGGTCTTTGTTTTGGATGTTTACATGCGGGTCATTTATCAAGGAAGTGTCGTCAGAGAAAAAGATGCAGAACTTGTTCCAAGTTCCACCCGTCATCCTTACATGGGGACGTATATCAACGAGGACAGCACCAGATGGTGGAGGATATTAAGACAGTAGTGTCAAAAGAGAGTTCATCAGGAACAACACTCATGAATCACTCTGGAGCATCTAGTAAAAGTACCATGATACTTCCAGTGTATGTTTCACATAAAGAGAACCCAGATAGAGAGAGGTTAGTTTATGCACTACTCGACACACAGTCGGATACCACCTTTATTCTGGACAAGACTTCAAAGGCCCTTGGACTTGAAGGAAAACCTGTGAAGCTCATGCTCTCTACCATGTATGCAGAGAATAAAGCTGTAGATAGTTGTAAGATTGGAGGACTTCTTGTGCGTGGTTTCAACAGTGAACATAGGATACCATTACCGGAAACGTACACAAGAGAGATCATGCCTGCCAACAGATCTCATATTCCGACACCGGAAATTGCAAGAAGATGGCCTCACTTGAAGGTTATTGCAGATGAACTTCTACCTCTTACTGATTGCGAGGTTGGATTACTTATTGGCTACAACTGCGTGAAGGCTTTGACGCCTAGAGATGTTATCGTTCCATCCGTAGACGGACCTTATGGTCAACGCACTGACTTGGGGTGGAGTGTAATAGGCATAGTAGAGAATGACTGTTCAATGGAATGGGATGAGGACCCCATAGGAATTAGTCATCGTATTGTTGCGTGCGATGTGCCTACAGAACTTTGCAGATCTGAAGTTTCAAGACCAGACCATGTTGTATTTTCCTTAAGGAACAAGATAAAGGAAATAATCAACCCTGAAGAGGTAGTTAGGATGCTTGAAGTGGACTTTAGCGAGAACTCAAATAGTTCTAAACACATTTCCTACGAAGACAGAAAATTTCTGGATACCATGGAGAAGGGGATTCGAAAGCTGGATGGGCATTATGAAATGCCATTACCTTTCCGAGAAGCTATGCCATACCTGAGCAATAATAGAGACATGGCATTACAGCGACTGCAACATTTGCGGAACCGATTTGCAAAGGATGCACAGTATTGCGAGCATTACATTTCCTTCATGAGAGAATTGATTTTGAAGGGTTTTGCAGAAAGAGTACCGGAAAAGGAAATCAACGTTGATAGTGGACAAGCATGGTACATTCCACACCATGGTGTGTATCATCCGCAAAAACCAGGAAAGTTGCGTGTAGTCTTTGATTGCAGTGCGAAGTATATGGGCCAGTCATTAAATGACCATCTGCTACAAGGACCTGATATGATGAATATGCTTGTTGGAGTTTTGTGTCGTTTCCGCAAAGAGCCTGTTGCCTTTGTTTGCGATATTGAGCAGATGTTTCACCAGTTCAAGGTGAATGTGGAGCACAGAAATTATCTACGATTCCTGTGGTGGGATGACGGCAATTTCAGTAAGGATCCTACTACTTACCGGATGACGGTACACCTGTTTGGAGCAGTGTCCTCCCCAGGATGCGCCAACTTTGGCCTGAGGCAAGCTGCTACTGATGGAGAACTTCAGTTTGGATCTGATGTTGCGAACTTTATCAAACGAGACTTCTATGTTGATGACGGACTGAAGTCGGTCGCTACTCCAGAGGAAGCCATTAGCCTTATAGAGAGAAGCAAAGAGTTATGCTGTGGAAGTGGTTTGAGATTACACAAATTCCTCTCAAACTCGAAGGAAGTTTTGGAGAGCATTCCAGCTGACGATAGGGCAAAGGGACTAGCAGGTATTGACATACATCAGGACAAACTTCCCATTGAGAGAACTCTAGGTATCCAGTGGTGTATTCAGACAGATGCATTCCAGTTCAAGATTACCCCGAAGGACCGTCCCCTTACTAGACGAGGTGTTCTTTCGACGTTAAGTTCCGTATACGATCCACTTGGATTCATTGCGCCTTTTGTCCTAGTCGGGAAACAAATTTTGCAGGAAATGTGTAGAAACCAAACAGGTTGGGATAGTCCTCTACCAGAGAACTTGCGACCCAGATGGAGATCTTGGAGGGATGATCTCGAGAAGCTTGGTTCCTTGGAAATCAAGAGATGTCTGAAACCTGAGAATTTTGGAGATGTCGTAGTGACCGAACTACACCATTTTTCAGATGCAAGCACTATTGGTTATGGCCAGTGCTCATATCTTCGTCTTGTAGATGACAAGCAACAAGTACATTGCTCTTTAGTTATGGCCAAATCCAGAGTCACGCCACTGAAGCCAGTTACTATACCTCGTTTGGAACTTACTGCTGCTCTCGTTTCTGTTAAAGTCAGCTCCCAACTTCTAGAAGAGCTCGAAATTAGCAATGTCGTTGAATGGTTCTGGACAGATAGTACTGTTGTCCTTGGATACATTGCTAATGATTCTCGGCGTTTTCACGTTTTTGTCGCCAACAGACTTCAACAGATTCGTGACCACACGGAACCCTATCAGTGGAACTACATCAGTTCAGCAGAGAACCCAGCAGACATAGCATCACGTGGAATTACAGCTGCTGAGTTACGAAACAGGAAGGAATGGTTCAGAGGACCCAATTTTCTATGGGAGTCCAGTTTACCCTTTTCTGGTCAACCTGTTAGCAAGCCAAGTATATCAGAGGACGACCCTGAGGTTAAGCGTTGCCAGGTGTTTGAGACGAAGGTGGAACCTACTGAATATACGTCACTAATGGACTATTTAGAACGTTGCTCTGATTGGAATCGTGCCAAGAGACTCATAGCAAACTGTCTTAAGTTCAAGACGTTGCTTAGAAAGAAGGCAACAGATGCAGTGCCCTCAAAGGAGCAAGGATTGCCTGTAGCTTTATTAGAGGAAGCAGAATTGGCTATTGTGAGATTAGCCCAGAAAGAGGCCTTTGGTGAAGAATTGAAAATTCTGAACAATACAAAGGGATGTGAAGATGTTAACAGAAAGAAGTGTGTTCGAAAAACATCCTCCCTTTACCGACTCGATCCATTTCTGGATAATAATGATGTTTTACGAGTTGGAGGTCGTTTGCAGAAGGGAGAATTTACGACCTATATTAAGCACCCAATCATTCTACCAAGGAAGTCGCATGTTACAAGTCTTATCATCAGACACTTTCATGAACGCAGCAGACACCAAGGACGAAGTATCACAACCAATGAGATTAGATCAAATGGTTATTGGATTATTGGCTGCAGTTCTGCTGTGTACAGTCTCATTTCAAGATGCGTGAAATGTCGTAAACGTCGCAGTCAAACACTGGATCAGAAAATGAGCGACCTACCTGCTGACAGACTTGCAGCAGAGGCACCCTTTACGTACAGTGGGGTAGACTTCTTCGGACCATTCTACATCAAAGAAGGAAGAAAAGAATTGAAGAGATATGGAGTTTTGTTCACATGTATGTCTTCAAGAGCAGTGCATCTAGAGACCGCAAACTCTCTCGACACCAGTTCATTTATCAATGCTCTGCGCAGATTTCTGTCGGTGCGTGGACCAGTAAAACAACTGAGATCAGATAGAGGTACTAACTTTGTCGGGGCTGAGAGAGAACTCAGAGAATCTCTAGAAGAACTAGATGACAGTCGCCTGAAGCAGTTTCTAACAGCAGAAGGATGTGATTATATCAGTTTCAAAATGAACATTCCGTCAGCAAGTCATATGGGCGGAGTTTGGGAAAGGCAGATCAGGACAGTTCGCAATGTGCTTTCTTCCCTCTTGCAGGACTTTGGATCTCAGTTGGATGATGAGGGTCTTAGAACCCTTTTCTGCGAAGCTATGGCTATTGTCAACAGTCGTCCGCTTACCATCTCGAACTTGCATGATCCGTTTGCCCCTGAACCAATCACACCTAACCACCTTCTGACCATGAAATCTAAGGTTGTCTTACCACCGCCTGGTGAGTTCCAGACGCCAGATTTGTATTGCCGTAGGAGATGGCGCCGCATACAATACTTGGCCAATGAATTCTGGACACGTTGGAGAAAGGAATATGTTCAGATTCTTCAGACGCGTACAAAGTGGTCGTCAACAAGAAGGAATATCCAAATAGGAGATGTCGTGTTAGTGAAGGATGATAACTTGCCCCGGAATCAGTGGCATCTTAGTCGTGTCATAGATACATATGCAAGCGAGGATGGGTTGGTCCGTAGTGTTAGATTAGCTATCGGAGACAGCAATCTGGACAAGAAAGGCAAGAGGAACGGTCAGCTTTCAACACTTGAAAGACCTGTTCACAAGTTAGTCTTGTTGTTGGAGAACGAGACCGGGGAAGACCCCACCGAGGAGCCATATTAGGAACCTATTTGAGTGTTTTGTGAGATTGTATATATGTTAAAATTAGTTATTCACTAATTTGGGGAGCCATGTTACACCCGTACAGGCTACCATAGGTAGAACTCTTTTGTCAAGTGAGGTAATTTTTATATCCTGTTACATTATTCTGTTTATATGGCGGTAAGCACATGGTGCAGCGAAGTCAGGAAAACCCTCACATATTACGAAAATAAGGCACAAGGAGGTAAATACATTTATATTTTGTGTAAAGATCATTTGCTTATTCTTATATTAATTTTCAATACAAGTATATTGAATTCTGTGTAATTGTTTACAGTTTCACGGTGAAGTTTGGTACTGTTTGTGACTCTGCGGCGGGAATACCCGTATTTTTGTTCTACATTAAACTTCATCAGTCAAAACCAAGTCAACCTTGTTTTATCTACGAGAGGGTCGATCCATAACCGCACATCTCTGCCGTAACAATGATAGTAAAGATCCTACTGCCTAATTTACAAAGCAATATGTAATACATATAAAGACCACGAATGCTTGAATAAATCAAGATTAAATAGGGAAGATCTTTTTTGGACTATAATATAAAGTCCTGCTACCCAAAATCAAAACTACATGTATATATTATACAAACAATGCTTGTCTCCTCAATAATTGAATAAATAAGGCGGACCTTTTCTTGGGCTATAATACAAGGTCCTTCTGCACTGTTTGAAAAGCATATACATATAGTAAAAAGGGCGGACCTTTTCTTTGGCTATAATAATATGGGGCCCCACTACTACCACTACTAAAACAAAGCTCTACTGAAAATGAATGCTTCAGTCTTTCCGTTTACTCAAAATAATTTTTAGAGTGGACCTTTTCTTGGCCTATAATATAATAATGTCCCACTACCTAATAAACAAGCGCTGTAGAAAAGGAATGCTTAAATATTTCCGTTTTCTCATAAAAAAATTAGGGCGGATATTTTTGGGGCTATAATATAAAGTCCTACTTTCTATTAAACAAAGCTATTAATATATAGAATGCTTGAATATTATCCCTTTCTCCTTAAACAAATAAAGGGAGGACCTTTTCTTGGGCTATAATTTAAGGTCCCACTACCAAAAGACAAAGCTATTGAACAAAGAATGCTTGTAGTTTACATTTTCTCCTTAATCATTTATTGGGCGGACCATCTTTGGCTGTATGAAAAGGTCCTACTACCCTATGAACAAATCTATTAATAGAGAAAGGAACGACTAATTATAATGTTAATCTCCTTAAACATTGATAGTGTGGACTTTCCTTGGAGTATAATAAACGGTCGTTTTACCAAAACAAAAAACAAAAAACAAAGCTATAAATAAAAAAATCTTGAAACTTTACCTTTTTTTTCTTAATGAGTTATAGGGCGGACTTTTTCTTGGGCTATAAAGACCCACTACCGAATAAACAAAGTTCTTAAGAGAGAGAGATTGTTTAAAAATTTTCGTTTTCTTCTAAGAATATTAGGTCAGACCTTTACTTGTGCTATAATATAAGGTCCCACTACCCAATAAACAAAATTCTATAAAGAGGGCATGTTTAAAACTTATCGTTTTCTTCTTAAATATTAAGACCTTTTCTTGGGCTATAATACAAGGTCCCAATACCCAATAAACAATGTTCTATAGTACGGGATATTTAAAACGAACCTTTTCTTGGGCTATTATACAAGGTCCTACTACCCAATAAACAATTTTCTATACTGAAAAATTGTTTAAAAATTTTCGTTTTCTTCTAAGAATATTAGGGCGGACCTTTTCTTGTGCTCTTATATAAGGTCCCACTACCCAATAAACAATTTTCTATAGTGAAGGATTGTTTAAAACTTCGTTTTCTTCTAAGAATATTAGGGGCGAACCTTTTCTTGGGCTATAATATAAGGTCCTACAATCCAATAAACAAAGTTCTATAACACGGTAATGTTAAAAAATTTTCGTTTTTCGTTTTCTACTAAGAATATTTGTGCGGACCTTTTCTAGGGCTACACTATAAGGTCCTATTACCCAGTAAACAAAGTTTTATAGTACGGGAATGTTTAAAAATTTTCGTTTCCTTCTAAATATATCTGGGCGGACCTTTTCTTGGGTTACAATGTAAGGTCACACTACCCAATAAACAATGTTCTGTAGCACGGGAAATTTAAAACTTCTTGTTTTCTACTAAGAATATTAGGGCGGACCTTTTCTTGGGCTATAATATAAGGTCCTACTATCCAATAAAAAAAGTTCTATAACACGGTAATGATAATTTTTTTTCGTTTTTTACTAAGAATAATTGTGTGGACCTTTTCTAGGGCTACACTTTAAGGTCCTACTACCCAGTAAACAAAGTTTTATGGTATTGGAATGTTTAAAATTTTCGTTTTCTACTAACAATATTAGGGTGTACCTTTTCTTGGTCTACAATATAAGGTCTCACTACCCAATAAGCAATGTTCTATAGTGAAGGATTGTTTAAAACTTTCCGTTTACTTCTAATAATATTAGGATGGATCTTTTCTTGGATTATAATATAAGGTCCTACTGTCCAATAAACAAAGTTCTATAACACGGTAATGTTAAATTTTTTCGTTTTCTACTAAGAATATTTGGGCGGACCTTTTCTAGGGCTACAATATAAGTCCCACACTTTTTATAGTGAAGGATTGTTTAAACCTTTTCGTTTTCTTCTAAGAATATTAGGGCGGATCTTTTCTTGGGCTATAATATAAGGTACTACTACCCAATAAACAATGTTCTATAGCACGGGAATGTTAAAAACTTTTTGGTTTTCCTGAAGTGTTAAAATTAAGCTAAGTCATTCAATGAATTGCTTGGCTTAGCGGATCTACGGAGACCTACTACTTAGAGGGTAAGGGGGTTCGAGCCACCGCTGCACTTGTACAACCTTTATTTTCTTATTTAATCTCATCTTATATACATTATTTATTCCATTATATTCATCGTGGCCAAAATTCAATAACTTCGTAAAATGCGCGAAAACCATCAGAAATATTCTTATTATTTTATTTCATTTATAAAGTTTGAAGGATAAATAACATTTTTAGGATAAAAAAATACTTTGAGGCTAAGGATCGGAGAACATTAATGACAGTTTGCTGGGACTCTTCAATAGTAGAGCTTATGCATTTTCTTTGGATGCTTGCACATTTCAACCTTTCTAAGAATGAATAAAATAAAACAAAACAAAACGGACTTCAATTTATACAATAATAAATAATCTGTATTCAACAATAACAACAATAACATTCTTCTTTTTCAGACAGTTTAAGGTAGTATGGGACAAAAAGGAATTTGACAGATGTCATCCTCTTCTGTTTTACCATCCATCAGTCTCTGATTTATGTACCTTCTGTATCTGGCCACATGACTCTGCCTCATTATCTGCACATTTACGTTGCAGAGAATGGCTTCAGCATACTAAAAATAAAAATAAAATGCTAAATTTAATAACTCTTAACCTTGTAATTAAGTTTGTAATATTTAAAATATGCTATATCTATCTTTAAATTTCAACATCAACAAACCATTTATAGGCATAATCTAAGTTCATGCTTTAAATGACTTACCATAAGGACAAAGACACCGCAACTGTTGCCATCTCTTTGACGACTGACTGCTTGATGGTCACTGCTCCATTTCTCCAACCCTTCCGGAATATACTTTTCCCTCGTGTACATGTACTTCCTTTATCAATGTAAAAAGATAATAAATAAATACAAGAGATTACGACATACTTTGTTCAATAAAATGAATTGTTATTATCATATAGTGTTTTCAATCCTTAGCCAAAAATGTAATTCACCCGAGTAAAATAAGTGAGCCAAAAGTCCATAAATACATGTAGTTCAAATTATAATTTATAGTTTCCTATTTTCCTATATCTTTTTTCCTTTCCTAAACAGTTTATAAAGATATTATATTATCTACAAATGTTATCTTGCTTCACTAAATGATTTAAGCAAAAAAGGTATTTCAAATGGTCAACCAAAATCTGGGTGTTAGTCATAGAGTTTTAAGAGGGCTCGATGGCCATTTTAGACTGTATTTTAGACTTCTTTAGAAGAAGAGCTCTATATAAAAATATAAGAAAAGACGCAAATTTAAAAGAAAAACATTTAGACATTTTCTTTACTAAATAATACTTTACATCTTATCAAACATTTTCTTAAAATTTTAGTTAGATCTGATGGTTAGTTTCTTGACCATCCAGCCTCCTTAAGCAAGACCAAGATCTTACAATAAACTATTATGTAAAAAAAAAATTCAGGTCGTTTTGATGACTTTTTACTACATTTTGAGTGCTGACTACAAGTATACAAATTAAATGCGACAAACACTTGAAACTGGTTTAGTTCAAAATCAACTAGAAGTTATCATGTTGAGACAATTTTAACCAGTATATTTAACCAGATTGTGAATAAATCCATGGAACAAGCTTTGTAAACATAACAAAGAATCTCTATTCAATTTTACAACAGACATTCATATTCATATTTTAGAGCATCATATAAACAACAAGAGGCCCATGGGCCACATCGCTCACCTGAGCACCAATGGCGAACTACTTTGACTTAAAACACTTTAAATAATTAAGAACAGTAAAATTTAATATTTAGCAAAGTTAAGTACCATAATTTTCTGATGTTAGACTCAATATTTTATAAAGAGGTAGGGGTGAAAATATATTGCTATATATAAATTATATATAACACCGATATATTATTTCCTGCAGTTTTTGCACATATGTGAACAGTATTTAGCTCTTTAAAGATAAAAAAAAATCATACATTGTCTAAGACGTATATCAGTTTAAAAATCAGCACCCATTGTGGGCCTACCTTATCATGTGTAATCTTAATCTGAACATGTTGAATCTACACAATTAAAGGATGCATTTAATGTTTAATAAGACAATTCTAATGATCAACAAACATTTCAGCGCGAGTCGTAAAATTATTGGCAACTTTTAAAAACTTATCCAATTTGTTTAATTTCATTTTTTTTTAATGTATTCATACATTATATAGATAAAATGTTTTGTAGTTGCGTTAGCCAAGTGACACAAAATCAGTTTATGCACATGTGTATTTTGGAGGAATTAGTCCTACCCTATGACCCAACAGTTAGGTAGAGGATCTTTTTAATTTTGAAGATAACTGTAAACAAACGGTTTTGCATTAATTTGGCAGAGTTATTAACTTATTACAAGTTACCAACTAATTGTAGTATCAACATGAAATGTATTAAATATCGGTTGTAATATTCAATACACGGTGTTTGCATCACCCGTATTTATAACCTCTAACGATAAGACAGTCGCGAGTGATTAATCACAACAGGGTTTAAATGAGGCTGTGAAAACGTCTTTTCAATTACATAAACATCGTTATATTGTCTTTGGAGTTAATTTACACGATTATGAACTCGGAATACATGGCTACTTCAAATTCTCTTTCGGAGGAAATTCCGGCGAAGTTACCGATCAAAATTCGATTATTTCAACCAAAGTCGCCCCCTTGTTTGGTCCTTGTTGACACTCAATTAGAAATTAATAAACAATGAAAACAGAGGGAAAATGTACTTAATCAGAAAGAGCACAATTTATTTTTAAAACATATATACTTACATATCTCCATCAACGAAATTAATGTCTGTTTAAAATGAATAGACTCGAGAAAATGCTAGGCATTTTAACAAAACACATTGAATTAATCACCATTGCAACCCCAACGATTGCTCAGATATCATACCGAATTACCAATTGAATGAAATGTATTTTAGTACGTTGTCAATGAATCAAATTTTATCATTTTTGCAGGTAAACAATCAACTGCCTATTTACCGAAGTCTATGTTCCAAATACCAGAATACTGAATACAGGCGATCGTTCCCCAAGTTAAAAAGCAAAATGAAACCAAAATCAAAACAAGCTATAACCACTGTCACAAGTGAAAATGACAACGCGTTGAAATATTTAACCTCAATTTACCTCACAATAATCGGCACCGATATATCTTCCATGTTTCATAGATTATATTCGCACGTGAACTGTTGCACATCAAACATATTGATCTTTGTAAGATTGACAACATGCATCCGATATGGTTGCTTCGAACAAACAACCTCGTTTTCAAGATGGGTGGTCGTACGATAGACTGGCAATGCCTGTCATAGGATCAGTCAATATCATACGAAATTGCCAGTCTACGAGACATGGAATAACGAACCCGCTTTATTAGTAATTTCGTAATTAGCTCAAATTTGGAACATAATTAGCCCTTAATTTTTGCAATTTATAATTTCCTTTTCATAAGGATGATATATGCTAAATTACGTTAAGATTAACTAAGTAGTTCTTGAGAAGAAGATTTTTTAAAATGCACCCCCATTTTTACAGTTTCGAGGTTTTCTCCGCTTTGAATACAATCTGGCCTTTTATTTTTGCAATTTATTTTCACCTTCTTATAAGGATGCTTTGTGCCAAATTTGGTTGAAATTGGCCAAGTGGTTTTAGAGAAGAAGTTCAAAATGTAAAAAGTTTACAGACGGACAGACGGACGGACGGACAGACGGACAACGGGTTATCAGAAAAGCTCACTTGAGCTTTCAGCTCAGGTGAGCTAATAAAAGTAAAAAATCTAAAACTTTTCTTTTCATAGTGAGACCATGTATGCCTCTATCATTACAAAGTAGCATATTTTACCTCCACTTGTGTTCTATGTCCGGATGTTGGTGTCCTAGGGGATCCATCACCGAAACTGTTTTCTTTGATACATTGGCAACCCAGAGAATCCAGTGGTGGTTACTGCAGATGGGCATTATGATGAAGGCATAGTAGGAAAATTTCACCTTTGGGTACAACCAGGAAAGGTAGTCTCTCCTGGTCCATTTCTCCATCAGAAAGCAGGGGAGAATGAAAACCTCATTTTTCTGTAGGAGTGTCCTCTCTCTCTGCAGGAGGCCAAAATAAGCATGTACGATCTGAAATCATTAAGAAATCATTCATTTAAGACACATAGGTCAACACATGTTTAAGAAATAAGGAATCATTCATTGAGTATTATGAGGTGATCAAATACAGTCGGGAGTGATCAAATACATTAAAGCCCTTATTGCTTTTTGAAAGATTTGATCACACCAGACCTTATTTGATCACCTCATAATATTTAAAAAATGATTCCATATTAACTTTCTATATATAATTTTCAGCAATTATGCAATGAAATATTCAAATAGTCAGTGCTGAAATGTATTTGGCTATAATTACAAATAAATTTGTAGTGTTATTATACAAATTTAAATATTAATAAATTTTTAATTTGTGGTATTCGTGGGTTAAGCCCTAACCCAAGAATTTACATCCTTGACAAAAACTAATTATAAAAGATTTAGTTTTCCTACTGAAACTTATGTTAAGAACAAAACATTTCTTTGGTGCTGCAGACTTACATCTAATGATTTTAAGGATCTTAATTCAACCCATTTGGTTTCAATATTATACATGTTTTACATACCCCCCCCCCCCAACCATTCCAAATCCCCAGAAGCAAGACAAATTTTTATTTCACCAGGGCATTAGAATAAAAGAAACAAGAGGCTCAGGGGCCACATCGCTCACCTGAGCAACGATAGCCATAACTCTGATTAAATCAGCATTACAGTATCAAAATCAAAATATCTTGACAACTTAGTAAAGTAGATTTTGCTCAAATAATGTAAAACATCCACATATTTCTATGGTAAGTACCAAGTCCCTTTTGTTGTTTTAGTATTTGTAAGAAGAATGCTCACTCCTCCTAGGCACCTAATCCTACCTCTATCCGAGGTCCGTGTTGCTCTGCTTTGAATTTGTATTTCGTTTTATGGATGTTTTAGATGGTTGACAGTTTGTTATTGTCATTTTTCATAGAAAAGTCGTGAAAGAACATATCGAGAATAAAGGGAACTTACCAAGTCAAAAAGAGACATGTACATCATGGAAGCCCTCAAAATCAGTGAATCTACGACACAAAAAAAAATCAGGATGATATCAAGCGACATAGATTTTGTTATTGTTTCAATGAAACTTAAACTTGTGTTGCTACCTTCTGGATCATTATGATGTTGGTGAAGATATGCTTAAGAGTATAGCAAAATATGAAGAGCCCCAAAAGCATCAGATTTTGAAGAATATAAACGGGTAAAAACATTCCGATGATAATGGTCTTCCTCAATCAGCACAGAAACATTACATGTAGTTTCATGCTTCAGATACCTAGTCACACAAGGTAGATCATTCTTATATTCTTAGTTACTTAGTAACTTATTTAGTTATTATAAGCCCATTGGTCAGTTCCTTCGGGTCTACTTAAGGTCAGACACGACCTATCATCCATTCTTTTTTTTAATTTTTTTTTCTAACTTTGGATTGTGAAGATTTCCACTACGTAATTCCAAAGTTATATTTTCATGCTTTATGATATTTTTCTATCTGGATATAATATAGTTTCAATTGAAAATATATATTATGCCTTTATCAATAACCATTCAGTTGCATTTTGGATACTATTAAGGAAAAATTCAAAATATTCTAACTTCAAAAATAGCCGGGAAATACACCTGAATTTTTTGGGCAGGAGCAGGTTTAAATGCAAATAAATGAGAAATAATCTATCAAGGATAATTATCTAAAACTGAGGAAGATCGCGTGTGCCCTTAAGAAAATAACAAGGCCTAATCCTGTTTCCTAATTTATTCTATCGCGAATCGTATAGAGGTTAATATACAATTCTGATCGGTTTTGTCCACCTGGTATGATTGTGGGTAACTAAACATCAGCCTCCATGGTCTGGTTTATACAAGTACACTGCATGAGACGCGGAGCTGTAGTGATCATAAACGGAACATGCATGGAACAAATCTTTAAAAATATGCTTCTGCTGTACAAGGCATCTAGCAGGCAGACTAAGGACTTGACTATGATGAACATACTAGACATCTCTTCTATTTGTGAAATTCAAGACACTGTGAATTGATGTCAACTTTACAGCTTAAGTTACTCACCGATACTAAAGATTTTATACAACAGTCTGTCCTCCTCGAAAATCTGTACCTTTTTCAATACTTTATATAGTACTCTATACTGTACTTCTGATATTTCGTCAACATTTGTAAATCATTTCTTGATAGTGTGAGTGAAATAAAAAGAATTGATTGAAATATATAGCAAACCAGTCTTCTATAATATTATTGTGCCTCAATCAAGGCCCCTTATTAGCTTTTCACACAAAAATATGACTTGAATAAGAAGTTTATAATCTATCATTTTTTTTTGTCATTTCAATATATGTAGTAAATTACAACTGCACAACAAAACTTTCAGGCGAGAAAAATGCGTATCTATATCTCCCTTAAATGTGAGAGTTTAAAAGTTTGAAATCTGGATTCATTACAGGCCAGATTTTAAATATTGTATAGAATTTGACATGATTTCGATGCAAGTTTGACAATTGTAATTGCGTCATTCGTATATATATTTAAGATTTTTTCTTATTAAAAGCATGGTTTTGCACCCGGGAGTTAATTCTAACGGTTATGAATTATCTTGGGTACATGTTGATGTGATACATGTACCTTGGTTCTATGGTCCGTTTCCCATAAGATTCGACGTGTCGGGCGCCCCCTGTCGTCATAATGGTACATTACTTTACAAATCTAGAAAATACAAATTACGAAAGACGCAAGTACAAATGTCAAACTTGCATCGAACGGATTGTAAATCAACAATTTACCGAAACTCGATAGTTCTTACAGATGACGATTTACAAATGGTTATATACGATGTTCGAAGACTCAATAACAGAGTTAACATTTAACATTTCTTCATTTTCATTTAACGAATAACGCATTTAGAAAACACAAATACATAATTACATAGATAGAATAGTGAACCCTATGGCTTTACATAGTAGGTAGGATTAAACATATGCATGAAACCAAAAGATGGCTAGAGAGGTTTTTGTATTTTTTTTATTCATATTACGTGTTAGTACATTGGGCATTTACGATACATTTAAAAAAACAACTGCACACTAGAAGTATATATTTAAAGATATGGAACTTGTCCTGCAATAAAATACTTGCAAAAGTCACAGGTTGCCTCGGGTTAAATTTTGAGAATGGGCGCAGGTGTAATATACATATAGCAAATGAAACTGCAATTTGTTAACTAAAATTTCCACAAAATGTTGCATACACGTATCTACCAAACACAGACCGGTAAATAAGTTGTCCTACATTGCACTTTAATTTGCCTTAGAAAATTTTACCCAATAGTGCCAATACCCGTATTGAATTAAAGTATTCTAATGAGGCCAAAATATTTGCATTAGTAACTCCATGTGATTGGATGCTACAAATGTTAATTGATAAACATGCATCATAGTACCAAAACTGACACTTTGCACTCGGTCACCCAAACGTGCACAAATGAAATTACAATCAGTAAAACTACTAAGTTACTTGACCAAGGACTATTAATTTGCCCCTACATGCACACTATTACTAATATTCCATGTATGATATCACCATGGCCATGACTTGCACTGTTTTAAGTATATCGTTAAAAGATCCATAATTTTTTTCTGGGGGAGGGGTCCGAGGGATTTTTTTTTACAATGAAATTAAGGTTTTTTGTGCAAAATAAAAGTACATGAATTGTGTAATTGAAGCAGTCGGAAGGTATAAGCAAAACATCCATTTTCCCGGAAACATCCTATTTTATACATGTACCATTTAAATATAATGATTTCACTCTGTGAGAATATAAAGCAATCAACCTTTAGGAGTAGATCGTTATAATATACATCATAATTTAAGCAGTGAATGCTTATTTTGGATATCGTCGGTCCATATATTAAAGCATACCAGGCTTTGGTGTGCCATCTTTTTGAAATAGGATAGATATGATTTGTCAAAAGTTCTTATTAATTTGGTTAGGTAAGTTAAACGTTTTATTAAATCTAACAATAATATATATATTCAAAACGTGACATTTACATGTGCGCATAGGCCGTTTTTGACGTGTGTTATTAAACATTGAACGTCACATATTTCCAAAGCAAACATCGGGAAAATATACACTGAATGACGATTTCGACTTCTTTTGTTAATAACAGAATTATATCCCCCAGATTGGTTAAGTTTGCTTGGTTTCTAAATTTCTAATCTCAAATCATGCAAGTTTTATTCAATTTTATACTTGCGTGCACGGGCTACCGTCAAGTGATACATGTATTACATAATTTTTGTTTATTTTATGTACATTGTATAACTTTTGTGTAGCTATCTAGGTATTTTATTTACGAAGTTGCACGAAATTATCTACGTAGTGGCAATTGAACACGTTTCTTGATGCAAATCATTAATTGAAATAAATTTGTGTGGGTAAGTATTTAATTTCACGACATTTTTTCTCTAACAAAAAACTTCTTTCTATGTTTCTGTTTGAAAACTAATCCTCACTTAGAACATGAACTCAAGCAAAAAATGGAATAACCTGCCAAATTCGTTGATTTGCCTTGATTGCGTGCGACACTTTTACAAAGAAAAGAAAATAAGACTGCATTGTATTTCATCTTTGTGGGTGGACCGGGTTTAAATATAAGGCCATGTCTCGACCCGAG
Organism: Magallana nippona; assembly: GCA_033439105.1. Lineage (NCBI taxonomy): Eukaryota > Metazoa > Mollusca > Bivalvia > Ostreida > Ostreidae > Magallana > Magallana nippona. The sequence goes on from CM065922.1 coordinate 19,744,959, forward strand.
ACCGGTAGTTTTTATTTATCAAGGGGGGAAGATGGCAAGTCTTCGTTTAGCTCTCTGCTTTGTTGGTCTGAGCTTAATTGGGGATACTGATGCTCATGGGCGCTTGATGAAGCCATGTCAAAGAGGCTCTCTATGGAGGTGTTACGATCAAAACCAATTCGCATCAAATTTTGATGATATGGGCAATTTTTGCGGTGGAACACAAGTAAGAAAATCTATTTAATTTTATTAATGAACTGGTATTTGGATTTTCGGGTAATTGCTTGAATAAGGAACCTTTTTACAACATTTCAATCAATTTATTTTACTTAATATTATTTTATTTTTTTAAATGTTAAATAAATGTACTAGTAAAATGTTTATGTTTATGTCTTTTGGCTCATCGAATTTTTAAAATACATAAAAAAATGATTTTTACAGGTACAGTGGAATAGAAACCAAGGGAAATGTGGTGTATGTGGCGACGCATACGATTCTACATTCAAACGCCATGAGGTAGGCGGGCCCTTTGCTAAGGGGTTCATAACGGAGACCTACAACCAGGGACAGCAAATTCATGTTATGGTACAACTGACTGCATCACATCTCGGAAAGTTCATCTTCAGAATATGTAAACAACTTGACGAGACCAAAGAAGTGACCCAAGAATGCCTGGATCAAAACCAATTAAAGGTACGTTACTAAGATGTATGAACATACAAAAGAAAAATGTACAATGCTATTGAATCACTAAAAAGATTACATTTAGAATGGATGTACAGGATTTTACCACTTTAAAACTATTTAAAATCTACAATGTATTTAAATTATGAATAACATTTTATTCGCTTTTCGTACTATAGGTGATAGATAATGGCGTTGCAAAAGATTACTATGAGTCTAAAGAGACTGGGGCAGCTACGGTGAACTTGAAAGTCCAGCTCCCTCCAGATATGGTTTGCGATCATTGCGTGTTCCAATGGTGGTACAAAACAGGTAATGCAATAGAAGTGTAGATCAGGCTTGTGTATATGACTCTATATATACACGCTTGTCTAATTCTATATAATAATGGATAGTTATATTTTTTTTAATAAAAATTAATTCTTAATAATTCAAACATATTTGTAGAACAAATAGAATGATTCAAACAAAACATATACATATATTACAGAAAATGGAAAAAAATGGAAAAGAATTGTCCTAAAGGGTATAGGATATCTAAAATAATTTTTCCAACTATAGCAATTCTATTTTAGTCAATGGCCTAAAATGTATCTTCTTTAACGTTAGGCAACAGTTGGGGTCAATTTCCAGGACAGCCTGGATGCAAAGGTTGTGGTCCACAGGAAACATTTGTGAATTGCGCCGACATCAAAATCACGCCGAGTGATAGGACTCCGCAGCCAGCAACGCAAGCTCCGGTACCATGGCAACCTGCTACTCAGGCCCCAGCAACATGGCAACCTGCAACTCAGGCCCCAGCAACATGGCGACCTGCAACTCAGGCTCCAGCGACATGGCAACCTGTAACACAAGCTCCACAGACAGTTAGACCAGTAACCCTGGCTCCTCGCACGACTCCAAGGGTATCCCCCGGCGGTATTGTCACTTCCTGCAGTGCCGGACAGTACCTATCTTGTACGGCCGCAGGAGTGTTTGCAGGAAACAGTGGATACGATACATGGTGCGACCAATATTGCAAGGCCAACTCGCCTAACTGCAGTCCTTTGTACTGTTCCTGTACTTGTAAATATTCAAGCTCCAGCGGATCAGGAGGTTCCGGTCAATGTCTTTTGGGAACAAAATTCTGCAATTACCTCAGGCAAAACAGTGCCTATACGAATGTTGCAAATAACCTCTGTGTCTGCAATTACTGATACTTTAATAAGCACTCTCTGAACTTTGATCAATCTTTAAAGGAACAATCTGATAAACTGTCTTTTTCTTATTAAAAATAGTAGTAAATTTGCAATAATTTTGTTATTATTTTCAATAGCATTTCGCTTTGTCATTTACTCCGGCACAAACTATAGCATATGCCTGAAAAGTGACAAATCAATACACATAGTCACCATAGTTCTCTAGTTTGGGTGAAATGCTTGGAGACATACATATTCATATATGTACATATTTAAGAAGAAAAAAAATAAGAGCGCGTGGATAACGTCAAGAGGTAAAGCCAATATTGTCAAGAAAAGATCGCTCGATCGATAGAGAGAGAGAATGAGAGAGAAAGAGAGAATGAGTGATACGAAAATACCTTTTCACGTTTTTCTATAACTGCACGGTTTCCAGGAATGCAGGCGTAACAAAATACATGGTTTCGTTTTACCTTTATAGAGACTAAAGGCCTGTCGAATGATTACATTTAATCAAACTCTACAATCAGCCCAACCCTAGGTTTTTTGTGAACTCTATTTTTACCATTATAAAGCAAAAATATTTTTTTTTAATGTACATGTACATATGTTTTCTTTGTTCTGTAATACAGAATTTTCATTTTGAACAAACGCCCTCACTCGGGATCTAGATTTCATTGACCCAATAAAGTTAAAAGCTGCTCTTTGTATATCCCATTGAAAAAAATAGATAAGAAAAATTAACAATTATTTAGTTGATTTTTGTGCTTTAATACAGGTAAATCGAGTGAGAACTCTCAGTTGTTTTAGATATCATATCAATTGTTCCTATCTGAATTATTCCAATTGGGACTTATTTTTTTAATTTGCATTAATTAATAAATTCATTAATTATCAGCAAAAATTAGTCCTTAAAAAATTGGGAATTCAAACCAGAATAAATTTGAACTTTGTAATCGTCAAGATCTGATCTTACGCTTCACATACAGTGTATTCGAAACCGTAACGGTTGGACTTGTTGTTCTCGGGCATTGATTGTATATTTAACAACGCCCAGAATACGTGCGTACGAACAAGTTCACATAGTTACAGATACCTAAACACCAAAGGCACACGGGAAATTATCTTGTTAACATTTTGAAGCAACTAAATAGTTAAGACAGAAAAATAACTACGGAGGGTAACTAAAGTATAAATAATTCATGAAGAGAAATTAGTTTGTTCTTAAAATTACATAAAATTGTATTCAACGATACGGTATTCCTTTCTCCCGCCATCTCATCTCGTTTCACAGCGTGTTGGTGTGAATTCTTGAACCTCGAACCCATTGTGTTGTGTTTTCGCCACTTGGGATTTGAGAATCTAGGCATGAAAGCGTACTCCGCGTACTCCGATCAAGAACAGAAGTTTCGAATGCACTCATCGATTTGTAATTGGAGGGGATCCACATTTTACTGTTTAAGAATTTACAAGCTCTACAAAGGATCTTGCTGTCCATCAATGCATTAAGAATAAAAAGAATTTTATGGAATATATGATAACTAGGAAAATAGCTAGGATAGCGCATCAGCGGTTTCTTTATGTGCACACATAAGCTTTGAAATTGCGGAAGGGGGTGAGGTGATTAGCTAGAGTCATAACAAGGAACGTAAATGTTTGGTTTTTTTCATTTAAAACAAATATTGTAGTATATTTTTAAAAAAACATGAAATCAATTTCTGCACACCCCATTATTATTTGCAGTGGTGTGGTCACACACATGAAAAGTGTACGGATCACATTATACATATGTAGTTTGAAAAACTTTCTGGAACTATAAATAATAGGTGGAAAAAGCAGAAAATATCTTACATACGTACATGTAAACTAATTTAAAGCATATGGAAAGTATACTAGTGTCTGGAATTGATGGGTGGGGGGGGGGGGGGGGGATAGGGGGAGTAAAGACCATCCAACTGGAGTGGCACTTTCTTCCATGATATTCGCTTATAAAGTCTATTGGAAAGATCTTTTCCAGAGAAAGGGTGGATGTGGAAAAGGCATACTTTAATTATTTCCTCTTTGAATTCTGTTAAATTAATCAACATGTGTATACATAGGTGAAAGTCTATTTTATACTTTATTTAAATTCATTTTAGGACATCCAATACTTGAGATCGCATTAATAGACGTCCAACTGACATACATGTATGTAGGGTAAAGAAGATTATTCAGATTTGTCTTAGGACAGACCCCTTAATTATCTAAGTTTAAATTAGTTAACCATGGCCAGTCTAAACTTTTGATAATATCTATGAACCTTCTATTCTATCAGGACGGTCATCGGCATTTTAAATACTATATTTCAATCAAAATCGTAATTTTCCGACGTAGCCACCTGAAGGATTTTTCAAGGTGGTAATTATTTTAAAGAAACCATTTTTGACAACTTGTTAAAAAAAGTTTCATTGAATATTTTTCTCTTTTATCCCGTAAGCCTCTCAAAAAGCGCTTTAATTTATTTGTTTTTCTTCCACAATATCGCCTTTTGATTCATACAGCTAGTGAATCATGGCATTATCAAATTTATTTTGTATTTGTACTAGTTGTTTTTTTTAGAAATCATATTTGAAATCGGATATTTTTTTTCGGGTGACACGTCTTTCGGCGGAGACAATAAGGCCAGCTAAGCATTGGGTTGAAATAAAGGTCGAAGTGCCGCTTAAAGATGCATAGTCATGATTTGAAGTTTTTTTTCTCCAACTTTCTTTTTTGATGTTTACATTGCCTGACAAAGGTATATTTCATACTCAACCAAAACTCAACCGAATTCCAGTTGTCGAGTTATTAGCGAGATAGAGAGCTCACATTTTTTGTTTGTAAACAAGGCCCGTACCATGTTTTTGCTTAAACTTGTCAAATAAACTCCTAAAAGTACCGGGCATATTTTTTAGACGACTAACATTCACATTTTGGTTGACTATTGGAAATGTTTTCATTAAGCAATGCAAACATAAATCAAATGGGAAATGTTCAGCTCAAATTATGACCATGTCCCTTTCAAACTGGTCCTGGATTTTAGACTATATTTTGAGAGTGATGAGTTTTAGGCATATTCATTTAAATTCAGTTAATGATATTGAGTATAATTAAATACACCAACAAAATTTCAATATTTAATTATATTCTATGATTATACTAAATAAACACATAATTAAATTTCTCCTAGAGCAAAAAAGCTTAATACAGGTAAATATCGGTATCTCCAACATGGGGGACTTAAAGATATCCGGGTGTTCGACATATCCGAAGTGGCTTTCCAATTCCAATCCGTGAAGACCCAACGTTTTTATACATAGGTTATTTTCACTATATACATGTACTGTTCACAATTCTTCTCCTATTCATTTATGAGAATTTAACATTGATGAAAAATAGGTTTGTTTGTGTTGTCTTTTCTTATGAAATACATATTTATGTCTGTGAAAGCAATTGAATTATAAACTCTTTATTAAGATTTGATTTTTTTGTGTTTTTTAAAAGCTTGGTCTGTCTTTTTGTTTTTACAGTATATAAGTTCTTTTTATTAGAACTTTAAAAACTTTTGGTTTTCAACTACATGTTGACTACAACATTGATTCAAAAGATATGATGTACATGTACATAGATTTGGCACTAAACAACATACATGTATATTACGGCAATCTCGATTATTATCATGATATTTTACTTAAATTAAATATCTTTTTGCAATAACACGCAATTCTTTAATTTAAAAAAATGAAATCTGAAAAATTATTCTAGTCATTTCTAATTTTATTTCTAAATTCAACGTAAACAAGAACTATAATAAAACCTGATCAAGGTAGTGGGCGTCTTATGTTGCCCTAATACGTTTCAAATTGCTGTTAAATGAATTCTAGTACATAAAAGTTCGTGACAGCAACCAGTTCTGAAATGTTTTAAGTTTATTACAATATTCCTTTCTTTAAATCTATGTGAAACCAAATCACGTTTTAAACAGTAAATCTCAATACAAAGCATGAGTTGTAAGATTCTTTTGCGTGCGGATATAATAAGGTTAATATTCGGTTTCACTCACGTAGGTGGAGGTCACATATAAATTTCGTTGGAGACCCCGAGTCATCATTCGATTTTCCTCTCAGTATGAATTCGTACTTTCTCCTTATTCTCTGCACTCTTGGTCTTTGGTCGGCCCAAAATGCTGATGCTCATGGACGTTTGATGAAACCATGCCATCGGGGGTCTTTGTGGCGATGTTACGAAAAGGGAAGCAGTTTTAAGGCAGACTACCGGGATATGGGACTGTTCTGTGGTGGAAAGCGGGTAATGCAATGGTTCTTAAAGCAATAAAACTAATGGTAATAGTAAAGATCTAATAACTGCACATATTTACAAGAACCTTCTTCTTGAATACCCGATCTACAACAAATGGGGTGATCTTTTTAATACTGGTATAACAATCCTTTTAACGATTAAATGTTATTAATAATTGCCGTCCACGTAATAAGCCTCATACTATTACTAACACATATTTAAGTATGTGTTTTTGTTTAATGTTAAGACCCAGTGGAAAAGAAACGGCGGAAAATGTGGAATCTGTGGCGACGCTTACGATGCAAAAGTAAAACCTCACGAAGCGGGTGGCCGCTACGCTACAGGGTTTATCACAGAGACCTACACCCAGGGACAACAAATTGACGTGATGGTCGAGCTCACTGCGCCGCATAGGGGAAAGTTCTTCTTTAAAATCTGCGAGCAAACTGATGAAAACGTGGAGGTCACACAAGAGTGCTTGAATAAAACTCCATTAAAGGTGAGATTCTTTCTTCCCCTCTACCGATAGAGGGTCAATATATTTCCCCTGATTATTAAAAGTATATGGTTCCAAGAAAGAAACTTGAGGAGAATAATTTTCATGGAATAACAATTTAAATTTGGGTGATGTGGCGCTACATTACAATATTCTGAAACATGCTATCAACAAGGTGTGTAATTATTAATGTCAACTCATATTCATACGAATTTTGTGCTTAATATGATTTATACGTCAATATAAAAGTTTTATTTGTACATGTACAATTGTACATGTAGAGTACATCTCTTAATCATTTAAATACGAAATTGACGCACATTTACAATTAAACAATGCAGATTTCGAGTGATTATTATTTGGATCAAGTACTAAGCTAGTCAATCATTATTGTATTGAAACAGTTAATTAGAAGTCGCATCAAAACAAACAGGGGTGGTTTATATGATATAGAGCAATAAGACATGTTTTAAATACAGTTAGTATTAACTTAATTAATGTGCAGTTTATGTTCATGTATTATCTTAGACGTGTTTGATAATCGTTAAAATATTTATTTGACATTTTCTCGTGTTATTAATATATTTAGTTTAAATTGTTGTAATTTTCACTTAAGGTATAATTTAAATGTGCCATGAATCCACAGGTGATAGACAACGGAGATTACAAAGACTATTATGAAGTTAAAGCAACTCTCTGGTCTAAACTTCCTATGAAACTGCAACTTCCACCTGATTTTACCTGTGACCATTGTGTTTTTCAATGGTGGTACACAGCAGGTAGGCTAAATTTAACACTTCTAGTTTTCTCTTTGGAGAATTTAGATATTTTAAAATAAAATGTATACTTTTATGTAGCATCATTTGATAAAAAGACGATTCAGTGAATAAAGTTTTATTCGAAGTCAGTCGTACTGGTGCGTAATAGAGCTTTTATAGATTTTTTTCATTTCAAGGTAATTCCTGGGGAAAATGTCCGGATGGACGAAAAAGTAGACTTGGCTGTGGACCGCAAGAAACGTTCGTGAATTGCGCTGACATTAAGATATTGCCAAGCAATGGCGGGATCGACACCGCAACTCAAGCACCAGCAACTGCTATACCAATAACACAAGGCCCCGTAACAAACAAACCGGCAACAGTGCAACCAGCAACGCAAGCTCCGATAACAGCAAAACCGATCCCGGGGGATAACTCTTGGTTAACAAAGTCACCTTCACTACCACGTACGACACTCGTACCTAATATCCAAACCACAACATGCAACTGTGCTGCCCCATCTGTAAAAAATGCCAACTGTAAAGTCAAAACAATTTATGATGACTTTTTAGGACCGGATTTTTGCGCATTTCTTGTTCAAAGTGGAGCGAACTTGTACTACCTACTACTTTTTTGTCAGTGCAGCTAACTTGTCAATGAGCCTTCTTTATTTTCTAATCTGAAGATTGGCGCAAGGTTTTGATAAAGGAATTAAACATTTTGAATTGTTCTTTTTTGAAAGAATAATATCAAAAGACTGTAAATAAGAAAATAAAATTGCAAATCAATCATGTTATTTATAATGACCTGTTGGTGTTTGAATAAGAATACAGCACTGTTCTAAGCAAAATAGAAAGCGTAAAATACATACCAAACATTGACAGTTACCTTCCGTGTGAATGAACACATTACACAGATAAACGTTTTTAATAATTCATTCTACACGAAACAACTGTTTTAAATCAAAGTACGGAAGGTCTAATGGGAGTTGATTTTATGGATTATTATTTGGTATAAAATCAACCATAGGTAATTTCGAATGGCAAGTAGTTTCATAGCTGAATTAGAATTACGCACATTTTTTTTCTAATACCGGTTTGAATTATGGGGGTTCAAGAATTCGGATGAAACCCCATCATGTCCGTAAATCTCCGACAAGCAGAGAGATTTACGGAGACAGCCGAGCGTCTGGTTGAATGAGACTATAATGAACTATATTATAGGAATTATTCCTACTCCAGAGTTCAATATAGCCTCGTATTCCGAATGCATACGACTACCAAATTAACTAAATTATTCGGACCATTTAAAATCTGACTCTTTCAATGTATTTATAGAAAAACAATACTAATACATTACATCGAATTTATCGATTATTTTTAACTACTAAGTCTTTGTCAGCGGTTATGATTTGTACTTAGGTCCAAACACTGTTTCTCTTCCAGTTTGCCAGAGTAACTGCATAGGAAAGTTGATTGAAATCAACACCCCCAAAAAACAGTGGATATCACCATGAATCATGGGTAAACGTGCATTTTGGTATACATGTAAAAAACGGTTCTCCTTATAATCGTATTGCAGATTTGGATGCAAACGCAATATGCAACCATTATTTCATGTTACCTCTTTTGGCAGAAAGACAAGACCTTCAATCTCCAATAGGTACTAAAATAGACACTAGTCTATAACTGGAAATATGAATTGAGACAATGCTGCGAGAAAATATTGTGAAGTAGATTTTGATAAAGATGAATTTTCGATTTGATCCACCAAGATAAGAAAATTATCAGGCTTGTTGAGCTCTGATAAGCTTTTTTCTTGAAGCTTCTTAAAGGAATGCTGGATACACTCGTAACTTCCATACACAATGCAGAGTAAGTAATACCTAGATTGTTTATGATATGCGTACTTGTCGATGATCTTCATAGATAAAGATTGTGTAATCAATTACATTGTACCATGGCCATTGCTCAGCTGGCTTTCCGGAAATGATTTTCTTTGATACTTGAAGAAATTGTTGTCATAAAACTGCTGTATAAACTTACTGATTTTAAATATCTTTGATCACAGTATGTTTGACTAGTAATCTAAGAATTCATCTTAGATTCATATAGCTGCAGGTCTGTAGCTCGCGGTCTGAAATATTTCGGTGGACGACCTGGGAGCTACGTTGCACTTTACGGCGCAAAAAATACTTGCACTTATATTGTACTGATTATCCTTATTTCCACACAAATTCTGTTGGAAATAATTAGTATCATTACATTCTGAAGACAATTTACTACGGATGTCGTCACTTTATTTGCCTCGAACTTTCTCTGAACACGCTAACCGATGTACAGTGTATGTTTTTATGCACAGATCGAGAGTCGTCTTCTTTTTTCTTTTTTTCTTTTTTTTTTTTTTTTACATGTAAACAAGCTACAGTGTACACCATTTCACTTTAAGGGACTGTGATGGTGTTTATAAGAAATTCAGAGTCAAGCAATTTTTTTAATCAAATATTTGTACAAAATGTCTTCGAAATGATGAGATTAAATCAGTCCAAAATTAGCGTAAGTTTTTGTGAGTCGTAAATTGAAACTTTTTACATATTGGTAGCTCCCATCCGAATTTTTCCAGACCTGGAGCTACTGACATGCAGCGAAGATTAATCCCAACTACGTTTTGTTTGTCAGTATTTCAAAAACAATATTGTGGTTATCAGTTTTCTTTATTCTTTTGATTATATTTATGAGTTATCTTTCTTTTAGCAATCTGTTTGAGCAAATAGTTTTATCAGGATGAATTAAGAAAAATATTTGGAGAGGATAAACATTGTAATCCAGGCTTTCTCAAAATTTCTTAGGACTTCTCAAATGATGAAAATCCTAATGCGGGGGGGGGGGGGGGGGGGGGGGACGTGCGTAGCATTCCTTTAGCTTCGATTTCAATGTTTATTTCATTATTTTCACTTCCATTTGGTACTTGCTTTCCAAAAGGGGGGGGGTGCAACCCTATGTTTTATTTTTTATTTTTCATATGTAAATAAAAAAATGTCTGCTGAGAGAAAAAGTGTGTGGGGGAGGGGGGGGGGGGGGTCACTTAAGGAATAAGGAATCATTCTTAAAGAATTATGAGATGATACTTTTGATCGGGGTGTTATCAAATCCAATAAAGCAATTCAAAGAATTTCTTATTACTTCCTACTAATTTTCAGCAACTGTACGATTAAAATAAACAATAAAATGCTTTCTTTGGTGATTCATGCGGGTTATATAATTTTTTTCTGCAATGAGCGCTACCTTCATAACCCGCATGAATCATCAAAGAAAACATTTTATTGTTTACATTTACATCTTTCTTTTAACAATTAATAAATTGATTGTAAAAAGTAAGTAAAATTAAATAAATTACTGTTTATGTACATCAGTACGTTAGCTAAAAAGAAGCAGCCAAATCGTCTCCTAAAGGAATTTGAGTCTGACATCATCATGATAATTTCGAGCAGTCTGTGATTTTTCTTCGGTCGCTGTAGGTTTCGACCAATCGATAAACGGGGCGTGTAGATTTCAGTCTGGCTTTTTTCTATAGAGCTATGAATTAACTATAAGTTTCCATAAGACGCAGAAGGAATCATACTCGGTAGATGTAAATATTATTACATTATTGACATTCTCACGTCATTTTCTTTTCGTATAATGATTTTTTCCGTGTGGTACATGTACTCCTTTGCGCCCCAACAGTACGTCATTTGCATCAATCATTCATTAACCGTATTAGACTGTATGCCACAATTTTGATTCGTAGTGTTATCACAGACAAAGAAACTGGAAATGTAAATATTAATCATGAATAATGATACAAGTCATTGAATGATATATAATTATATACATGTAATTGGGAAAGAAGTAATTTACGTTTCCAAACCCGTGCCACCTAGAAGTACAGACCGTTGAAACAAATCATTGCTATACATATGATCGATAGAAATAATACAAAACCCATGATTGTCCTTTAATTATTCATCTGCATGTACCGGTATGTTTTCAATATAATGTACCACTCTCTCTCTCTCTCTCTCTCTCTCTCTCTCTCTCTCTCTCTCTCTCTCTCTCTCTCTCTCTCTCTCTCTCTCTCCATATACAGGAGGACTCTATAACTGTGATATACCTTTCCCTCTTCCCCAATGGATTGGTCGCTCCCCCTAGCCTAACTTAACATCTAGTTAATTTAAAACATTTCATCACCTGGGATTTTACTGTCGATGCGTGCATATATCTCATTTACAAAAAAATGGTTTTGCCAGTAAAGTCATTATTTCAAAATTATCTGTTCTTCAGAATATTCCTCAAGTTTCCAATAAGCCGACGATAGCCTATCCTTTCTAAAGCTTGCTTTGACACCTCAGTAATGCAGAAGCACAGATATGTGATATGAGAAAGCCCGAATTTCTTTCGGATCTAATTCCGGAATTTTCAGGAGTTCTCTAAAGATAATTAAGTTATTGTTATTAGAAAAAAATTCATATCAGAAAGCAAGTTAACTTGAAGGTACAATGTTTGTAATGTTAGTACGTTGATTTAAAAATGCGAGTGTTTACTATATACTAATAGTAAGTAACTTTAGGAAAGGTGAGGCAACGGTAGGGCAAAGGCATTGTCATCGCCGCTAGACACGTTATCACATACAATTGTGTAATGTTGTATAAATACATCAGCTAAATCAAGGCTTTCTTATGTGGTATAAAAAATCAATAGAATGGCTAAACTTGACGTTTGTGATATTTTAGATTAATGATAAAAATGTGACAGAAGACATATTTCAAGTAAAATTGTATAAGTAATTACCCGGATCAGCACGCTTTGATATGGCTGTCGACCAACAGGAACCCCACAGTACCTTGCAGGTCTACAGATTTACGACTCTTATCACGTCTAGAGGGCAAAAAGCATGCAAATAACTCTGCTGTTTCCGGTTTTATCGAAAAGTGAAAAAAAATGATATGAGGGACATTATATGTTTACTACAAAATTTGCGTCGATGTTATTGTGAATTCAATATGCTCTCGATCTTCGTTTTTAAATCCACCGACATCCCTTTGATAGCTCGTATGCATAACACAATATATCATCAATAAACAGTGAGACTGATAATATTCATGGATATTTTTCGGAAGTAGCAAACATCTTTTTGGGTTTTTTCCCTATGTACAGTGAATACATTAAATAGAAGATAGTGTGATCTTTAAGGAAAACATAATTGAACATTATTTAAATATTTTAGGTCATCTGAGTCACTCATGTGACCTACTGCTATCTGTTTCCGATCGTCGTCGTACGTCGTGAGTTAACATTTGAACATTTTCAGTTTCATCTATTAATTTGATATGTACCATAGATACAGATGTAGGAAGAGATGAAAATAAACTGAAAATCATGACCCCAACCCCAGGGACCATTAGCTTTGAGTAAAAATTAATTCAAATTTAACTATTTATGGTCTTCTGTCAGGCAAACCAAATGTTTTATAAAGATAACAACGAGGCCACTACTGAAAGCATAAGAGCCCTGGGTTTGTGGTTCAGGTATTGGTAGGGAAAGTGATTTGTTTATTAGTAAACGTTATTCGAGTACCATGGGATTTGCAATGGGCCGAATCGAATGGGGAGGGGATGAGGGGGGGGGGGGGGGGGGGGGGGGGAGGGGAAATAACAACATTTTCAGCTCTGTACAAGTTTTACACGAGAAATTAAACTCTTTGTAATTCCATCTGTTTACTACAATTATTTTGTGTCGTGTGTCAGTAGATCAAGATCATCTAATTAAATCCAAATTAGAAAATCATTTTTAATAGATTTTGGCCAGGAAGGTAAGAAGCTTTTGCGTTTACGCTATTTATTGTCATTTTAAGGAGCGGTTTATGCTTTAAGGTACATGTACATTTTAAGTATCCCATTTTTTGCATATACCCTTGGTCATGTTGAATTTGTTATAACTTGTATGTATTTTAATAATTTGAATCATTGAACCATGAAGCTTGGACTTGGTGTGTACCAAGTACCATCGATAATCGATTGTTCGAGGTATGAATTATGTACTAACGGTTATACTTTGAAATCAAAAACATTTCATTATGTGGCATATAGCAAACTAATTACATGTTCAAATCAAGCGAGAATTTATGGCCCTTTGGTGAGGGGTTCTTGTTTCAATGCGTGGCTTACTGATTATATATGGAGAAGCTTTTATAGTTAACATGGTTTTCCTAAAAAAAAATTCTGTTGCCAAAAAGTTATAACATGTTGTTGTGTTTAGGTCCCATCCCCCATTTTATGCATTTTTTTTTTCAAAAATACGTCATCAAATCAACTCAGTTACATATATTAATTTTTCATGTAGGTACGAATGGCCTAAATTGATAAATTCAGTGTTCAGCCTCGGTGTATTGAGGAATTTTTATTTAAAATGTCTTATTTTTCTCTGTGAAATGTTGTCATATGAAGAGACGTATAATCTGCGTATTTTCACAAAGTTTATTTTATTAATCCTCTAGTGACAAGCAGTTCTAATAATATCATCTCATTATTAGAAGGAATTAAATCCTACTTTCAAGTGCATAATGTAATTTAGATCCCCAGATAAGGTTTCACGACAGCTGACACAGAGCTTGTGACAGTCAACGAAATAAGCAAATTTAATAATTTTAGTTTCAAAGTTAAAAACAATAAAAAGTAGTGATAAGAGAAGTTTAATTTCAACATTCAAATCAATAAATAAATACTGATAAGAGCATATCAGAAATATTGGCGTTTTCTGCACAATGCCTTTTATGAGTGGTCAAAACTACAGAGGCAATGTACTTGCTGAATAAAAATTAACAAGCATTATGGACATTAGGTAAGAGATGATAACAGATTAATAGCAGGATCAAAGTTTACTTTGCTCGTCATCTAAAGCTTAACACGCTGCACAGTGTTACCTGCTACATGTATGATACATACAGATGAAAGCTTATCTGGCGCCCTTTAAAAGACATTAGTAATGGATTAGTTTTTCATTTAATTTAATTAGATACTTATCACAGTTTTTTAATGACCCCGATTCAACTCAATCCTAAAACTACTCTCTGGTTCTGGATTAAACAACACCTACACGTGTCATGTTGTAAATTTTGAATTTACTGGGTGGGTGTAAATACAAAATCCACAACATGACGTTATGTTGTAAATTTTGTATTTACACCCACCCAGTAAATTCAAAATTAACAATATGACACACGCATAAACACATTATACATATGTATACAATGTAAAGTTGATCTTTATCAAGGTGTAAAAATAAACTATGAATGACATTAAATTTGACAATACACCAATGATATAAATTATTTAAATTGAATACATTTAAGTTAGCAGTTAAAATGGATAATGATGTAAACTTGTAATAAACAAAATCAAGTAAGTACTCAAAATTTACCTGATAATAATTTTGATTTATTTAACATGTAATAAGAAATCGATATTGAAATTTCCCAAAGCGAAGTAATGTCTTTATTAACCATTGAAATCAAAACCAAATTATGGTGTTTGTAATACATCTAGAGAATTTCTCTAGAAAATCTATAAACAGTTAATTTTTGAAAAAACACTACCCAGCCAGTTAATTCAGTATTATTTTCCCATTTATAAAAAACCACATCACCAACAGTCAAAATAACCGTAATAGGAAAGGAGGAATGAGCATATAAATACATTGAAAATTTATGGCTGGACCGGGAATCGAATCCGAGCCCCCTGCAACTCTAGTCAGGAGTTCTACCACTGAGCTACCCAGGCCGATATCCACGGTCCATATAGCCCCAACTACTACATAACCATCACAATTTGATATTTGTATAATCCATTTATATAAACACAAGTCTATGATGAATAAAGTTGATTTTGGTTAAAATGGCACTAATCGAAAGTTCAACTCTTTTAGCCAAGTGCCTCTTGTTACGGATACCGCTAGAGAGTTACTGAGAAAATAACAACTAAACACACTAAAAAAAAACCTACTGGTTAAAGTGTGTCAGTCAATTGAACAGAATGGTTAACGTGTGTCGGTCAGGTTAACGTGTGTCAGCCAATTGAACCGAATGGTTAACGTGTGTCGGTCAGGTTAACGTGTGTCAGCCAATTGAACCGAATGGTTAACGTGTGTCAGTCAGTTGAAGCTGCTGGTTATGAGGACAGTTCATTGATGGGAGAGTTAGCGTTGTTCTATTAACCATGAAAATGAATAGTCAAAACGCAAATTGCATAAAATGAAGTGGGTGTGTGGTCTTAAAGATTCTTCTGACTTCAAAACCACTACATGATATGATTATTTTTGATATTATCAAGAAATATATCACTATAGTTACATAAGTGTATTAAAGTTTTCATTTTTTGATTCAACCAACGAGTTTGCTATAAGGATACAACACTGGAAAACGGAAAAAATCAATGAAGATTTGAGCAATAAATAATTAAGGAAGGAAAGGACATGCCAATACACCATTTTAATACTCCTGCAATGTTAATGCATGAACAAAAATTGCCCGTTATCACGTGAGGTATGATACAATTGGGTTACTTAATGGCGAACGTTAAGGATACGTGACGATATCCTGCAGTACAAAGGGGAGATAAATAATTCTTATCTGTTCATTCTAATCTTTCCTTCATCGTGACAGCCGCACTGTTTAAGCCAGGCAGTTCCTGAAACACAGACAAGTATTGGAGAAAGTGGGGTTTAATGCGAATATAAACGTTATATTTTCTTGACACGATAAAGTAGAACAGCTTTTAATTTTTTTGATAACAAATAACCATAGTATCATCCGCTTTCAAATTTTTCATCAGGCATGCGACATCTGTCAAATTTTGATTGTATCGGGTAGAAATCAAAAATGACGTGTCAAACAGTCGTCTGTGATTGGTGATTTAATTTTCCATATGCGTAATTTTTGTCAGTCTTTCCTGGAATCGTTATATTTAGAGGTCGATCTCAGAAAATTGTTGATCCAAACAAAGGCATGAGGTATTAAAACAAAAAGTTGACATCACAACATAAATTTCGCATTAATAAAAATTTTGTGCTTTGCATAATTATTATTTACATTTCAGCGTGTTTAGAATGATGCCGTTTGGGAGAGTACAGTTACATAAGTGGCGTGGTATGTGTCCATGTGAAGACATTTAGAAGATAGCCGATTTTAACATTAGTTTTCTTATCCTATTTTTTTTATCCATGTGGACACATTGCAAAGATCTTGGTTTTTGATTCTTCATAAAAGCCATTATATGACTATAGATGAGCCACTATTTTATAAGCTTTCTTGAGCTCTCTTGAGTTACTTCAATAGGCGACCTGTCATTTTTCTTGTCGTCCTTTGTTCGGAAACTTTCGAACATTTGTACTACCTCTTACATATAAGCCGATTTTGACCCCATTTGATGTGTAGCATTTGTTGAAGAATGAATGATAAACCTTTAAAATCTCCCCAAAAAACAATAAACTAATAATTGATGCACTCTTCTTTAATCCTTGGCATCTAGCAGACTAATCAAATGCATGGTTATGAAGAGCAAAGAAGCCTCTTTCAAACATAATATTGTGAACATCAAAGCCTAAGGGTCAGGTTAAAATGAAGTCACGTCACAGAGCTAATTTGCAAACTTACTCTCATCTGAACACTGAGGCACTTTGACTGTAGCAGGACTTTGTAGAAAAAATGAAATTCATGACCTCTGGTTTGGGGATTCTGGAATGGCTAGAATGAGACAACTTCAACCATAAAGTGTAAATGCAACAATTCTCTCTATTACTTGACATTTAGTAGACACGGTGCTTTGTTAGGATACTAAGGGCACTTGTGTTAAATTGGGAATTGATAAATTCCCTTGATCTGGAGTTGAACGAAGCCATCCTATAGTGAAAAATTATGAATTCAAAAATCTTCATCAATGGATCGCTACAGGCCTAAGGTTCTATTATACTCAGGTGACCATTTAAGTTTAGGACCTCTTTTGTTTTAATGTCGGTTTATACAGAGAAGTATCTTTCGGTTTTAATATATTTAACATTAGATATAGATGCATTTTTCATATCAGAACTTAGTTTCCTCTACTATAGTTATTTTGGCGATCCACGAAAATGACCCCTGGGAATCCGAAAGACCTATTTGTTGATCATCCTTGATCATCGTATTAATCATGTTGCCATTTGTTTTATCCTTCACATTGTGTGTTTTCTACTCAGGTGACCATGCCATAAATCCCAGTCTAGTAGCATTTGTTTAAAATCTTTTGCACTTCAAATTTCAGTAATAATTTTGGACTATTTATCATCCGCGAAATTGCATGCAAGTTATAAAGACCGTGACACTGCAATACAATATTTCCTTTTGACGTTTGGATTTATTTCACCGTGATTTCTGAATAACTACTAATGATGCGCCTTTCTTTAATTGAACAAGTCTTCACAAGGAAAGTTGACTTTATCAAAGTTGGTGTGGCGTGGCAAATGGTCTTCCATCATCGTTTTTGGACAATAATTTATTAAAAAAAAAAACTAGATGTGTCGTAACGCCACGAATGCCCCCGCAGGCGACCAAAATTTCAAATGCCAAATTTAATATACCATTTTTTTGATTGCAGAATAAGTTATAAATCCCTGAAAATTACTCATTTTTTTTAAGTTCGGGAGGCATAACTCTGTAAAAATCTTTGAACTGGAACCAAGTTCAAACTTGACCTGTATTTTCTAATAAATTAACCTTAAATGAAATATCAACTTTACATACATGTATGCATCACTTCAAAAGTTAGAGAGCGGAAACTAAGAATTTCCCATTCTTCCTATGTTCAAGAGGCATAACTCTCTTAAAATAATCGAATCGGAACTAATTTCAAACTTGATCTGTATTTTCTTGTAAATAACCTTCATATGAAATATCAGCTCTATATATATGCATCCCTTCAAAAGTTGGAGAGCGGAAACTAAGAATTTCTAAAAAAAAAATTCAAAGTTCAAGAGGCATAACTCTGTCAAAAATCATTGGACCGGAACAAAATTCGAATTTAACCTGTATATTCCTATGACGCACCCATATATCAAATTTGAGTTGAATGTGTGCAACGGTTGTTGAGATAATGACCGGAAAGTGAATTTCCCATTTTTTTCTAAGTTCAAGAGGCATAACTCTGTCAAAAATCTTCGTACCGAAACCAAATTCGAACTCAACCTGTATATCTATAAAAAACATCTATTTACCAAATTTGAGTTGAATATGTGCAACATTTGTTGAGAAAATGATCGGAAAGTGAATTTCCCATTTTTTTTCTAAGTTCAAGAGGCATAACTCTGTCAAAAACCATCGGACCGGAACCAAATTCGAACTCAACCTGTATATTCATGACACATCCATATATCAAATCTATCGTAATTTATTTATTTTTTTGTCATATACTTTTAATATTTCAACTGAAATTTTCCACTAAATTTTGATTATATTTTTAACCGGGTTTTCCATAGAAAAAATCTGGATGTCCGTCTTACCCGTACAATTTCATCTCAAGCGGACTTTTCTAGAAATGGAAGGGGAACACAGGTAGGAAGGGTAAATGAAAAAAAGAGGATCGTAGAAATACGTTGAATCTGCAGAAGACTACTGGTAATAAGGTCTAGCGAAGGCTGAGGGGGTCTTAGGAAGAGGTCTCTCGCTGAGGTGGCCTGTGATAGGATCGAGGCTCTGTTGATGTAGGAACTCAATTGATGAATTCATCCCTGTGCCTCACCGAGTAAGAAGTGAAAGAAAAAGTGAGCAAGCTCACGTCCCCATGCTCCCTCTTAACTTCACAATGCTACACAGGCTAAATGGCAGAATACGCATTAAATACACAAAATAATTCAATATTCACTCATGTTCCCCTCTCTTGGAGACCTCTGCGAAGAAAATGAACGGAAACTGCAAATAATTAGAATTTTTCGAAGTCCAAGGGTCATGTTTCTGTCAAAAATTGCTCGATCGTACCCAACATCGAACTTGACCTAGATATTATTATGATAAATCTGTGTACTAAATTTCATTTGAGTACGTGCAAACCCTGCGAAGAAAATGAACGAAAACTGCAAATAAATGGATTTTTTTAAGCTCAAGGGGCATAATTCTGTCAAAAATCGCTCGATCGTTTCAAAAATCGAATTTGACCTAGATATTGTTATTATAAATATGTAAACCAAATTTCATTTCAGTATGTGCTACCTCTGCAAAGAAAATGAACGGAAACTGCAAATATTTGGAAGTCCAAGGGGCATAACTGTCGAAAATTGCTTTCCTCTGCGAAGAAAATGAACGGAAACTTAGTGGACATCGGAAACTGCAACGGAAACTTAGTGGACCGATCGACCGACCCACAGAGAGAGAGAGAGAGAGAGACAGAGACAGAGACAGAGAGACAGACGGACAGTAGCAAAGCAATATGCCCTCTCTTCTTCGAAGGGGGACATACATATACACTTCTATTCTTTTGAGCTTATGATTCTTATTCAAATGGACCGAAATTCCCGGAAAAATAATGGAGTCAGAATTTCCTGGTAACATGCACATCTACACATTGTGTTCTACATACACGTAATGACAGAGTTTTACGAAATTTTGTACAGAGGTTTAAGAGGTGTTATGCCGATAAACTGTTCATTTCTATATCAATATATGGCCAGAAATTTAAGTTTAAAAGGGCCGAAATTCCAAGAAAAATAATGGAGTCGGAATTTCCTGGTAATATGCACATTTACAATTGTCTGTGTAGCTGGTGGTGCGCTGACAAAAAAAACCCAAAACAAAACAAAAAAACACCCCAGGACTACATGTAACTGACTGACGAACGTGTCAAAAACAAGTTGATAAAACAAGACTATCAACAGTCTCGTTTGAAGTAATCTTTTTGTAAGTTCTATGGTCCATACAACGACCTTGTCAGCAAATACAATTTTCCACTGGGTTGCATGCTGACTGACGTTTTTCAAACTAATCGTTAAACCTTAACTAATCACCTAATTTCTACGGACTTTTCCGTTTTTCCCGATTACGACAAAGAGCACGCGGCGGGTGTGACCGGTCAGCAGAGGATGGTCACTCCTCCATGGCACCTGATCCTACCTTTATTTTTAGGTCACCTGAGTCACTCAGGTGACCTATTACCACTAGTCTTCGTCCGTTGTCGTGCGTCGTCTATCGTATGTCGTTCGTTAACAATTTTACATTTTAAACTTCTTCTTGAAAAGTACAAGGCCATTTGTTACCATTTTTTGTGTGAAGCATCTCCATGGTTAGAGGAATCGTAATTGTGAAATTCATGTCTCTACCACTCCCAGGGCGTCATAGGTGGGGCCAAATATGCAAAAAAAAAAGCCAAAATTTCAAAAATCTTCATCTCTACTCCCATATATATTTGTTATAAACTAAATGCATGGTTAGAATGTCCATGAAGTCTTCTACCTATATTGTGAAATTCGTGACCCCTGGGACAGGGGTTCAAGCCCTAGGGCGGGACCAATATAGCCATATAGTGAAAATGTATTATATCTTAGAAAATCTTCTTTACTTCCATACATGTGGGGAAAAAACTGAATATATGGTTATGATGTCCATGAACTCCTCTATCTAAATTGTGACATTCATGGCCCCTGGGTCAGGGGTTCTGGCCCTAAGGTGGGCCAATACGGCCATATAGTGTTAATGCATATAATGTTTAAAATCTTCTTCTCTACTCCCACATGTCTGCAAGGAAAACTGAATTCCTAGCTAATTGTATAGACCAGGAAGCATTCTACCAAAATTGTTAATTTCCTGTCCCCCGAGGTAGGGGTTCTGACTCAAGAGTGGGGCCAACATGGTCATATGGTGTTAATGCATTTAATGTTAAAACATTGTTTTTCTTCACTTCTGCTAATACTTAATAAAAACTGACTGCATATTAAGAAAGAAAATAAAGCCATCTACCAAAATTGTAAATTTTATGTCCCCCAAGGTAGGGATTATGAATCTAGGGGGGGACCAAAACAGTCATATAGTGTATAGGGTAGGGGTTCTTACTGCAGGGTGTGGCCAAAATGGTCATATAGTGTTAATGAAATTATACAAAGCTCTTAACTTAAAATGATTCATAAAAAATTGGTTATGAATTTCGGATAATTGATGAAGATTTAAGACTCTTACATGTACATGTATAATAAGGATTAAAAGATACTTTTATCATTTAAATTGATGTAATCATAAATCAATTCAATTTTACATGTGAATAATATTACATTCATTTTCTTCATTTTTCAATCCCAACTTTGTTATCTTTGTAATTAAGATCTGATTATCATCAAAACATCTCACCAATTTACAAGTTTTGTTTTTACAGTAGTTTTATTTAGAAATTCCCATTTCACAGTTAAGACGAATTGGGAACACACCGTTATATCTCTCTAACCTACATACATTTATTAAGTAAACTGGGAGTTTCTCTTGTACTATTATGTACACGGTATGAAGCTGAAATGTTTTAGAGAATAGAACGAAACAGATATCTACATAAAATTTGAAAACTAAAACGTTGTTAAAATTTTTATTTTTGTGCCTGTTTTGATCTATCAAACTTAAAAGGGAGCAAAAGCCGTGCGACAGTCCAATTACCATAAATTTATTTGGGGTATTTTTACAAAAGTCTTTTGTCACTTCAAAACCAGTATGAACATTTTTTTCATATAGGACACATCAGATTATATACTGTAGTTTTATTTATATTCGTTTAACACAGAATATCTTTGTCGAGTCCATCCTTTAAAATATATTGTTCATCGAAGTCAAGAACATGGCCATAAATTGTATTAAAATGGATCGAGTAGTGTACACGATTCTTCAAACTGTGTAATATTTTATTAAATCCACGACATTTGATGCTTTCGAATATAAACGAAACATGTACCCATTAATACAGACAGATTACTGATACGGGTTTGATATAAACATGTAACATGTATCAATTAATTTTGATTATGTTCTCATCGGAAATCAGCATTTAACACCACCAACCAAACCCTGTATAAAAGGTGTGAAAAGTAATTACTATAGAACAGTCATTCAAACATATAATGTAAATAAATTCGTCAACACTATATTAATTAGCAACATTATCCTAGATTTTCATAATTAACAGGTGATTCATTATGGGCGGTGTAGAAACGAGGTGTATAACTATCCGTATGGCAGGAGGTCGGTTTGATTTTTTAAAAATATATCTATATTAATATAGCTGCTCATAGCGAAGAAATAAGATATGTAAAACACAGATATTCACTATATTGGAGGGTCACCTCCGCCCCGGCCGAGGTTTGAACTTTGGACGTACGGAACTCACCCTCCTAGAAGTAGGCAGCAAGTGCGCTATAACCACTCGGCCACCCAAGCGGTCCAAAAACCTTGCTTTCGTCGCAGCCTAGACACACCGTTGCACATTACACGGTATTTGAGACAGAGGTGAAAATTAATACAGTTAAACTCCAATTTGAGAAATCGCTACGATCCTCTCAAATTTACGTTTAACTGTATTTCTAACTTCATCAAATTAAACATTTTGCTCGAGAATAAATTTAGTCTACATCTACTCTAGTTATTTAATATATCGCTACCCGCATGCGATGTTAATTCCTCACATTTGCATGTACATATCAAAATATAGAGGCCTGAAAGATCTAGTTTTTATGAAAGATAGAAAAAGAAAGGTGAGAGAAACTTACAACAGGAAGTATTTCCTGTATAGTTTTTGTACCTTATAGTCGGAACATAAACCCTTAAAAAATGTTGACCACATCCTGATGTCAATGATACCAAGGTATCAAAGGTACTTGACAGATTAACTCTACATATATAACAATGTGACGAATCATGTTTATTTTTGTGATACATCGTGGGGCTTTAGGAGTCTTTCACTTTTTATCGAAGCTCATATTTTCATTACAAATTTACTGGTATTATACATGTACATTGTAACTGCTTTCTTATTTCACTTTATTCGGGTTTTAATCTCTACACACTGTCTAAAGTAGATGTTTTTCCTATCAAAAATAATATTTTGATTATGTAATTGAAACTCCGTGTCTTCAATGTGAACTTGAGTGCCTGCGTTCAGTACTTTCAAATATTTAAAAAGAAATCATTTTCAGTATATAGTAAAAACAAACATTTCTTGGAGTAGATGGAATGTAATTATTTTGTAGATCTTGTCTTTTAAAGGTATTCGTGATGTCTAGATACATGACTGGTTTGCCAAGGGACAAGCCCTCCACTGTCATTCAAAACCCAATATTTCAAATAAAAACAGTAACAGTCTAGAACTCCACCCTTAACCATACACATTCATGTTGCTTATTTCAAAATACATTCAGTTATATATAAGGACAGTACACTTACCTTATCCCCAACCATTCTTTTTGGTAAAATATCTTGCAATGGTTGACATACATTGAGTATTGTGGACGGTAAGTGGTTTGAATTCATCCCAAGCTCCTCACATTAGCCGAAACAAATGAGATGTCCAGAAAGAAACCTCTTGAGTTCTTGTGCCATATTTTTGTTTACAAATTATTCATATTGGTTAAACCTTGGTCTTATCATGTTTTCTCTATTTGCATGTTAACGTGAACGCGATTTGACACATCTCAATTTGTTTTAAAACAGCGATCCGTATGTAAATATGCACATCGCATGAGCCTAATTTACATAAACCCTTCTTCAATACCAACGGTATTGCAAGTTTTTTTTTTTTATTTCGCCCGACTCTTTACAAGTGACATTCAAATTTTGCCTGACCATTTAATCTACATTAAAAACAGTTTTACCATCAAAAATGGAAAAAGCAGAATGTAAAAATGATAACTGTTACATCAAATTCAAACTGAGTTAATCAAACTTTAAATTGGTTAAATGGTTGGACCCCTTTGGATAAAAACCATAATTAAAAACCATAATTTTTCAAACTGCTAATGTTTTGTTGCAACGAAGGGTAGTTAGCTATTTGTGTAAAGATCTTCCTTTACACACTTTTTAAATGAATCAAGTATCATGAAATACTTTTGATTTAGTTATAATACCTTTAATGTGTATTTTTTAAAAAAAAATCAAAATGTTACTGTTGTTAGGTCACCTGAGCTGAAAGCTCAAGTGAGGTTTTCTCATCCACTGTTGTCTGGCGTCCGCCTATAAACTTTTTTTTATTTTCGACCAATTTCATCTTAACTTGGATCAAAGCAGATTGGTTGACGGAGATTCAAGTTTGTTAAAATAAAAGGCCAAGCTCTCTTTCAAGGAAAGATAATTTGAAATTAGAGTTGTATTTTAACGAAGTTTTAAATATAGAATAATCTTTCAAAATATTTTTCTACAACAACATTTGGCCTAAAAGGTGAAACTTGTGTTCAAAAATCCTAATGTAGTGCAGATTTAAATTTGTTCAAATCACGATACCCGGGGTAGGATGGGGCTACAATGGGGACAATGTTTGTTTTACATACGAATAAATTGAGCAAAACTTTGAAAATCTTCTTCTCCAAAAAGAATTTGGCCAGAATAGCTAAAATTTGTGTAGAAGCATTCTTAGGTAGTTTGTTCTAATATGATCCTTGGGGTATGTTTGGGCCACAAAGGGGTTGAATTTTCACATTGGGAGAAATGAAGAAAATATTTTCAACAAGAGGCCCATGGGCCACATCGCTCACCTGAACAACAGTTTCTTGTAACATTCTATTTCGTAGCATAATATGCTATTTCTATTTTAAACTTTGAACTCTTCTTGGGGCCCTAGTATTAGTCCAGTGGTCCCAGCTTTATTAATTTAGAATCTACATTATTTTAGGATGCTTGCATAGTAATCTCCTAAACTGTTGCATTGTAGTTCTTAAAAGAAAATTTTTAAACATTTTGCTATATATGTTAATCTTTGAATCCCTTCTGGGGCCCCAGTTTTAGGCTGGTGGTCCCGATTTTTACAATTTAGAATCTTCACTATATATACGAGCTTTTGTGTTAATATTGGCATTTCTTGTGCAGTGGTTCTTAAGAAAATTTTTAAACATTTTCCCTATG
The DNA here is from genome assembly GCA_033439105.1 of Magallana nippona. Taxonomy (NCBI): domain Eukaryota; kingdom Metazoa; phylum Mollusca; class Bivalvia; order Ostreida; family Ostreidae; genus Magallana; species Magallana nippona. The sequence goes on from CM065922.1 coordinate 19,770,509, forward strand.
TGTTTCTATGTTAAACTTTGAACCCCCTTCCGGGCCCCAGTTTTGGTCACGGTTTTTACAATTTAGAATCTTCACTATATATGCAAGCTTTTGTGTAAATATTGACACTTCTGGTGCAGTGGTTCTTGAGAAGAAGATTTTTAGAATATTCACTCTATATATTAAAGGCCGGAACGGCCACAATTGCGTCGAGCTGACAATTTCTTTAATATAGATATCATTAATTTGAATTACTGTACCAATAGTCGTATATCAAATAATATCAGAATAAAAACGTAAATGAATTATGTTTTGTCTAACTAAATTCGTGCATATGCAACTGCTGCTTTAAAAAGAAACCAAATAAATATATTTTTATATGCAATTTTAACATCACCATGTGAATGTATACTCAGTATATTTCCTTATAAAATACGTAGTGATGCATTTGTAATACAATAACTCATCATGGTTACAAAAATCGAAGAAATTTCAAAGTTCAAAAACAAATTATTTTCTTTCTGCTTTAAACAGTCTTTGAACAAATTTCACAGTTTCATAATTTGAATACGAGGATACAACACATTAACAATGTTTCCCTAATTATAGAGCGGTAGTTAAATCATTTTGTCGAAAAATCTATCAATACGGAAATGTTTCCAGAAACTAATGTTAACTAATGTTATTGTGAGTTTCCTCTATTATATACCTCAGTGATGTTTAGCGTGCCTCTGTTTACTATGCAATTTCAGCGCGTGCTACTACGTAAACAGAAATACCGCGATACCATAGAACCGCGATATCATAGGAAACAAGTATATAATAAAACATACTTTTATTTATTTCAATTCTCGTTTGAAACAAGATAACCTATGGTAAGGTTGTTTACAAAAAAATCCACACCACGTGCGTTGATCTGCCGTATAATGCTCAACAAAACTAGCTGCAATATTGCAACAAAATCACAATATACATTTATCGCTTACATTCATTTTGGAGACCGTGCCCGATAACAAATAAATTTACATATTAATTTTTTTTATCGGGCACGGACTCCAAATAAACTGTAAGCGATAAACTAAAATAATATTTAGTGAATTTTTACACCTTATCGTATTTATCCGCTTTTTCTTGATTAAGCAAACTTTACTTATGAAATGAGTTGTCAATAATCAGGGAGAAACAGTTGGTTTTTGTGCACAATTTAGTTGAATAAATGGAACAAAAATCTTGTAAATAATTTTCTATGTATTTCTATGCTAAACTTTGAACCCCGCCTGGGGCCCCAGTTTTGGTTCGGGAGTTAGGATTTTTACAATTTAGAATCCTCACTATATATACAAGCTTTTGTGTAAATATTAGCATTTCTGGTGCGGTGGTTCTTCCAATGTATATCTATGTTAAACTTTGAACCCCACTGGGGCCCCAGTTTTGGTCCGAGGGTAACGATTTTTACAATTTAGAATCTTCACTATATATACAACCTTTTATTTAAATATTGGCATTTCTGGTGCAGTGGTTCTTGAGAAGAAGGTTTTTAAAGACACACACCTTATACTCACTGTTTCGCAATTATCTCCCTTTTAAAAAGGGTTGTGCCCTTTATTTTAACAATTTATAATCCCCTTTCCTTTCTATAATATTGTACCAAGTTTGGTTAAATTTGGCCCAGTGGTTTTAGAGATGTCGAAAATGTAAAAATTTTACAGACGGACGGACGACGGACAACGGGTGATCAGAAAAGCTCACTTGAACCTTCGGTTCAGGTGAGCTAAAAACTGAAACAAAAGTAGAGTATGAATAATTTATATAGAATACGTAGGGAAAAATCTTTTCAAGCAAGATCTACTTAACTAAGTGTCAAGATATTTGTATTTGTATTTGATACCATACAGCTGATTTTACAGCTGATTTGATCAAAGTTATGACTTTAATTTGTTTTTCTTTGTTCTCTTATTTCATTGACCAGAGCTATATTTAGTTAAAGGGTACCTGCAGCCCATCCCATATGAATCTTATGTCATAGAATTTAATGCAAAAAACCGAAACTGATGCAAAAATAACGGAGTAACGCCGCTACAAAGTGGCTATTTTTACCTGCTTTAAGAAATCCAATCAAGAGAAAATAGAATTAAGCGATAACGAGGCTTCAGCAGAAGTGACGTCACGAGATCAACAGGAAAATTATGAAAGATAAAAAATAAATGTTATATGAAATTCCATTATCGTATCTAGAACCACGTACCTAAAAGAATACGAGACAGACTTCATCAGCTGTTCATGGACTTGAGCTATGATCCGTTTTGAATCCTGTGGTTTTTTTTCATATGCATGTTATTTTGATTGCTTATGGTCCCAAATTAATATAAGAATAATGTTTTGATTGATTATCATTTTGCTGGGAATTCATATGCAAAGTTGTTAAATATTTGACTAATTTCACGAAGCAAACAATTTTCCGAAATCGACATTTTTGTACGATAAAATACCGGTTTAACTCAAACAACAGTATAATATAGTCATCCAGGGTTGATAAGGAAATAAAATACAAAAACAATTTATTTATCGATAATGCAAGAAAACGAACAGTTTTCCGCCGAATTTCTTGTTTCTCCTACAGCGGCGTTGACCTCGTGACGTCACAGTTCATCTCGCGCCAAATCGGCTTGATTAAAAAATCGTTCAGATGTGAAATCGGGTTTTCCCCAATATCTCGAAAAGTACATATGCGATCGCAGTAAAATTTTCAGTATGATCTTTTTTCACATAGATCTCCATAATATCAAAAATTGACCGGCATTGCAGGTACCCTTTTAGGCAAGATTGGAAATAAACATCATGGACAATTAAGGGCCATGCAATTTTTGTTAAAAATTAATCCACTGTCAGATGCAAAATTGTTATAAAAGTTAAGAAAAGCATTGTGTTATTTGACCAAAAAACCCAATAAAAACTGCTAGCATCCATGTGATAAGAAATTTTCAAATCACTAGCAAGATGTCTAAGGTCTTAATGTATACACGCTCTTGTCTTCATATATATCTTTTTGATTCTTTGTTCCTACATTTATAAATATTTTTATCGTTGACCACATTAACGCTTATGTTTGATTCGTTAATCTTAGATGCTTCACTGAAAATAACGAAAAATTACAACTAAGTCCTACTACTGGTTTTTCGTTTCTGACAAATTTGGAACATCTGTCATTTGCTTTCGTATCAAACGGTTTTGCATGCATCAATTTGGTTTGATTTATATCTCAATTATTTTCTCATATCAAGACCCTTTTTAAATTATCCTTGATAATGATGTTTTATTTGAACATATTTCATCGGGGTTTTTTTCAGAATGATAAACAACATAGAATGTAGCGACATATATTGATGGTAGCAAAACCGACATTGTAATAACAATCCCATCACGCATCAATCTAGTATCATGAAAGCTGGTTTTTCTCTTTCGTTGTGCCTATTATTCGAATCTAATGGATCTCTTTCTGGCTTTAAAATTCAGGGATTTCATTCCTAAACAACACGATGGCGTGTTTAAATATACCAAACATTAATATATTTATTGATTAGCTGCGTTGTCGCCGATACACTGCTTAAATCCTTTGTAGTCAGTTTGTTTTTATCATCATCTAAACTTATTTCATCAAGGAAAGCTTTATGCTATTTTGGTTTATAACCTTAAGAAGTTCAACCAGAAAAATGAGTGATACCGACTGTTCTGGAATATCGTTTTTCTGAAGTATACTCTGCCAACATCTAGTTGTGTAGAGACTTTTACTACACATCCATGATATGTAGCTAAAACGTTACATGTACTTGGTTTGCCGATGGTATGTCCAAAGTTCTCTATCCATTCTGAATACTATTTCATGTGTCTAATCTAAGTCTTGACAGATGCCATAATTAGTCTTTTCAAAATTTCCCTCACATTACCTACAATGCAACGCCATACCTCATAACATTGGTCCAATAGAACGATGTTTTTTATGAGCTTGTTAATTTGAAGAAACTCACCAAACATTATCAGAATTTGCATACTTCCATTATTTAAATGTAAAAAGGAGAATTTAATATTACACATTTTAAAATTGCCCAAAAACCACAGTCCATTTTACAGATTATCAATTTTCCCTAAACCATGGCTCAGATAATGGCCCCCTTGAGACAAATAAAGTCAGCTACACTTGTCTTTGATGTTCTAATTAGCTCCAAAGAATTTAACATTGACAAACAAATATTTTGCACTGTGAGTTGATAATATATTTATAAAATATATATTTGGTTATGAAATAAGGACAAAAAACCTGGATGTAGTTAAACATAATTATATTTTTAAATAGTGTTTGCACCTAACATTTTTTGTAAGGATTACCTTCCTTTCTTTTTCAAACTGCGTGTACAATACATAGGACAAGGGAAATGAAAATGAAATCTTGTCTGATCTTTAGTTAATAAAAATTGCAGGTGCACATCTTTAGATGGTGTTTAATATATGTACAAATTTTCATAATATTCCATGCCAACGGAAAAGTTTATAGGGGGACAAAATTGTGTCTACATACTGTTGGAGAGGGTGGTTCCAATATATCCCCCAAACTTCGTTTGCTGTGGTATAAAGAGGCTTTTACTCTCATTGTATTTAACATGTTTTTAGATTGTCTACAAAAATCTGAAAGAATACAGATGGAAAAAAAATCCACTATATGACCAATAGATACTATAAAAATATAACATCAGTTTCGTAGTCCATATCTAGAGAACTTGAAATCAAACTGTATATTTTTAATCTTGATTTATTTAATAAATTGATAATTTACAACACAAACAAGAAGAAAATACTTCTAAAGAATAAATGGATAATCAATATCAAACCAAAAGATTCATAGCTTAACAAAACACAGAGACCCTGAAACTAGGACTGTTTGACAAATTTGTTTGATACTCTTTTTATCTTGCACATGTACTATACATATGTACATGTAGTTTGATGTTTAAATGCTAGTCTGATGTATAAATGATGAGAAAATTTTAAACATTTTTTTTTTTAAATATAGGGCCTCGATCATGAATTTTACATTTTATATTTCCTTCCTCACATATGCTACAAATGAGTTTTGCGTATTAACATAAATGTTGTTTATGAGAAGATGCTGAACGATTTCAAAAGTTAAATACCAGCGCTAGCACGTGATACACTACGCACGTTAACAGACATGCACGGAGAGAAATAGAACACCAGTGTGACGCAGGTGTCCAAGACTTCGCTGCAAGTTTTCTCAAGTTTGAGTAAACACACTGTCAAATAATAAAGTTAACACTCTTCAAACCTTTTTAAGAACGCGTTATAAATGCGCAAGATAGTGCTCGTCTTACAGATTTTTTTTTACATCCTTTCAACTCGTGATTTATATACAATTCGTATCATCTTTATGTCCATGCATTTTGAGTGCAAATTTGGCCTTAGATTTTTTTATCTGAATAATTTTGTTCCACGAATGTTTACAGAAGGTGATGCTTCATTGATTATTTAAGCCCCCTTTGGACGAATGAATGTCCGTCACGAAGAGTGCTTACTTAATCATTAATGATGCCCGAAATTGGTCAACATTAATTTTGTTACATTTAAAAATATATATATAACCAATCTAAAATATGTTTTGGAAAACAATCCTGGTTCAACGTAGAATTTACAAGTTCTGGTTTGCATTCATTCTATCTGCTATGTATCTTGTTATCCAAAAATTTCATAATAACAGTCAAGGGAATACCATTTCAGATGTTCCAGCCTTATTTTTTTTTTTACTAAACGTTGCAATATGAGTCTGTAATTTGCGTGTTTTGATTGATGGCTATTATGACATTGTTTTGGAGTCGTTAACGTGTACGCCAAAGTAAATGTCAACGAATCGAATGCACATTATTGAAATTGTCAGATACAATGTATTCTTGCGATATGATTTTTAGAACTGGCTACACGTGTAATATTTTAATTGCTAACTTTTCGTCCGTATTGAGTTTCACAGTGGGATATTTTATCTTGAAGTTTTCCCTGGGCTTATTCATAGTAGTTTGACGAGCGTCTAATATATACGTTTGCCTTCAGACCGATACCATTAACAACTCATCAGTCGGGAGAACAAGAAGTTTCTTCTAATAACCTGCCACGGGCAGTCACAATACACTGATTAAAATAAATACTTTACGGGTTGACAGAGGAAAAAAAAATTCCGATGCATATTCGTATCACATATGTCTAGGACATGTTGTCTATAAAACACGCTTATTGCCATGAAGATTCGTTGATGGGAGTCTATTCAGGACCTGATCAGTAATTCCATGATGATTCGCATTTGAGTTTCAAGTCATGCTTGCAGTGACAACCTCGGAGCAACTGTCAGAGATTTGAGCTGAAATTGGCATTTGGCAAATCAAATTAATGAACACATCGCATTAGATTTTTCCTTCGATCTCTTGGGCGTCAATGTAGCGGAAAACAAATTTTGCATCGTATGCCCAACGGAGTTCTGCACAATTTTACGAACCGCGTTTGGTTTTTTCCACCTAACACGTTTCCGTATATACATTCTCGTTATTAATTTCTTTAATGAGATTCCGTGTATACCCAACTGATTAATTTGTTCTGTGAGATCTAGAAAGTGCTGTTCTCTCAAGGCTAAGCCTATTTGGTATTTGGCTTTAGATATAATACGTTACAAAATTGACAATTCGATTATATCTATATAAAGCCATAGAAGAAGAGACGCCGTTTCATCTCATGAGATTTTCCTTATGTGCACACAATTGTAAACAAGACCAACAAATTTCATATTTTATATCTATTATCAACTGTTGTACACATAGTCTGGGTATTTGCTTCTGTTTTGAATTTTTTTTTTCTGAACACTACCGATAATAATTAGAAAAATAATTGTCACAAATGATAATAGAACTATATAATAAGTGATTTGTTACAGCCAAGTGGCTCATATGACGTAATTGTCTTTACGATTGTCCAAGAATTATGATGGCTGAAAGCATCAGCGGGTCACCTGCACTCACCGGGTCTCAACCTCGATGGAATAGGGTGTCAAAACTGTTAAAGAAAATAGATCAAATAGAAAGACTAATTAGTCAAAGTCGGAAGCAAAGTGGTCGTGACGTATGCAGCTAGGTGGTAATTTTTCCCGGTTAATAATCTTGGACGTCATTCCGAGAAATAATGAAAGGGTATCCCTCAGAAATTTCCCCCATGTTTTACTGGGAATGCATTGGTTGTTTCATTCTTCAGTCTTTTGGTCTTCATTGGAATAAAACATTTAATTAAAGTCTGAGTTATTTCTAGTCTTTTAGCTTAACCAAAAACATTTTCATTAGAATTGGAAAAATAAAAGAATAACAAAGTAAAAAAGAAAATAAAAACACCTCTGTCCTGATAACAGTTACATTAAGGTAAATATGCAAAATACAATGCCCTGTACTAATTTCCCGTAAATCCTATAGCTAATGATTACACTTATGTATTGAGAGATCGATTGATTAAAAATAGTCTAAATGAAAACTGTACTTTGATAAAGGTACTAAAGTTTTAACTTTGAAACACTATGTGCTATCGCAAGCCAAATTAAAAAAACCCCACATATACTACAAGATCGATAAACATAACATAATTTCTGCAATGTCGACGTACAGACACCGAATTCATTTGACACGAATGGATTATATCTTACACGATATTGTAATATCACTCTCTTTGTCCTCTATGCTTTTCTCGGGGGTTGCAGCGTTCGTAAGTAATTTACATATATATAATCGTTAAATGATACCGATTAGACTAGTAACTAGTCTACATGGCAGGCACGAAGCAACATTCATTCTGGAAACTAACATTTTTATTAAATAAACATGTGGGGAAATATTGTTTAAGCGAATTGACTTCTCAAATTTTCGGTTATTTGGGAAGTTCACATGTAGATCATATATTTGATACTTGACAATTCCCCCCAGCTCAGGATTAGGATTTTGAGATAAATAACAATGTTTTTAAAACAATCCCAAAAAGAAGAAAGGGAAGCCTTTGAATTTATTGAATTTATGAATTTCTATCCTTTCAAGTCCTTAGGTGGGTCCCTTCTCATACAACACACAACGTCATAATCAGGGAGGGAATATAAAAATGTTCACAAACTGCAATGGTGAGATGAATAAAATTTTATGATTCCTGTTGTGACTGTGAAATAACACATAAAATAATGCAATAGTAAAGCATCAACACTATTGTAAAAAGTTTTATATTTGCGAACATGCTTGGTTTAATAAATAAATGTTCGTTGCCAATTCAACGTCCTTTAGAAAAACAAATACGATTAAATTTAATCTAATTAAGTTTTTTGGTCACTGAAAATAAGTAACCTTGCGAACGACTACTTATTTCCTTTCTTTAACGGGAATAAGCGATACTTTGAATACTTAAGTTCTACTGTTAGCGTTGCTGTGGTCTTTTTATAAAATGTGTTTTAAAATGCCTCAAAATTCTATGGTAGTCAAAAATAAAGGGAAAAAATCGAATCTTTCTGAGGTGTGCCCCAGCTCTTATATAATGAAACCGTAACCGTAGAATCCATGCTATATTTGATCATAGCTTACTGTATTCTGAGACCGCAATGCTAAATAAACGCTGTGAATATCATTTTTTTTTTTTTAAGTTTTCACGTTAGTATATCTTAACAATGATCCTGAAAGGATGATAAATTTATCGATGAATTTATATATTATTCGCTGGCGACCTCGTTTTGCGAGTAACGAATATGTATAAAATCTTATTTAAACACGATGAGATAGAATTTTGAAATTTTAACACTTTTTTCTTTAACTGAAAGTAAAAAAATCCATACAATTAAACAAGAAAGCCCCCTAATATCCTCATTGGGACCATTTGGCTACAACATAAAGGTTGCTTGTTCAGAACATATACTTTTTTAGTATTGCTTTTCGAAATAGTACTCCTTTTCGAGACATAAAAGATCAATGCTTTTGCCATTTGACCTCCTTTTAACACTTATTATATAACTCTATTTTGTGTTGTATAAAGTTATAAAGATAAAAATCTAGAATTTAAATATCCCAGATCTGTTACATATATATCTCATATAAATTTGACAATCAAAATTGGAAATGGAAAACATTACACTCAGGCATATTGTGTATTTTTTCGTGATCAAAATTTTGAAGAAAAAAATGCTAGTTAAACACCAGATTATAAATATGTACAAAATTACTACATATACATTTAATGGTCTTTCCGCGCCCATGCGCAGTGGTGTTGAAAACGTATGTTTCGTTCAAATAAACCAGAAACACAAAGATTTCAAATACTATGGGAATGAGCGTTTTTTCGCAGAAATACTCGGTATTTGTTTTTTAATTTAAAAGTTCATTGTTGTTATTATCAAATTTTAATATACATAACACATTTGCGAACTTAATGTCATATAAAAATGTTAGTCCAGATACGCGATATGCACCTTTAAAAATAGAAATCAAACAGATGCATGAAGATTATGATTTAAGAATTATAAATTTAAGTAAGGGGCGTAATAATATTTAGAGTTTGATAAGATAATAGTCATTCAAAGAGTTTTATTGTTTTACTCCATGTAATTATTTATTATTAATAATTCATGTCATTTATTTAATGTCACGCAAAGAGAGTAACATCTATCCGCCTGGATCAGTTCCTTTTGACGCCGAGAGATTCTGTTTTGATTCATTTCAGTTCGTCTAACACAAGTTGCACATTTTTTTATTTCATTGATATCCACTAGTCTGATCCTTGTATCGATGCAGTATCTTTGTCCCTTGGGGTCAAAACGCAACGATAGGATAATAATGGTATCTAGTACAAACACAGTTGATTCGCATTGCTCCTAGTGATTGGTATTGCATCGTTTTATGTTGTTTTATCGAACTGCCAAGTATATAAAACGTTGACGATGGGGGAAATACTATAAAACGATGGTTTGCTGAAATTGCCTTAAATTAATCTAAAATGTACTCTCTTCTCAGATTTAATGGGGTGAATGAAAACAGTTATTTCAATTTAACTGATGATTCCGCCAAGCACTGCTTAGAAATATATTTACAGAAAGGGGTTATTTTTTCAATATCAATTCTTGTGCTTTCTCGTTTAGGACAGAAAATTTAAACACTGCATCTTTATTGTAAACGTTTTAAAAGTATTTCTGTAATACAATGATGATATCCTCTTCGATATTCGATGGTCATATAAACAGGAAGTATAATGAACACGAAAGGTACTAAAAGGCACAGAGTATTTTGTGTTTCTTTCATTTGCTTTGATAATAAGCAACCATGGAGTTAGATGCATATCTGAAGTTCTATGGGGAAAACTCGGGTTGACATACCATGCAATATTTCCTCACAATCAAAAACTAATTATAATTGTTTTGGACAGATCAGTGGAAATACTTAAGACCATAAAAATCTTCAGACACTTTACCACTGATGGTATTGCTTTACTTTTCTCAGACTATTCTCTGTAAGACGTTAACACCAGAAAGTGAAATATGTTAAATTCAAATACAGATCGAAAGTCGACATTTTACATATTATAAACCAACTACACAACTCCCCTTCACGGAACTGGTGATTGTGTATATTTTACAAAATGTCGAAAGTTAGCGCCGTGGATTGCAAGTTTTTCGCATGTGAGGCACTTTAGCTCTACAGCCTGGCAACCCGAATTATCAGTAGATCTACAGATCTGCAGCTACCCTGCTTTGTGCACTTGGTGATCACATATACTCTGTCCTAAGATATCCGTGCAGCACGTTATGTTTAACTAATTGATAATGATAAACACTTCAGTGGTCAAACAATGTCCATGTCTAGTCTTATCTAATATTAAAAATTAAAAAAACACTTTCACCAATCCTCAAAATCCTAATCCGTGTGTGTGTTTGTGTGTTGGGGGGGGGGGGGGGGGGGGAGTGTTAATGCAATGTTGTAAAATTTTAAAGTAGTTTTAGAATACTACTGATCAGGGTTTTTTTATTTAAACATTTAAACACTTTAATCAGTGGAATTAAAATGATTAATTCATTATGATTATGAGTATCTTTGGGAAAAAAAACCCTCCCCCTCCCCCGGTTCCAACGCGTTTGGTACGTAACAATGCTTTTCAAATGACAGGTGTCGAGAACTAATCATGACATAATTTCGTTATGCAAGTTCAATGTTCTTGTTACGAACGCATTTTAGACAAAATGCGCATTCTTTTATCATAAAATTTAATGACAAAAATTGTTTTTAAAGGTTTTTTTTTTCAAGATTAATATATAATGGTCATGGCACTTTATTGTTGGTATCCGTGCAGTTGTGACTTCTGCATATAGTTTTTAAATTATTATATTATACGGAATGACCGTTGGAGTTAGCACAGCATTATAATGATTTACCAATCTCCGAGTTATCATCTCGACCCTACATTTTGCCAACTTGTACCCACTCCACGCTAAAACGCGTACACATAAACAACAAACAACTTACCTCTTATTCTGAATTATTTCAAACATATGTCATGTCAACATATTTTGGTAATTGGTACACTTGAATACAAACTAAGCCTTCGTAAAACTTTTGTTGATTTACAATTTTTTTTTTAAATCGAAAATTTACCTTTGAAACTTTGGCGGTATTAGTTCCCCCATGGTCTATTGATTTACATAAAACTCGAGTTTAAACAATTTATGCACAGATCAGTGTTCATTTGCATTGATAAGTCAGTGTGCTTTCCATTTCGTCTCATTTGAGTTTTGTATTTAATCCATTCCAACTTGCTCTAATTTGATTAAATTTGCCGACTGTGGAAAAATCAAATTAAAGATAGACAGCTCATCTTTTTTAGATTCAATTCTTTTATTAGTCTCTTTCAAGGTATTTACATACAGATCTATTGCGGATAGATTTCCCCCTTTTATTGAACTTGACTAATGACAGCGTCATTCACACCACACTAAAGTCTACTTTTGGGACAGGATTTAGACAAGTTTTTTTCAGAATGATTAATGAATGATTCATGATGTAAATTGACTGCACTGAAACTATTAGTTTGATTGCATGTACATGTGAGTGTATGCACTAATATTAAGAGAAAAACAACTGTGTCGTCGATATTACAAATTGCAAGTTTTTCCAAATTTTCCAATATGCTTTTCATTCTAAATCTGCAATACTCATTTTGTCAGAGATAAAAAGATGAATATTTTGATTCGAGTATCTTGACGGGTAAAACGTTACACCCTACCTGTATGTTGATAAATAATTAATAAAACCTTTTGGGGTCTACGATCGTTTGCGCCTCCATTTATCTTCCTATTCTCCTTTTCCAATATAACGAAATACTGAGTTTATACAAATGAAAATAAAAACAAACACTATTTTGAGCAGAGGGATACATTCATCTTGATAGTGCTGTTTTGGTTAATATTTTATAATCAAAATAGAGCAGTTCTCGAGGGCAAATCCAAATGTTAACTTAAAACAGTTATGTAATATTGTGTCGGTTTTTTGTGAAATTATTGATTTAGTAATTGTTCCCCATCTGAAGTATTCGAAGAAAATGACAGAGATACCGCCGACCTAACAGTAAGCCATAAACAAGCCATCCATCATATCTCTGGGTTTTATAATTCCCAAAACTAAATGAACTAATTCAATTGTGAACTAGTAGATGATAAGACGCATTACATCACTGCGCTTTTATAGTGCTTGGGCATTACAAAATTACATTAATAATTGGGACATAGAAAGAGAGAGAGAGAGAGATAGGTCAGATAATGTAAACCGTGAAATGATCTTTTATATTACATTGAAATAAAAGTAAGTCAATAAGAATATATATTACGGTGAAATTTAAAATTATATTTTCAAAAATAATCTACACTTAGTATGTAATACATAGCCCAACATTCCTTGTGTTAAAAAACTAAACTGATTTCTGAAATGTCATGAAGTTTAAGGTGATGACAATTATTTAAATTCCTAATCTCATGATAAAATTAAGATACAAAAACAACTCTGCAATCTAGTATAAACATGAGGCGTTCACTTCAAATGCGTAAACTATTGGAGAAAATGAAGAGGCTGGTTAAATCGCCTCTTTCCGGAATACATTCTAAACGTTAAAGTGCAATTCATCTAGTAACAAACAACATACTTCCTGAAATAGATGTCCAATAATTAAAATGTACTAGTGACCATCTATCCAGAGGCGTTTTCACTATTAATATCTGGCTTTCAAATGACAAATACCCCCGTCTCCACTGTTCCAACTATCCTATACAGTTTAGTTAAAAAGAATCTTATTTATTGCCAAGATATTTCATTTCCGTTGTGAAGAAAAGTTACTTTTATGTTATTTTTTATCTTTACAAAAAAAAACCATGGTTTTTTTATATATCTTTTTGGATTGAAGGGATTGAAGGGTTTCCAAATTTTTGTTTACTAGTATACTGTAACATGCAATAGACTTAATGAAATGACGTACTTTGTAACAACGAACACAGACGCATTTTCATTGTTTAAAAAAGCTGTCATATGCATATATATAGAGGATATCTATATTGTGCTTTATCCAACGAGTTAAAATGGTGTATATACTCGCGAGACTTGCCGAGTGAATATAACCATTTCAACGAGTTGGATAAAGCAAATATAAAATCACACAATTATAGATGTTCTATTTATCTCATACAATTTGATTTATATTATGAAGCTTTTGAGACAGCCCCTAATATGACCCGAATTGATTTTTTTCAAAGATTAAACGATGCTGCAACGTTTTGTTATGCGGTTATTGTGACCTTGCGCAATACAATTTAGTACGTCATTTCGGAGATAAATATAACTGTTTTAATGTAAAGTTTCACTGAAATAAACCTTGAAATAATTTTTTATCTCTAAATAATTCTTCTTAGAGCTTGATCACTAAATTAAATGGAAATACTGATCAGAAGACTTGGATAATCAGGTTTGTTGACATACACAAAGTTGCGAATGTTCGTTAGTTTGAATTGACTCGAACGAGGAACAGTTGTTGATGTTTTATAAAACGAACACTAGCCTACTGATTCGATGTTGAAAATATTGAATAAGGATGCTTACTCCTGGTGAAATAAAAGTCTTGGGAGACATTATTTCGGTAAGTTCTTGTATAGAAACGCAACCAAAGCGTTCTGTTTTCATATTGCGTCGTCAGAATGAACTCTTTGATAGCTAACGTGATTTGCAGTTTTAAACTCCACAGTTATTGTTTTCCTTTATATTTGTAATTCAAATCTTCGACAAAATCCATTTTAAATCAATTTTTGGTAGTAGATATAGCTTATATGGAAAATACTAGAAAGTCTTCGATAAAAGGTCTCTGAAGCGTTGAAGCGAGGGGCTGTGTCAAAAATAGTTCGGACCGGAAGTATTTGATAAAGCATCACCCGTTTGATAAAGCAAAGGTTTATCACACGGGTAGTATACACCACACGTATGAGAAAAAAAGTATTAATTTGTAAAATCTTTTAAATATTTTCCCACTACCTCAAATAAAAGAAAATGAAAAGAAATTCATTATCCTCTAGCGTGAGAATTCTCAACTCAACAAAACTTCTATGAAAAAGTATATTATCTAAAAATCAAATTGTCTGCTAAAATCGTAAATTAGATTTGATAAAGAATACATTTCAAGCCGGGCGTTTTTTCATATGAACAAAAAGATAACATGTCAGCTTTTGGTCTAGGTTTATAATCCTTTTATTGACCTTTTATTAATAAAATGTCCGGAGCTGAAGCCTATATGTAATAATTGTTCTTCTCTGGAAAATTGATTTCCTTTTTATTTGTTTAAGGGATCGAGTTATTCTGTAACAGGAGTAGACACTGAGGTGTTTAAATGCAAGTTCTACAATAAATATTTTTAGAAACGTTCTCATTCCATAATTTGTTTCATGAGGCCTAATCGATCTTCGTTTATTTTCTCTCAGATTAAAAAGTTCTTTTATATACTTATTCTTTATAATAATATTATCTTACACGTTTGCTTTTTATATTCATTTGTTAAATGTGACGATGTTATCTAGCTTTTGTCCACATTTTAGCTCCGTCTGAAATATTTCAATGGTTTATTTGGCGATTCACTCTTTAATTTAAAGATACAGTTACCATTTGTACTAGACGAAATCTAATACACAGATGATTATAAAATAAATCTAAAACTGAATACATTGTCAACTCTGTAACTCTGTTCTCTAGCTTTGATCTGACAAAATTGGGTACTAGAAACCGACAGTTTCTCAATTATAATAAAAAAAAAAAACAAGAGATGTAACAACTCTACTTCGTTTTCTGTTTTTTTTCTCTATGTACATATTTTTAATGTTCAAATGTAACCCATACTGCCAAAGACAGACTATACTTTACAAGTATATGTATGAATATCTTAAAGGACTTAGACAAGATTATAATTGGAGCGAAAAAAAATATTTTTCCACGTTTTATGATTAGAATGGCTAATATGGGTATTTTTAATGCGTTTTCAAAAATTTAAAGTCAAATATTGAGTTATAAGTTAACAAGATACAAAATTTGAAATTCTTTGCTTTGTAAGCAAAGTTTTAGCCTTGTTATTGTTTACATTATCTATCAACACATTGAATCAGTTTAACTTGTTTGCCACTAGTCATTTTGTGAAAGAAATGGTTATTCCATACTTTACATTATTTGTAAAAAATATAAGAATCGATCTTTTTTACATAACAATGATTTCTTACCTCTATATCTCTCTTATAACTTAAATTCTACCTTTCAAATTTTGGTCAACACTCAAAATGCGCAAGTCAACCATTTTAAACATAAAAAAAGAAAAAGAAAATTTTGATCGAAAATCGTGTCTAAGTCCCTTTAGTTGATAATTGTGCAGTTAAACATCAACTTAGTTAGACAGCTTTCTATCTTAAAATAATCTCGTTTGTTCGTGAAAGTCTTGAAATATGTGCCTGCTGGTAAATGCGTATAAACGCGGGTTCAATATCCTAAACGAAGAAAAACAAGAATAAGACATTTCATGTATGTATAATGTCAATGAACCTACAAAGTCGTGTATAACAAAAAAGAGTCAAACCACATTAATAAAATATAAAAATAAATGAAATCATATACGCCTGGGAGTGGGATCGACACTAATATTATGGGAAACGCGTTTTTCATTAATTTTACAGAATTACACGTAGTGCAATACTCAACATTTTGCCAGTAAGTCTAGTGATTCTGAAATCAATGTGCATAGTTGTTTGTTGCAAATGAGAAATCCCCAAATTAAAAAAGACATATTTTCATCAAATGGGTCGATGAATTGATAATTTAAGCGATTTAATTGAAAGCAGAGATACGAATTGTGTCCATTTTCATGTACTTTTCTTAAACTTTTCAATAAAAATCATAAAAAATTAGAAACATTCTAACTCTTCTATATTTATAAAGGAAGACATTTTGCCAATAAACTACGAAATGCCTATAAGTAACTGCTTGCACCTTTGATATTTCAACAAGTGTGAGATAATGTCCGTAAAATATAATTGGATTATACCTGATAAGTAATCATTGTGAAATTAATTAAACCTAAAACCAGCCCGAAATAGCAAAAATGAGAGTAAGTTGTTGGACACGCTTTGGCAGATCCAAGTGAGTGGGATTTATTTAATCAAAATATATATACTTTCAATGAAATAATATTGCATAATTATGTAAAAACTGAATATATTAAGCGGGGATTTATTTAGACTATATATAGAATTTAAGATTTAAGAAATTTACATATAGAAAACTTATTTTGGACAGTGGTAAAAATTAGAGTGAAATTAAACAAAGAATTAAATTCAGAAAAGAGATACGACACACTACATCATCCTCCCTGTTTTTAAACAAAAATCCTATGGCATGTATATGCGATTGAGGGTTGACATTTAATACAATAGATAATGCAAATAATGCAAATATTTTCAATCGCAACAATAAACTGCATACGGAACAAATTAAAAACCAAAAAAAAGATTGCAATTTTTTTCAGTCAGCCGCAACAAAATATATATATTTTATATATATATATATATATATATATATATATATATATATATATATATATATATATATATATATATATATATATACATATAATCAATTTCAGTTGCTTAATTATTTCAATTTTCAGAAAAATAGGTTATTAAGAAAAACAATTAAGAAAAAACCCATTAATGTGTCATTTATTTTATTTTAGGCATCGTTTTCGCTATCCGTTTCCAAGTTTATTCCTCACTCTTGTCATCAATGTCGAGGAATATACTAGGTAGGTAAAATAGGTATATGTTCACAATAAAAGTAATGAATTGAGGTAAGAAACTCGATGAGGTAATTACAATCACATTTCAACATTTCTCAAGATGAACGATTATCGATTAAGCCGGTTTTCAATTAATTCAGATAAAAACACTGATTTTTGGACATGATAAGCGGACCTAGATACATGTTTAAACAAGCAAAACGGATGGTGACAAATTAAATAATTTCAAACATATGGATATTTATTTCACGTTATCATTCATGTTAAGCCAATATGCGCCTTCTTTTTATTTGATAAAAAAATTCAACTGCAAAAATTATCTTTGAGAGTTTGAGGTCACTGATCGGTAGACACAATCTTGCCCACATTATATGACTGCCTGATGAAGTTAACTAAAGGGGTGACATTGAATCAAGCTTCTATTGGAAGAGTCAATGTAGTAGAATTTTGTGAAATCCTTGTCTACAACTTATGTTGCTTCCTCTCGGATTCATCTGGCTCGTAATACCCCTAAATAAGGCCTGTATAAAAATAGGATGGATTAGGATCTAGAACAGCATTTTAAGCTTAAAAATTAAGGTCCTCTAAATTCCTATTATCTTTATGAATCTTGTTAGACCGGGTCACTAAAGATGGTCACTATCATAAATGATCATGTCTTACTTGCGTTTTATAGTTTTTCTTAAACTATTGAAGGATTTCTATAAACAATTCAATCCTTTACCCGAAGGAGTACCGAGTGTAAACAACATGAATAAGGTATAGACAAAAAATGTTTAGATATCTAATAGACGGAGTCAAAGACATGTACATACCGAAATAATTCAGCATGTATCAATCAGTGTTCTCTGTAAGAGAGAGAGAGAGAGAGAGAGAGAGAGAGAGAGAGAGAGAGAGAGAGAGAGAGAGAGAGAGACTCATACTAAATTGAGGATCATAGCCAATACAGAGACATGTCAGGTTATAAAACGGCGGTGCGATACAGTACAATCGCACCCGAAGAGTTTCTTGTGATGAGAAAAATTATTAATATCATTTGTCAGAGATCAAAAGATTTCGGCCGAAAGCAATCAGAAAATTGACACTTTATATCAAATGTTTACAATATACAGGCGATGTTCAAAAATTGCAATAGAAAACAATCATCAAAATGCACTTCAGCGCATAGACGGAAATGCATGAAAAAGATGAGGGAATCAGGCTGGTACAATAGTAGTATATGAGGACGGATAAGCTACTGAAACTTAAAATATCAATAAATCTGATAATTCTTTAACAACATTCAATCCAAACGATGTATGTTTAACATAACATTGATTTTCAAACCTTGAATAGGTTCAATACTTGGAATATATTGATTTGAATCTTCAAATAGCATCACTTTATATAACTTTAATGTCTTTTATTCTATTGAGTGGATTTGTGCTCCATGTTTTGTCATAGTCAGATAAAGGTCTAATGGAAAAAGAACCAATTTCAAATATTAAAATCTTCGAGTGATGACCCACTATACATAAGAAATATCATTTTGTTTTCTAACAATTAAAGGAAAATAATATAAGTCCGTAATCTCGCAGACAAAGTCGCATATAGTCTATAAATTAACTGCATTTTTGTGACTGAATGGCTCGGTGGTTACAGCCCCAGACCTTAAGTAACATTATAGAACTTAGCATTTTTAGGTTGAAGGTTCGAAACATCAAAACTTGAGGCAATAATATTTTTCGTGTTTGTTAGAATATTTAAACTGACTGCAGTTAGAAATTGTGCTTTTGCAACTTCTTGTATTTCATTATCATCAAATAGATTTTAATGTAAAACAACCGTCTAAATTTGAAATACTATCTTACGATTGAACAAATGGGCATTTACCCCTTCTTCTGTAGGATTATTCCTAGATTGCCTGTTTATAAATAGATTGCATTAGAAAATAGTCGTGACGGAACAAAACACACAAAAAATGATTAGTATGTGGGAAGAAGAAAAAAACGAAAATAATTCAAGTCATGATCATGTTCAATTTATACACGTGACTATATCCCTTTGTCTTTTGTAAATTCATCAACATGAAGATGTATTCTACAATCTCTGTATGTTAGTTTTATGGTATTATTTTTGCCTTCCATGGAAAATAATATGGTATGGAATACCTTTGGATCCCCGTATTGTGCATAAAGAATAATCATGACAATTTCAGTTCTTTTGAATTTTCATTTTTTTTTAAATTTTGAATGTTTTAACTTATGGAATCTTTACACATGACTTCTTAGTTTTCCTCTACAATCATTTTGTCCATCAGCTTAGCTAAATGTGTTAGAACGACAGTCTTTTAAACTTTGTTACTCATACACTTGAAACCGACAGCACTTTTTTTTTTTTTTTTTTTTTTACATTTTCTGGCTTATAAGAAATTGTTTGGAGCTCTTCTTTTCAAGGATATTATTGCCACGTCCATTGAACCCTCTTAATGGAACAACAACTACATGTAGATCGTTATCTCGAACTTAATGGGACTGTTTAAAAACTTCGAGGTATTCAAGATATCGAGGGTAAAATACTTATTATAATAATATAAGTGGTTGGGACTTACAAATCACTTCGACATGTCCATTGCATTCGAAATATCAGTGTTCGAGATATCGAAGTTCAACTGTATGTCTATTAGTATTGATTAAGATGTGTTAACGGATTTATTGATGTTTTCTGTAGTGTTGATGTTGACTTTGTATGAATTATTCCTTGATCGATCCAAACATAAGCTTTATCGAAAGCAAAAACTCCACAGACTTACACGGGCTGACTTTATGATTCCAAGCTATTGAAGTAACCATGGTAACCTTCAGATATATGAAAGAATTCGTTTTCTGACAATCATGATAATTTATGTACCTTTTAACTCACCTGATACGAAGCTCAATGTCCGACGTTCTTCAGCCGCCTTTGAACATTTCAACTTCTCCAGAACCACTGGACCAGTTTCAACCAAGCTTCACACAAGATATCTTTGGATAAAGGAAATTTCATTTTGTTGGGCTTTTATTAAGATGTATCAAAAAATTGTTGATATTCCAAAAAAATTAAAAAATTAAAACCATTTGTCTCTAAAAGTGGCGTCAATTAGACTTATATAACATGCAATTTGATGAAGAAGAAAAATCCCTTGTCTCTTTTTCTTGGTTGTTTTTGAAAGAGCATTTAATTCTGTGTCCTAGTCGTTTATTCATAAATCACTTAGATATTCAAATTATGGTAAAAGCCATTAGATTATGGGTAAGCTTATTTCATTCAAATATAACATCAGCTGTGAACCACGAAGGAAATGTATCAGAAACTTTTGTTTATATTATGGATGTCGCCAAGGCAACATTTTAAAAAAAATACTTGCATAAAATTTGACACAAATCTGCAACCTATTTTTGATATGAATTCTAGATTAAAAGTTAAAATAATTTTTAAAAACTAGACACGAACTCATTGCGTGCAACGACAAGTTCTTCCGTTCGATTTTGAGAAGGTAAGATAAGACCTTCAGGCTTGAGTGGGAATCTCGACAACGAAACATGAGGTGGAATATTCATTTTAAGGATTGGAATCTTTTTTATCAAGCAAAAGAGCTTAAAGTAAAAGAGTTTAGACCAGTCTAAGTCTCTAACGGAAAGGGCAAGCCACTTTACCTTGACGTCAATAGAAAGCTTAATATGTTATCTCAAACATTATCTTTTAACAAGTGTTTAAAACATCTTAACTCTTCTTGAGATATCTGGAAAAGAAAGTTTTAGGAGCCGACCCTTTATCTCCTATATCGTTAAAACTGATTTTAATGGTAGTATATTGTTTAAAAATTATTCTTAGCATTATAATATTATATATTCTACCTTTACTGTTATGTACTTGTAAATAAGTATTTTAAGGAGCAAACAGACCGAATCTTTGATATTTTATGTCTCAAAAAAAGAGAACTATTTGAAAAGCATTAGACATTGTTAAGATAATTAACTGTAAGGTCAACAATTTTGCTTCTGTAACACATAACAAAATATTCCTCAGCAAAGAACTATAGATGAAAGACTTTAGACCTCCCTATTGGCCCCTAACTTGGAGACCCAGCCCCTTTTCCTTGACGTCAAAAGAAAAACACTGTCACAGTGCCGTTTAATTATGCCAGTGCCAAGGTGGTATTTTTGCACCCGCTTAAGATGTAGTTTCGTAAAAATCTATATATACCAAATGATAGACCATTGCAGAGAGTATATAACGACTTTTTTTGTTTTTAAGTGTGTCTCATTTGACAGGTGAGATATTTTAAAAATCAATATCCGATAGGAAAATACTAATTCCCATGGGAGAAATAATTTTCCTACAGGAAATATTGGAAATTTTATAGGATTTTCTAAAAAAAAAAAATCTTACAGATCTAGAAATTGTTTTTACTACAGAATTTAATTTAGACAGGTAGTTTTTTAAAGGAATTAAAGATTTCCTATCGGATATTAAAATCCTATAGGATGTTTGTTCCACCTATTAAAAAAATATTATTTTCCTGTAGGAATTCATATTTTAAAGGTAAATATTTTATCTGACAGATGGAATATATCAATAACAAAGATGGTTATAAACTCTTTAAGCATATAGCATACTTGAATTTTTCGAAACATGTACATTAGACTGGTGCAAAAATGGCACCTTGGCCCTGGCTTAATTATCCGGCACAGTGTTGAAAGCGTGTTCGGTTAGAAAAGAAAGAAAAAAAGAGTGACAGAGAACGTTGTAAAATGAGAATATATAGTGGAGACCACTTTGAGAGGTGGACACGTGTTAGAAACTTCATGTTGAACTATGAGCTTGTCGGCTTCTTGCTATAAACAGGTGGGTCACACAGCGGTGTGTTTTCTTTGTTTAATAAGATATATTTACTCATAAAAGAAAATAAGCATGGAATGGTACGATATTCATTGTCTGAATATGATAAAACATGCATAGCTATCACTCGAATACTTAAAATCTATACATTGTATATGTTTTGAGTCGAGGGGCCCCAGAAGGGATGATTTTGACGTTCTTTTTTATAATTATGTTGTCAAATGTATAACAAATAATGGTCAATTGCAAAACAGCTCTCATCGATTGTCATCGACATCGATACGCAACCATCCTCATAAAATGCAGATCACAATATCTGATATCTTTATTCTGTTAAAAGCACACAATCCTGTTTATATGAATTCAAACAACTGTAAACAAACATGTCGTATTACCTCGTTCTGCAAGCTGCTTTTCTGAATTACTATTCCCTCGCACATGCGCAAATCAACCTCAAAGTTAATCGTTTATGAACATGCATAGGTAAATACCCGTAATTCATTTTCAAATTATGGCTAGTACCTTTAATATTTATCAAAAAATTGAAAATTTTCCAGAAACTTCTTTTTCATATTACTAGTCATGCTGACAAAATTTGGGTCTGTTTTTCAACATCGCTAAAATGCCGTTAAAAACGGCATATATACCTTTAAGAAATACATTTTAGGGGCTGACCTTTTATCTCTTTAAAGGGACCGTTAAACCTAATTTTAATGGTAGCATATTGTTTAGAATAATATTCTGGGCATCTCTGTTCAATATTACTTTTCAAAATAGTTTTCCTTTTTGAGATATAAAAAATGTAAGATTTGATCTTTTCGCCCCTTAAAACCCCAAATTTCGTAATCGAGGACAAACTTATTATATTGTTAATGTTAATAAATGTAAGATTTTCGTAATCATTTTTGCCTATGTGACATACATGTATTTAACAAAATATTCCTTAGTAATGAGCTATACATGTAGATTAGAGACTTTAAACCTATTTGGGTCCTTAATTTGGAAGGGCCAGCCCCATTTCCTTGATGTTTGTTGACAGATCCTTTTAATTTAAATATATTTTACTCTATATATTATAACAAATTATCTCAATGAAAAGAGTATATTAATCAACCTGTGAATTTCCAAAGTTTTTGTCAACATTTGGGTCTCAGTGGGTAGCACTAGTTCCCGTCTTTTGTGTATCAATACGTAGCAATCACTGCAGAAAAATGTATTTCGTAACTAAGCATGCCTGCTACATTCATATTTGCATGAATTACTAAAAAGGCATTTTATTATTGAAAAGAGACTAATTACTTCCCTGAAGAAAATATCCTGCATTTTCTGGAATATCCAAAACTATAGTAATTAATCCTTTTTTATTTTGCTTTACCAGTATTCTGATTCGCAGCGATTCCGGAAAATAGACCGGCGTTCGAACTATAAACGATCCATACGTTATGATCCATAGGTTAAAAGGCTAATAATAGACCATTTGCGTCCTTGAAGAACAAGGAGCAGGTTACTTTTATTATTGAAAAAGTGAGACTCCACTCTTCTCAAAAGAATATAATAATAATAATGTAAGCTTCATTTAGGATGAAAAGAACTATGGATGATATTAGTACAAGAACCAGTGCTGAGTGCAAATTCTTTCTACTTAATGACATTCAGGCAATCAAGACAATCGATTGATCTTTAAGCCCTTATTTTATCCATCTTCACTTCAACAAATTCTAAATTCGAAGATAGATTTCTGACAGTAACGTTCTTTTAATAATTTTGAACCCACAGCACTGGCAGAATTGCAATGTAGTTTATAGTTTATTCACCAATCAAGGGCCCTCAGGGGGCATATACATTAAAACAATATCATGATTATAACAAATAATGAATGCAAAGTGTGTATACCCATATGCATAATACCTTACAAAAGCGTTCTGCCGACCCATTTTGATTTTAAAACCAACAACTGCAGATTCCAAAGCAGAGATCATGATCAGCGGTATTGCATGTCAGATGTCCTCAATAAACTGTGCTATATTTGAACTGACGACGATGTATTTACATTAACGTTTTATAGAGAAATTTTATAGTTATTCTTTTCATAGATTTCAAAGAGATTTGACGTCTGCAGGTGTTTTTGAGTTCTTGCAAAATAACACGTTTTTCTTGCAATTGACGTATGTGTTATATACACTTTGTTTTACTATGCCGCGACATGATCTGTAATCTAGATTATATGTTGTTATGTAAGGCACAAATCAATGATTTTAACAAAGAAAGGATATCTATCCTTATCCTTAATCCCCTAAAAACGGTCGACTAAGAAAAAAATTGAATAAACTAAATCACTTATAGAGGCAAGAATTCTAATCTTGAGGAGAGTTGTTAGGAGGTTTATTTATCTCTAGGAGGGCAAATTTCTATTTCAAATTAAAAAACACGGTAAGATTGTTAGATTTACAAATGGGGTATATTTGGGTGGAGGATTTCCGCCACCCCCCCCCCCCCCCTTTCTCAAATAATTGCAGGCCTTCACTTAAGATTTAAAAAATGCACCAAAAAAAAAAAACAACAAAAAACCGTGGGGACACCGAGACTTATCGATCCCCTTTATATGGTTTTTTCCCGAATAGTTTTATTTTTCAAATGTGTTGGTTGTGTGAGGATGATTTATATTCTGTTAAATCCAATTATCACTTTGCCACAAAATTTCACGAAATATGGATTGGTCCCCATGGTATAGTCGTTCCCGAGTTTGATCGATAAAGATATATTAAAACGCTCTTAAAGAAACCATAAACGGATGGTTGTTGGAAATGAAAAGATCAATTGTAATCGGTGAGGTACAGAAGAGAGTCAAGCCACTAACGCCAGTTTCAGTTAAACTGTAAACTATACACTGGACAGTTAAACTTTTCGTACTCGTATTTAAACACAAGAAAAATGTATCCAAGAGCTTTCCATTGATTTCATAAGGAAAACGTCCGGTAAAAAAGGTATTTCATATAATTGTGCGCCCAATTTTTTTTTTCGGTTAAAATATTATTAAATGTCAAATTTGACAACATTTTAAATTCTTATGGGAACAGAAATAATGTAAACTACCAGCTTTAATGTTTAAATTATGTATTAATAATGTTTTTCATACACTGAATTCGAAGAAATTCTGAATTTAATTTTGTTTATTTAATGTTTTTTAGTTATACAGAGGGTTAACATGTATATTTCGATTTACAAAGGTATTCGAAAACCAAAGAAAGAATTACGATTGTTAAAACTTTTCTTTTTCATATGAGGGAACAAAATACAAGCAAAATACATCCGTTTTTGTCGATAGTCTCAGAGAACAAATGTTAAACTTTTATATCAATCAGTATGCTTTTATTTAAAATCAAGAACATTTCCAATGTTTTTTTTTTTAATTGTAAAGATGCAGGTATATACATGTATCATCTCGTTATCATTAAACTATAAAAACATCCTTCAATTTCGTTGTAATCAATCATGTTGAATGACATAATAATATTAAGTGACTGATTGGTAACACCCCATTTTGTAGCTGCAGAACTGTAGCTCCACGGGAAATTCAGGTTGACAGACCGTGAAGCTACTGTGACAGTTCTATCTATCCCAAAACTGTATATTCAGAACAAAAAGTTGCGCACGCGTTTGGGCTTATTAGCCTAATTTAGTAAATTATTTTGTACCAAAAATTCCTGACATATTTTACTTTAGATGTCATTACTTTACTGGCCTCTAAATATCTTTTAAACACCCTCACCAGCCCAGTAAAGTGAAAAGGTGTGGTTTGTTTACAGGATAAAAATTGCGACTCTCGATCTGGACGTGAATTTAACAAACGTTAATTTCCGAGTTCGGTGAAGGTGTTTAGAAAAATGTTTGAGGCAAGTGAACCTGTGAATCAGCAGTAAAATATCACATATTTTTTTTTGTATGAACATATTTACAGAATATATTCCTAAATTACTTTAATTAGTCCAAAACCGTGGGCAGTTTTTTGTGTGCGATTAATATACAGGTTTTTTTTTGTATGGATGAAGCTCAACCCGAATTTGCCGAAGCTACTGTAACAGTCATGCAGCCACCCATTTAGGCATTATTTTCACTTTTTTTGTTGGTAAGAATACATGTAGATGTATTACATGATGTAAAATCTAATGGATGATCTATAACATATGATTTATAAGTAATACCTATGAGTAGATTTTTGTATATGACATGTGGTGATAACTCAAATTCAAAAGTCCAAAGTAAAATTAAAAAACAGGAGCAGAGCAAACACGCACCTCTAAAAAGATAGAGGTAGAATCAGGTGCCACGGAGGAGTGAGCATCCTCTGCTGACCGGTCACACCCGCCGTGTGCTCTTTGTCGTGATCGGGAAAAAAACGGAAAAGTCCATAGACAATTAGGTGATTAATTATGGTCTAACAAATAGTATGAAAAACATCAGTCATCATGCGACCCAGTGGAAGATTGTATTTGCTGACAAGGTCGTTGTATCGACCATAAAACTTACGAAAATATGACTTCAAACGAGACTGTTGATAGTCCTGTTTTATCAACTTATTTGTCAGTAGCTTGCCTCGCCTAAGAAACTGTTCATACGAAGAGCATGCCCTTGCGTATCGAATTAACTGAGAGTCAAAAACACCATGTGCAGGTGATGAATGTATAATTGCTACATAAGTAAGGAAAGTTGACTAGAGAAAAATTGGAAGTCATCACGTTTATCATATAGTTTTGTTGTTAGGTTACCATCAATGTCCATTTCCAGTAAAATATCCAAATATGAAATAGATGACGCAGACTATGTGGTATCTTTTATTTCAAGTTCACTGGGATTTATCGAATCGGCGTACGTATGGAAGTAACAATTGTTAATTGATAATACGTCGTCGATATACCTGAATGTTGAGTTGAAGGCCACAGCGAGTGATTTATTTTTTTTCACGTACAAGTTTTTTAAAATAAATTCTACTTCATATGAATACAAAAATAGGTCTGCTAACAATGGGGCACAATTGGTACCCATGGGAATTTCAACAAATTGTTGGAAGACCTGATTTCTAAAAACTACATAAATGTTGTCTATCAGAAACTCCAGCATCTTTTTAATGTCAACTTCAGAGTACTTTTGTGCACAATCTGAATGGCTTTTAACAAAATAGTTTTGCAAATGACCGATGACGAGGTACGAAAATTTACGTGATCTATTTTTATTAAAAAAGCAGTTATCAATGACGTCAAAAAGACGGGACTTTAATTTATCGTGGGAGATGGTTGTATAAAGTGTAGAAAAGTCGTAAGTTTTGATGCTATTGATTTTGGTAAAATTTTGAGATTTCAGGTTTTCTAAACGTTCCTTGGAATTCTTAAGTATCCACATCTGATTTACACCGCTTCTTGAATATACTGTTGCACAATACTCTTGAAGTTTCTCCTTTACTGCTGTTAATATTTTGGTAAGGAGTAAAGGAAGAGGCTTGGTAAAACATTATGTCTCTTAAATACCATATCTTTCAAGTTACCATTATTAATGTGTGTTCTTTATGTTTACATGTAAGATGACATGATACCAAATAAATCTATCAATGGATAATCAATTAACTTACCGAACTGAATGGAAAAGGTCTAGAACACATTTAACGGTAGACGTTTTTAAAAACGGTGGGTAATTCTTTTTCGGGTTGAACAAATTCAATTTTCGGAAACTGAATAAGAATTATAGGCTTGCAATTTGCCTCTCTACGATTTGTTGTACTAGACATAACACATCCCAGTCAAAATCCAAAAATTTCAGTCATTCAGATTCAAACGTTTTTGTACAAAAATCTTAACTAGAACTGTCCTAATGGGACTAATTCCCTCGCAAAGCTAATTTTAAATGGAGCAAATGTGAATTGTCACTGAAATAATTGCATCATAAAAGTTGGTGACACATAAATAAAACAATTCTAGAATGGTAAAAAATAATCTCCATACAATACAGCTTTTTTTAAAATGTAGTTAGAATAGAAAAAAGCCAAAAACTTCAAATTCAGAACATCACTGTAAAAACGTATGTAATCCGTTTTCAAATTTTCTGTATCGGATGATATATATTTTTCATTTGTTTTAGAAAAATAAAACAGTGGCAATAAACAACTACTCTCCTAGCAGTTAATGAAAATAGCCATGCAAAGCTTTTTTGTGGATAAAACTTGAATATGTTTATGATCTGAGCTTGACAGATGCTATTAGTCTTTTCAAAATTTCTCTCACATCTCTTGTAATGCAATTCGATATTTCAGAAAATTGATCCCATATGACTAGTGTTTTTTTATTAGCTTGTGAACTTAAAGAAACTAACAAAACATCATCAGAATTTACATACTTCCATTATTTAAATGTAAAAAGGAGAACTAATATTACAAACAATTTTAAAGGATGACTGCACTTAGCGCCGGGTTTGGGGTCTTTTTCGGTCACTTTTGTTGCGTTTATTTCTTAACCTAATATCACTTTTGTTTATTTTATTAAAGAGTTTAGTCAATTTCCTACATAAATTAAGATTTTAGACTGTGACACAATAAACTTACTCTATGTTTTTCTCCTTACAACTTTCGAAAAAAGGAGAATTTTCGCTTATCTGCCCTTGATCGAACATAAGATTCATATTAATATGCATGAGAGGTGGAGCTGACATTATCAGAATGGTACTAAAATTAGACTAACATGAATAACAGTGCCATGTATAAAAATTTATGTGATCACTCTTTTACCATAACCCCATCTATTCTATATGGTAAAATTATACTATTTACTATGGTTTCAACGATAAGACCACGCCAATGTAAGTACAGAAAACTTTAAATCAATGCTTGACAACTTAACGTGTTCGAAAAGATTGTCCTGGTTAGCGCATAACTGCTACCTTACACGTCACGTGATAGAGTTTTTGTATCAACCCTTGTTACAACAGGGAAAGCGAAAGTAAGAAGAAGCAGTTTTTTTCTCATTTAAACCATGAGCGCATGTTTGTCTATTAATCTCCCTTTGATATAACTTAGATAACGCAAATATACAACTACTGTTAAATGGAAAACAAGAGACAAACATGCGCTGACTATGTAAGAAGGCAGTATAAAAGTGGGCGTCCTCATTATCGTTTGGAGATTCAAGAAATCGTGATGACCCCCGCCTAAGAAAACAAATTCGTAATTGGTAAAAACATACTTTTATTTAATGCAATTACGTAAAGTTGCAGTTTAGATGTTGACCATTTCTGCAATTGAAAGAAAAACTCTTTTTTTTAAAGTTTATTTTCTCGCAAATATAGCATGTTTTTAATTGGAGTCATCCTTTGCCAAAATCATCAGTACAATCATATCAAAGAAAATGAATTTTATATACATTAATTCCCTGTAGTGTCATTTCATCAACACATTAATGATTTGACTTCTAAGTTTAAACAGCTTCTTTTATTATCATTTTGCAAAATAAATATGATATATAAAAATGATATAATTAATTTCTTTATAGTGATATACATTTTATTTTAAACCTAAAAAACAATGTCCTTTATACAGATTATCAATTTTCCCTAAACACATTCTCCATTTAAACCATGGCTCAGATAATGACCCCTTATGACTAATGAATTCAGCCGCACTGTTTTTGATGTTCTTATTTAGCTACCAATAATTTATCATTGACAATTGACAACCAAATATTTTGTATTGTGAGTTGATAGAATACTTATATAACGTATATTTGGATATGAAATAACGATAAAAAGCATCTGGTTGTAGTTATATATAAATATATATTTTGTATTGTGTTTATTAATTAATTAATTTTTAAAAAAATTGTAAGGTTCGCCTACCTTACTTTTTAATATCAGTAAACAATATATGGAATAAGGAAAATGAAAACTGTTATAAAATCATTAAATATTCACATGGTGTTTAACATATTATTTATAAACTATCATACTATTCCATGCAGTAGTTTATATACATAGTTTATAGGGGGACAAAATTTTGTATACAGACAGATACAAGATACAATATACCCCCTAAACTTCGTTTGCGGGGGTATAAAACTATGTTATCTCTAAAATAGCCCTGATGCTCAGTAATATAATTTTGGTCATTGGTTGTTTTAAGAATAAAACCTAATCATCTTTCATGATAATAAAGTAGGGGAAATTCATTGAGAATGTGTAATGGTAGCTAGCTAGCTAGTAAGACATACCTTCGATGGAAGGTTAATAACAGTCCCTTTCTCTAATTATTTGTCAATGACATTTTCCTTGCCTCATATTTTATTGATAAGCATTCTCGATATTGCAACATTTCCCCATGGTTCTTTCGAACTTGCTTCTATCTTGTTAATATTTGGTGCCTTCCCAGACTTTTTATTGCACTTGTACTTTTCTCTTCTGACTGTCACTTGCGCAGTTCAACATCCTATTTAAATTTCTTTTATTCTAATGTCTCTCTCTCTCTCTCTCTCTCTCTCTCTCTCTCTCTCTCTCTCTCTCTCTCTCTCTCTCTCTCTCTCTCTCCTCTGTCTCTCTTTCTTTCTAAAACATATTCAGTCAAGTATAATACTAAAAACATTACTTTAAGCATACTTTCTTTACAAGAGAGCCGGGGACCAAATCGCTCACCTGAGCATTGATGGTAAACCAGCTTAACTTAAAATGAAGTTGCTTTACAAATTGAAATACAGTATAAAAAAATTTTTAAATACGAATCCCAGTTTCTTTAAAATACATCTTCATACTGATCAAATTATCAAAAAGCCATCATTCTATGAACTTTTGTTTGAATTTCAAAGTAGAACCTAAAATTCCATTACGTCCCAATTCTCCCAGGTCATGCTTAAAACACAAATATTCTATTTTCTGTAAACCTTGCCTATACGTAGGTAATTCGGACATGGATTTTCAGTTTTAATTTAAAATCGAATATTTCTTCTTATATCTACAGGATATCTTTTTAATTTAATTTAATTTTTTATTTTATCCCGGTTTCTTATAAGCAATATTTTGAGGTTAAATTCAACAAGATAATTAGAAATTTAAGTTATGACTTGAAGGTAATAAAAATTCAAAATTGGAATGTAAGTTTGTGAAAAAATCACATAGAAATATATAAAACGGGGAAAGCTGTCAATGTGACAGCAAACCAGGTTTCTTTTGTTTGAACATTGCCCATAATAAATTTGTCGACCTTGAGTTGATATGAACCTGTAATATTTAACATTTGGTTTGACGTGACCTATTTTGTGTCGCATTCAGAGCAGAATGACACTTACGGATCACTGTACTTGGCCTCTGTTACACCTTATATCTTTAGAACTGTAAACGGTATGAATTTGATTTTTTGCAAAAATATTGCTTAGCACTGGCTTTTATTTATTAAAAATCATTTGTTATGACGATACTCAGACTTGATCTTTACTTTTCATTAAAAAGCCACACAGCATTTTTCAATTCTCCATACCATAACGAAAAGAAAATTAGAAAACGAAGCTAGGACAGACTGCTCGACAGCGATAAAGACCCGGTTTTAGTGGTAGGGAAGAACTAACGAATTTTAAACACTGTAAGGGCCCCCTTCGTAACCCATCGGAGTCATAGTTTTAACAAACGTAAAACTCACATACATGTATATAGGTTACATGTATGTCAAAGTGTTGAATTTACTGGCTTTATGTTTATAAGAAGATCATTTTGGAAATAAAGAACAATAATTCCTAAGTTTATAATTATAATTGGAATATAGGATATGGTCCTTCAAAGCACTTTAACCATGAAAGGATACTTCTTATTCATTATAATGAACGTGCATTATTTTTCAAAGAATATTTAGATGGCAAACTAAGAACATGGAGATAATAAGCGTAAAATCTTTTACCCAGTTAGTGACATTCGGCTGTTGAGATATTGATGAAAATCTTACATTTGTCATATAGTTAACATGCGTTACATTTTAGCTCACCTGAACCGAAGGTTTAAGTGAGCTTTTTTGAACACCTGTTGTCCGTCGTCCGTCCGTCTATCCGTCCGTCTGTCTGTAAACTTTTCACATTTTAACTTCTCTAGAACCACTGGGCCAAATTTAACCAAACTTGGTACAAAGATCTTTACTTTCTAATTGGTGGTGTACTAAAAGATTATTCTTTTAAACGAGAAATGCTCATCTAGTTGGCCAACAGTCATTCAGGATGGTATGTGAGACTAACTGTGGGTTTCTAACAATGATGTGCCATGCATGCAAATTGTTCGTAAATATTGAAACCAAGAGAACCACCTAAATCTTTCAATAAAGTAAACATTTCAGTAGGTTGAATTCTAGATTTCAAATGTTTTTTATTTTAGATTCAACTTTCAGTAAATTTCAAAGGATTACGTTTACCCTGGGTTTGAGTTAACCGTTAGTAAAATGGAACAGATTGTTGTAATTTAAAACATTGTTTAAATCGTGACCCCGACCAATACTGGGATCCCAAGAGGGGTTCAAAGGTAAACACAGATATATAGAGGGAAAATATTTAAAAATATTCTTCTTAAGAACTACAATGCAACAATTTATGAGATTACTATTCAAGCATTCTCAAAAACTGTAGATTCTAAATTGTTAAAATCATGACCCCGAACAATACTGTGGCCCCAGAAGGACGTCAAAGTTTACCATAGAAATATAAAGGGAAAATGTTGGAAAATCTTCTTCTTAAGAACTACAATGCTACAATTGATAAGATTTCTATACAAGCATCCTCAAATAATGTAGATCGATTCTAAATTATTAAAATCTTGACCCCTCGACCAATACTGGGGCCCCAAGAGGGGTCCAAAGTCAACCATATATATATAAAAGGAAAATTTTTAAAAATCTTCTTTTCAACAACTACAATGTAAACATTTATGAGATTACTATACAAGCATTCTCAAATACATGTATTGTAGATTCTTAATTGTTAAAATCATGACCCCCGAACAATACTGGAGCCCCAGGAGGGCGTCAAAGTTTAACATAGAAATATATAGGGAAAATGTTTGAAAATCTTCTTCTCATGAACTACAATGCTACAATTTATGAGATTACTATTCAAGCATTATCAAATAATGAAGATTCTAAATTTCAAAATCATTAACCGGACCAATACTCGGGCTCCAAGGGGGGTTCAAATTTTAACATGGAAATATAAAGGCTAAATGTTGAAAAAACTGATATAGAATGATACAAGGAACTGCTTTTCAGGTGAGCGATCCGGCCCATGGGCGTCTTGTTATGTGTTTGATTCATGGCCTATGCGTTGTTTTGTAATGTTCAAAGGTTAATTTAATTGGTCGACGCACAGTTGAAGACAACAGACATAGATACGTGAAGCAATACATCGGTAGATAAGGTAAGATTAAGGTCGTTGTTAGGACCCAGAAGAAGATGTAAATGTGAATTAAATAACAGTACATACAAATGCAATTTTGTTCCATTTTTGGTCTATTTAAATAAACTCTTTAAAAAGAATTACTATTTCTAGCCCGATGTAATTATGGTGATAATGACTTGTTAAAAAACAGCTAATATGCACGTCAATTCTTTTGAGATTGGAAATTCAATCTAGATGTATACGTGTTCGCCCCATTGTAGCATTTTCTAATGAAAAATCTTATATATATTTTTCAATTTTCAAAACCATCTTTATACACTTAAAGGGGATGTGCGGCCATCTTGTACATTTGAGGATAAGAATGTAAACATTTCTTGAACTGGCTTGTTTCTGTCCGAAACTGGCCAAAAATGTTGCCAAAAGATAGAAAAGCAATAAATATGAAGTTCTACATGTCATTTTGTTTGAAAAGTATGCATACAAGAACTGGACAATGCCTTTTTAATCACTCAGAACAGCTGTCGAACTGCGCAGGTACAGACTTATTTTGAAAATATAAAAATCTGAAAAAATATGAAGGGGGTTCATTGTTGTCCTCTCTACAACCATTTGTTGAGAAAAAAGTTTGAATTTTGCTCATTTGAGTTGTAACTTTGCCTTAAAATAGGGTACCCTATTTTTATCAGTCAGCATGGAATCTATTTTTAGAACAAGAAAAATCCAGTCTATACTTAGAACTCCTGTGTCTATTGAGACACATTGACATTATATTTTCATAGAAAACAATAAATGTCAATTCAAAACAATCTGTTTTGAATTTGATATACATCTCTATACCTGTCCCATGTTTGTTTTATGGGGATTGTTAAGTTCTATAAGTATAAAATGAAGTAAATTCTTTTAGAAGTGGGATAGGGGTAAAAAAGTGATTGTCTTAAATTAAAAAAGTATACATCATATTTCAATGAATATATGTCTGCAATGTACCTCCATAGACACAAACAAATATATGTTGTGGTTTTTGAGGCCCATTTTAAGAATAGGATACCTTACTTTGAGACAAAGTTACAACTTAAATAAGCAAGCTTAGACATTTTTCTCAACAAATGGTTGTAGAGAGGACACCAATGAACCCCCTTCATATTTTTTTTAGATTTTTAAATCTTCAAAATAAGTCTGTACCTGCGCAGTTCGACAACTGGTCTGAGTGATTAAAAAGGCATTGCCCTGTTCTTGTATGCATACTTTTCAACAAAACAAAATGACATGTAGAACTTCATATTTATTGCTTTTCTATCTTTTTGGCAACATTTTTGGCCAGTTTCGGGCAGAAACAAGCCAGTTCAAGAAATGTTTACATTCTTATCCTCAAATGTACAAGATGGCCGCACATCCCCCTTAAGGATCCTTGACACCGCGTGTTTTTACTTTTTATGAAAGTCACATGGCGATTGCAATCCGTTGTGAAACTTGATACCGCAATAGAAGATGTTGCAGTTCATATTCTATTCAATTTTCCCTAAAGGTGTACCAAATAAAAAAAATAAAGCTAGAGAATTCGATGTAAATCTTTTTTTTTCATGCAATATTACATAAAGCAATTAAGAATTATATCTGGAAACTCCATAACAACTTTTATTTTAAATTTTAAACGGTAACACAGAAAATTAAATATAAATAATTCTTAAACGGGGATTTTTAAGATAAATAATGATGTTATCTTTAAAAAAAATTGGTCTTGTTTTATGTAATATGCATTTAGCAGACACACTGTTTACATGGACAAGAAAGCCTCTAAGACTTCTATATTTTTGCAATTCTTGAGCCACAGGTTACTGATGCCAGATATATTGAAGGCAAAATCAAATGCATGGTTAAATTGTGCGAGAATGTATATACTCATATTGTGACATTCCCGACCCATTGGTCAGGGGATCTGACCCTAAGGCCTTAACACTTATCTAGCTTACTTTTGAGACCAAAATTTAGACGGTCTCAAATGTTGGTCTCATTTCAGATTCGGTGTGCCATAAAACAAATCTTATGACTACAATTTGCTTATGTGTGCAAAGTTACAAATGAGTAAATTTACACACATATCAAGGGGGGTGTGCGGTCATCTTGTACATTTGAAAATGAAAATGTAACCGTTTCTTGAACTGGCTTGTTTCTGCACGAAAACTGTTGTCAACAGATGAAAAGCAATATATATGATGTTCTACATGTTGTTTTGTATGCAAATTACGCATACAAGAACTGAACAATGTCTTTTTAATCACCTAAAACAGATGTAGAACTGCGCAGACTTATTTTGAAGGTTTAAAAATCTCTACAACCATTTGTTCATAAAAAGGTTGAATCTCGCACATTATTGTAGAAACTTTGCCTCAAAATAGGGTACCCTATTTTTATCAGTCGGTGTGGGATATATTTTAATACACAGACAAAAATATCTTGTGCGAATTGATGGTTTTTGAGACCCTTTTTAAGAATAGGGGACCCTCTTTTGAGAGAAAGTTACAACTTAAATAAGCAAGTTTAGACCTTTTTCAAAACAAATGGTTGTAGAGTGGACACTAATGACCTCCTTTCATATTTTTTCAAATTTTTAAATCTTGAATTTAAGTCTGCAGCTGCGCAGTCTAAGTGATTAAAAAAGGCATTGTCCTGCTCTTGTATGCGTAATTTGCATACAAAACAACAGTTAAACCCTAATATTTATTGCTTTTTTATCTTTTGACAACAGTTTTAGTCAGTTTTGGGCAGAAACAAGCCAGTTCATGAAATGTTTATATTTTTATTCTCAAATGTACAAGATGGCCGCACTTCCCCCTTAAAAAAAACTTAATTTGCTAAGAATTCAGACAAGATTTAACTAAACGGAAGTAAATCTTCAAATTTTCATTTAAAATAAGGAGATGGACCATTTCAGCCTTGTGACATTTCACATGAAAAATGGTATTTCCTTACCAATAGGTACTAGCTTTTGGATGTTCCCAAGTCAAGAAAACTAGGAGATTAGTCCGATCCACTGACTGGTACGACAGATCCGTACTTTATGACTACAAGGACGAAGATTGGTATGAGACATTTTGACTGAAGAAGGAAAATTCCTTAAATTTTTGTGAAAAGTTCGAAAATGTTTTGGTTTCAGCCCCAAAGACTGGAGAAGAGCTGTTGCACGTTATTAAAAAGGTACATAGTTCCATCTAATGGTTAAAGTCTTCAGCGGAATATCGGACGATTGGAAATATGTTTGGTGTTTCGACAACGTATATGCAAAAGTTAATCTGCACCTTGTCCTGGCCAGGTGAAGATTTACTCAACTGTGCAGAATTTGCATATAAGCGTCTTCAGCGGAATATCGGGCGATTAGAAATCGTTTTGGTGTTGCGACAGCATATTTTCAAATGTTAATTTGCACCCTGTCCTGACCAGGTGCAAATTAACTTGTGTATAATTTGCATATGAACAAATACGTTCAAACGACGAAAATGGCAGATGTAAGTAAATTTACATATATGTAAAATATACTGGGGTGTGCAAATCGTGTCGTATGAATGGGATTTAATAGATTCTGCTCCTTTTTAATGTGATTTCTGCTGGTGCGAGACTTAATATACTATATAACATCATTCGGGAAAGAGTACGACAAGGTTTTATAAGCAGACAAAGCTCACTGGAAATGGACGGCGATGAGGTTTTCAATAAGTAAATTCATACAAGTATCGTTTTCACACAGACACTTTTAAAGACTTGGTTTGTTCCACATTATATTGAGGAACTCACCTCTGCCTCGTCAACTACAGGTCCTGGCTGCTTTGAGGTTTTTAGCGTTGAGATCATTTTATCATTTTGTAAGAAACTCCCTCGGTGTAGTGAAGTCACCCACAGACACGGTCGCCGTAATGAACCATTGTCACGAGATCTCCTGTTAAGTGCGGGAAAAGATGTGTTTATTGAACAAACACCAAACATGCAATATTTATTTATATTTTTTTTTATTTACTACTGGCCACGATACAGGCATACTATGTGTAAGCCTGGGAAATCAAATTTCTAAAATTCATTACCCAGCGGGTTTGGTTTGAAAGGGAGGTCTGGGGGCTTTTTATTCATCTAGGTATAATGAACATGCTTAATTTTAAAAGAACATTTAGATGGCAAACTGAGTGTTTAGGGGGCTAATGGACGCTTCTACCCAATTTGTAAAATTCAGGAGCCCTTCTTCAGCGGTTAAGATATTGATGAAATCCTACATTTGTCATATAATTAACATGCATTACATTTTATGGGTATGATTGATGGCTTATGCCTTGTTTTTTAATGTTCAAGGGTTAATTAAATGGTCGACGCACACCTGAAGACAGACGTAAGCAGACACATGTAGCAATACTTTGGTAGATAAGGTAATTACAAGGATGTTGTGAGGAACCCCAACGAAGATGTGAATTTAATAAAAGTTCATACTAATGCAATTTTGCTTTGATCCATTTAAAAAAAGGCTAATATGCACGTCAATTCTTGTGAGATTGGATGTGTCATGTTGAAAATTTTGAATTTACTGGGTGGGTGTACATACAAAATTTACAACATGCCAGTTGTAAATTTTGTATGTACACCCACCCAGTAAATTCAAAATTTTACAACGTGCAGAAGTTCAATTTAGATGTGTATATGTTTGCCCCATTGTAGCATGTTTCGAATATAAAAATCTTACATTTCTAAATCTTCAAAACCATCAACATACTCTTAAGGATACTCGACACCGCGTTTTTTAAAAAAACTTTTTCTGAAAGTATGTCACATGGCGATTGCAATCCTTTTAGAGCTGTTTATATTGTCATATACATGTAGTGAACATGAGTAGATTTCCATGTGTATGATTGATAGCTTATGCGTTGTTTTATAATGTTCAAAGGATACTTTAAATGGTCGACGCACAGGTTCAAATTTCTCAGACAGCTTAATTGAATTATCAGGTCTGTCATTTTGTATATTTAAGTCATCAAATTATCACCGATTACCTGACGATATGATAAAAGACGTAAACAGATTAAATGTAGCAATACACTGGTAGATAAGGTAACTTTAAGGTCGTTGTTACGGACCCCAAAGAAGATGTGC
The DNA here is from genome assembly GCA_033439105.1 of Magallana nippona. Lineage (NCBI taxonomy): Eukaryota > Metazoa > Mollusca > Bivalvia > Ostreida > Ostreidae > Magallana > Magallana nippona. Next base: position 19,809,280 of record CM065922.1, read on the forward strand.
ATTTGAATTGAATAAAAGTACATACTTATGCAATTTTGCTCCATTTTTGGTGTATTAAAATAAACTCTATAAAAAGAATAAACTTTTAAGTAACTATTTTATGCCAGATGTAATTCTGGTAATTAATAACATTAAAAAAAACAGGCTGATATGCACGTTGATTCTTTTGAGATTGGTAATTCAACATAGATGTATAAGTGTTGGGCACATTATAGATTATTTTACATTTTTAAATTTTTCGATACCATCCATATACACTTACAGATGAACACCACTAACAAATAGACACCGTCACACAGGTATATAAACCCTTCGTTCGTTTCGTGGTCAAAGATTTTGTGCATTTATTTCTTGTATTATGTGCATTTTCCGTTGGTAAATGATGCGTTAAGGATTACGTTTACTCAGAATGAAAAAAAATTCAACTGATGATAATGAAAAACCATCTATTGTATGACATAAACCATTGATTGTACCGTTATTTTTCACTTTCAAAAAAGTTGGTCAATGACCTAGTTTTTGACTCAATGGCCATTCAAAATTTTGGGAAATTTTAAGAAAAATCTCCAAAAATTTTACACTATGATTGAAAATTTCTTAATTGTGAAAAAAAATACAAATTGTTAAACTCTTTTAAAAACTAAACACAGTTTATAAATCGCAGTGGCACTAAATAGATACAAAGCATTAAGTTTTCATTCACAATTTTCAAAAATATTCCAGTCCGAATTTCCTCTATCAGTTTTCAAATTTTCTACCCATTTTTGATTCAATTTAACAAAAAATTGAAAGATGATAATACTGAAAGATTTATAGAATTAAAATTATATTGACCTTATTCTGCAGGCTTGAAATATATTTGAGGTCAATGATCAAAATTTTGAGATACGGTGTCTTTTATCGTTTTTTTTTTTTTTTGCATTTTCAATATTTTTGTTTTGCGTGCCATATGATTATCTTAATTAATAAGTGAGATAAAACCAACAGAAAATATGCAAAATTATGTTAACTAACAAATAAAATCTTAACTTTGAATATTATAACACTGCCCAAAATATTTCAGCGAAAAACAAAATCTGAAAAATTTAGTCCGAATTTCCACTGTTTTGCTGGAAGTCCATTTTTGTTTGTGCCTAATTCCATAATTTAGTGAAAATATCGAATGTCATGTCAATAATAATTCATTTCATAAATACTTTTTGTGTTTAGAACAAATTTTACTCATGGTATTGAACTTTTTAACAATCAGAATTTGAGAACTCAAACCCTGAGTAGACAACTTCCTTAACATGCATGTTTACTGTTAGTATTTGAGAATTTCATCGCTATCGAGTAACACGACGATGTAAGATGTACATCCAAGCAGGTGATACCTCTTCAACAAAATACGTTGAACTGTTAGGAGGTCTGCGGCTTATATAGGGGTTTTAGGAATAGGGCGATGAAAAAGACATATGGTGGACAATGCCCTCTTTCTAATAAGCGATACATTTTTTAAAAATGGTTTTCCACCAAAATTGAACCTTTTTACCTATCATTTTAAAAAACGAACGCATGCTAAAATCCCATTTCCTACAAAAATATTGAAGTGTTGGCTTATATGCAAAACTTCCCCCAAAGGTGTGGAGGACCCCTAAAGGTGGTATTGGAAATCTTCATTTTGTAATGTACTTTCTTAAAAAATAAAAAACAGAGTTATGTTTTGCACCTTTTCCTATCAATATTAGCAAGTTGAATAGCTGCAGATCTGTAGCTCTACGGGAAAATTGCGTTTTACTGTAGAGCTACAGTTCTTCTAATACAAAATACTTGCAATTTACGGCGCACAAAAATTATGCTAATTTGGACTGATTAGTTTCATTTCTTAAGGAATGGGTCTTCTCATACTTCTAATATTGAGAAATGCATGAAATTTTCACAAAGTCATAAAGACAACAATATTAAGGGATAGAATCAGTTAATCAAATTTGACAATCTTGTGTTCGAAGCAAAGTCAGCTCAAGGTCATTATCTTTTTTCTTAACTTAAAGAATAATAAAAAAAAATTGTAGATACTTATTAGGCCTTCGCATCGGTTATAAGATTTAAGGTTTCTATTCTACAGTGTAATGATAAAACCAAACAATGACTATTAGTTTCTACTACTAAATTGAAATGAATATTTAAACTAAAATTTATATGGCTTAGCCCCCATTTCCTCTAATTTTCTTAAACTTTGAAGATATTTTGATTAATTTTCAATACTGAAATAATACTAATTTTAATATATTTTGAAGACTTAAATGTAAATTTAATTTGACAGTAAAACAAATATATTGACCATTCTAGAGAGAAACCCCTTATTTTAGTGAATTTTTCGCACTTTACTGTATTGTAAAAATATCAATTGTTGTATACAATAAGTACATTTTAAAACGTTTTCATATTTTTTTTATCAGGATATACTTTGATCAACATAAGAGAAATTCACAGTGAAATCGAAGTAATAGAAGGTTTTCTTCCTTTCACCCCCCCCTCCCCCCATCGATTAGGATTTAAACTATTTCCGATCTTGCTCTTTATTTTATTTTGCTTTTCAAGAAAAGATTCCAAAACAATTACTGCTTTCTCTTATTAATAACATGACTGATTCGTGTTTATCATGTTATCATATTGTGATCTTCCAGGCTTAATCAGATAACTATCTTGCAGACTGATTAATTCCCATCATGCAATCGATACAACCCATGTACTTTTCTCCGTGGGGTTATTATTTGCACATTCTCTCTGGAAATTAAGCTATTTCAACAACCTGACGTAAGATGTTTTGCAGCATTAAGTACACTTAACAACAACATTTCATGATCTTACTCATAAGGATATTCTAACTGTGTGTACATCTTTAAATTTCTTTTTATAGCATACATTTTTAACATTTTGATTATCGGAGGACGGAGAGGATTGCACAATAATTTTACCAATGAGTTTCAAGCAAAAATTCTACCTGACAGTTTTAAATAAATCCAAGATGGCGGCGATCTGTACCTATTGAACACAACAAGAGAAAAGCTGTCAATGTGACAGCAAACCGGGTTTTCTTTTGTGTGAACAGTACCCATAATCCATTTGTCAACCCTGAATTGATGAACACTACCTATCCAGAGAAATGGGGTACTCTATATGCAATATTTTTGCCAAAAAATAACTAAGTTCAACAGCTGGTATTTTTTCATAAATTATCAGAAATCAAAATTCTAGTAATATGCACACCTCTGATATACGAACAATTGATCTGCAAAAGAACAACTTCTTAGCTTGAAAACTGTAGGAGAAGTTATCCATACAATAGGGGTACCCTATATGCAATATCTTGCAAAAATGACTAAGTTCAACAGCTGGTATTTTTTCATAAATAATCAGAAATCAAAACATTCATTGTAGGATTTGGATAAAAACTAACCTATAAAGTTGCAGCACACATTGATAGGTCATTTCAAATGGCTAATCTCGTGGATATATATGAAACGAAATTGTTCTTACATGCGTTCACTTATCAGTCATCTTCAAGAAAACTTTACATGAATGAAATATCCGACAAAATGTTTTATGTAGTGTGTCTGAATTTCTCATCTGAAGAGTAGCATCAATACATGTAACAAAAATTGATAGACTTTGCGTAGAATCTTTATCCATATTATGACGCATTTCCGTTCGCAAAAAAATATCTTGTAAATTTTTACTCTCACATTCTCAATGTCGAATATCGTACGCAATACAGGTTATAGTGTCAGAATTTGATCTTTAAGTAATGAGTTCAAATTTACCTGCTGGTTGTGGTTATTCAGGTTGTTTGGGTTTTATTCCACTTTTAAGAGAATGTTGATGAATTTATGAAATGAATTTATAATCGTGTATTGTATAATGTGAGAAATATAATACAGAGAATAGTATGCTCCTTCGTCCACATGAAAATTTCAGTCAAATCTACCTTCTGATGTGCAAATATTTTTTTTGAAACTGCACACCAGACCTTTGAATAAGTGCCACCTTGACAGTGACATAAACATCCTAAAATGTATAACAAATGATTTATTCAAGGTGTACATTTACAAGTGAATTATGTCAACTTTGTTTCCTATCCTGGGGTGTCGTTTGGCGACAATGTCAAGAACGAACAAGAAACCTTGGGAACGTCTTCTTGTTCTCAAGAATATTTCGCCCTAACACCAGGAATAAGACTGGAACAAAACAATATGGCATCTTCATTTAGAGGAAATTATTTTCAACGATTTTTTGTTCATAAAAAACAACTTCGAATAGTGTTAAGCGATTAATGCATAAACTTGTATCAATGAACAAAAATTAAAGAGATGCAGCAAATATGTCATTATGATATATGTTTGACGTAAAATATATTGCAAAATTTATTTCTATTTAATCTTATTTCAATGTTCTTCTTCACAACAGCAGTACAAGTTTTAAACAATAACTGAAGTTGAAAATTGTAAATTCAAAAAGTGCAATATATATTTCCATTCTCTTTTCGCCATCTTTGTTCTGCTAGTTCCTACTAAAGAGGAGGTGCAAGATTTTTGTTCCAACAACATGTTCTTCTTAATTGTTGTTTTGGCGACATAAAATGTGTTCTTGTTCTAAGAATGGAACAGTGTTCTAGGCTTCGCCCGAAGACACCCCTGCTGTGTTGATGACGATTTTTTTTTCCACAATCTTCTGTAATTAAAAAATGTGTCAGTAAAATACTTCTTCTAGAATTTCAAAGAAATTAGAAAATGGATGTTTAATGAGTCTTCCCAACGATGAATATTACAGCTTCTTTGTAAAGCTATCGTTGTATACTCACGTATATAATGCGACTGGTTGGTTGCTTTACCTTATTTAAGTCACATCGAGATTATTAAGGTCTTCCGTTTCCAACGGAAGACCTTTCTATTATTGTGCTGGTTAAGATTATTCTTATTAAGGTCTTCCGTTTCCAACGGAAGACCTTATTGTTATTGCTTTGTTTCTTTTTCCCTATTATTATTCTTGTTTTTTTTTCTTACGCATTTTTGTGCAGGCGATTTCTCAAAGATGGCTCAATCAATTTTCATGAAACTTTCAGATCTGATAGGTAGTCATTCAAACTTAATACATCTTTTTTTTATTTTGATGACGTCACTTCCGTTTTAAAGTTTTTGACGTTTAAGCGATTTTTAAAGGGTCAGCTTGTCCTGGAAACTCCTCCTAAACCATAAAAGATAGCAAGTTCAAACTTTCAGGGATTATAGACAAGGGATTGTAGATGTGTCATTAGGCATTCATATTTGCCTGGCTCAAAAGGCGTTAAAGCTCGCCTGGACCTGAAAATTGAGAATAAAAAAAGTCTCGATTTTTCGTGGTTTTCTTTGTTTATCTCTTTTCTTAAAAATATTTTGTTAAGATATGTAATGCAAATAAAGTTTATATTTACAAGAGCATTTGTTTGGTATCAAGAAAAAAGGGCTGGCCCCCCAAATTAGGGACTGAGAGGGATCTAAAGTCTTTCATCCATAGCACTCTGCTGAGGAATATTTTGTAATACATTATAGAAGCAAAATGTTTATCTTGCAGTAATGCACCTAATCAACATAATGATTTTGTCATGTGTTGCGTAATTAGGGGTTTTAAGGGGCCAGAAGTCCAAAACTTCTATCATTATTAATTCAAAAAATATAATTTTTTTGTAAAGGAATATTAAGAAGAAGATGCTTAAAATAATGTTTCTAACAATAATCAACCATCAAAATTTAGTTAACTGGCCCCGATAAGGAGATAAGGGGTTGGCCCCTAAAACGTTCTTTCCCAAATTGCCCAAGAACGGTAACGAATCTCTAAACACTTGTTTAACTAAATTGTTTAATATCCAAAGACCTTTCATTTGAAATCAAGAAAAAAGGACTGGTCCTTCAAATTAGGGGCCGAAAGGGCTCTTATGTTTTTCTTCCATAGCACTTTATTAATAAATATTTTGTAACTTGTTATAGAAACAAAAATGTTCATCGTACAGTTATTTAACCATACATGATAAAAACTTTCTCACGCATTACGTAATAAGGGCTTTTAAGGGTCAGAAGTCCAAAACTTGTGATCACTCATATCTCAAAAAGGACAAATATTTTGAAATGCAACATAGAGAAGAAGATGCTTAGAATGATGTTTTAAATCATATTCAATCATTAAAATTTCGTTAAAGGGTCCCATAAGAAGATAAGGGGTCGGCCCCTTAAACGTTCTTTCCCTATTAGCTCAAGAATGGTAACGAATTTTTAAACACATGTTGTACAAAATGTATGAAGTATCAATAAACCTTTCATTTGATATCAAGAAAAAGGGGCTGATCCCTTAAATTAGGGGTCAAAAGGGCTCTAAATTCTTGCTTCCAGAGCACATTACTCAGAAATATTTTGTAATATGCTATAGAGGCAAAAATGTTCATCGTACAGTTGTTTAACCATACATAATAAAAACTTTCTCATGCGTTACGTAATTAGGAGGGGCCAGAAATCCGAAACTTCTATCGCTTATATCTCAAAAAGGATAAATATTTTGAAAAGCAATAAAGAGAAGAAGATGGTTAGAATGATGTTCTGAACAACATTCAGCCATATAATTTTCAATAAACGGCCCCGATAAGGAGATAAGGGGTCGGCCCCTAAAACGTTTTTTTCCCACATATGCCAAGAACGGTAACAAATTTCTAAACACTTGTTGAGCAAGATGTGTTTAGAATCAAAAGACCCTGAATTTGAAAGGGGGTTGCACCTTAAATTAGGGGCCAATAGAGGTCTCAAACTTTTCACCCCCAGCTCTTACTTTTGATACTCTGACCATCTAAATGAAGGCTGTGTCCCATTTTAGATCAGGTTTTGTTGACGAATATTAAAGACAAGGTTTTATTTCACACTCTGAAAATCGGACGGAAGACCTCCTCGTTGCTCGCAACGAGATCATGTCTAGTTTTTTTTTTTTGGTTTTTTTGTTTTTTTTCCTAGACGCGAACTTTGAAGCTTCATATCTTGCTCATTTCTAAACGGTTTTTGCTCAAATTTTCAGGGCTAATAGACTTTACAAAACACTATCTAAATTATATAATAAACTTTAAAACGTTTTAACGAGTTATTCCCCTTTGAACAATTTTTAGGGCCTTTGGTTTCCAGACAAAGGCTCTGAGACTATAATAGCAGGGAATGGGAATTCAACGAATTTGAATAATAGAGGCATTGAAGTTGTGCACATCGGTTTTTGTTTTGGGATTTCGTTTTTTATTTAGAAAAAGGTAGGGGGTCAAAAACGGGATTCCAAAATGTGCGAAAATTAACACATATTTTCCTTTGTATCTTTTAAATAAAAAATATTTTGTTAAGACATGTAGAATAAAAGTTGTGCAGAATTTCAAGGGCTTTCATTTGACACTATTGAAAAAGGGCTGGCCCCTTACATAAGGGGCCAACAGCCCTTGAAACTCTTTGCTTTATAACTCAAAAACGGTTAAGATTTCGATATGGCTGTCGCTGGAAAACTTGTTCATTGGGATCTTATCAATGTCGTTACAATGTTATTTTGTTAGGGTATTGCGTAATTTGAGTGAAAAAAGCTTTACTTGTTAACATGTACCTGTTTTCATTTGGCAAGTTAACGAAAAGTCTTTGAGCATACAACTGACATAAAGTTATCACAGAAAGTGTACCTGTTTATACAGGATGCTTTAATTCATAAGAAAAGGTTTTTTATTACAGTATATATGCTTTTATGTGAGGATTATAAGCCAATTTTGTTAAGTTTTTAGAGTGAAAAATCCTATAAAAATAATAAACACAAAATATAAACATTCTTTTTTAGTAAGACACAAATTACGGATTAAAAAAAATCTTTGTTATACATATTAGTTATTATACTACATGTATTTGAAATCTTTCTGGGATCTGAGCTGTGTGTGTATACCATTACGTAACCTATCCCTCGCCCGCGGCCGAGGAGATCGGTCGCGGCTGGACTACCCAGCCGTCGACGATTATCTAATACACAAGATTCGCGTCTTCATATATGGGTTTATTTAGCCGCAAACACATAGAATTGTTTTAATTTTGATTACATATAAAAGTTTATTCTTCTTAAATTAAATTAAACGGTAGAGTGTTAATTAAGAAATCGTGCTGTTAATTTATAAAAGCAATGTGATTCCAAATTAGAAGCAACATCACACATAAATCAATGGTTGGTATTTATGTGAAAAAAAATAACTTATTGTAATAAATTTAAGTCATTTAATAATACTGCTAGCTTTCTAAATTATCCTTGGTTCACCTATCCCTCGCCCGCGGCCGAGGAGATCGGTCGCTGCTGGATTACCTAGCGGTCAGCGGTTATCTTATACACAGGACTCGTGTCTTCATATATGGGTTTATTTAGCCGCAAACACATAGAACTGTTTTAATTTTGATTACATATAAAAGTTTATTCTTCTTAAATTGAATTAAACGGTAGAGTGTTAATTAAGAAATCGTTCTGAAATTTAATAAAAATATATTATTCCAAATCAGAAGCATCGTCAGTCATAGATCAATGTTGGTTTAGTAAGACTAAAAAGTTCTAAAAACTGTACAAATAATGTTTAGGATTAGCACAAAAACCCACAAAGATTAAACCTTTAAAGACCGAGAAAATAAGCTCCGTCTTCAAATTTATCTGGTCAGTGTACCCCTGTCAATCAACTGAATCGAGGCCTCAGATTGGATGATAGAAAATGCATGATTGACATTCGTTTACTCGTCCTGTGTATACCACGTTTGGCGCTCGCGATGATCGTGCAATTAACTTTTGTCTTTTTTAATGCATACCTTGACGAAGAAAATACCTTCGACAGATTAAATTTTCTACTCTTGGAAATTGAAAGATATAAAGTAAAAATTTACTCGTACTTGCATGGTTATGTACCACACCAAACGCGCTGATCACCTATAGTCTATCTAAATCACGTGGCGCCAATCATCCATGAAACATTTCTTTTATAATTAAAGATGTTTGGGAATAATTGAGATTAAATAATTATACAAATATATGAAGTATTGTGTCTACGATTTATTTTCTAGATCATCGGAAAAACTCTGTTGAGAGCATTTTAACACCCGTGCATATATACAATATACACAAGCGACCATGTTTCCCTCGGGGCTTCACACCTGAACACTAGTCCGAAATATCTGACGTTTTCCTGGCTTTTTTAACGGTTTTGATATTTTACATGCCAGGAAAACGTCAGAACCGGCGCCATTACGAAAACTGGAAATTCGCCGCCTCCAACCGGAGGCGGCATTCTCGGCTCGATTTTAAATATTTACGAGTTGAATCAAATGTTTCACTCACAACTAATTAATAAAACGATGATTTTGCTGCTCACTAATATCGCTTTTATGGGTCCTTATTTCCCATGAACAGTCTGTTGAACACATTCTATCGAACTGTAGAGATTTGTTTTGATTTCGTGCATTTTTGAAATCTCGCGAGAAAATAGGTCAACAACACTATTGTTTATCAGTGTGATTATCGAAATGTGCAGGAAAATTATATTTTAAGCTGTATTATTGAGTTTAAATACATATCTATTTAAAATCGAGTCTAGAATGTCGCTTCCAGTTGGAGACGGTGAATTTCCAGTTTTCGTAATGGCTCCGGTTCTGACGTTTTCCTGACATGTAAAATATCAAAATCGTTAAAAAAAGCCAGGAAAACGTCAGATATTTCGGACTAACCTGAACACCTGAAGTAAACCGACCGGTTAAAAACCTCGGCCTCTAACGGGCTTGACCGGTCCGTGTAAAATCGACTTGTGTTTCAACTGAAGATTAATTTATGTATCCATGATTATTTCCGTTAATTTATGCTGAGAGTTTTTACAGACTTCGAAGAAAGTAAAGGAAATTTTCTTAGAGTTGCGCGCGCGCGAGAGAGAGAGAGAGAGAGAGAGAGAGAGAGAGAGAGAGAGAGAGAGAGAGAGAGAGAGAGAGAGAGAGAGAGATCAAAATTGGAAGCATTATTTAGCAGGGTGTACAAAGTAAAAATGAATTCAAAAAATTAAATATTCTCCAAGCGTTCAGGGCAGTCAAAAAAATCAAATCAAATTAAAATCAAAGTTCCGTGTTACAATGTTACACGTATGCGGTAGGTGCTGGCACGATAAAAGAAATGTCCGGAATTGAGTGATTGGGTGATTTTTTAAAAGAATATTCACATGAGTTTTAAACAATTTTTGTTTTGATTCTAGTGATCACATAATCACTTTTGTATTACTTCTACATGGTCGTTTGTTTCATTGTGAAAACGAACTCATTGCTGTGTTGACCACCCCTGCTAAGTGCTGATATGCTGATTTTTTTTTTTTTCAAAACTGGCGAAAAGGAATCCAAATGTGGCGAATATCAATTTTTGGTGACCTATTGTGTGTAAAATTTTCCAACCCGTTCGTTTATTCGATCAGCCTGTGTTATTCTATCCTACATGCGACCAAAAATATATAGCCCCAGGTTATTTATGGCTGCAGATCATCAATTGATATGTAATTGAGTAAACACTTAGAAGGGTGCTTTCACTGCAGTGGTCAATTGTTAAACAATTAGATATCTAGTCTAACTCGAAGTCAGTCATCTTAATTCACGTTAAAGGTGCGAGATCGTAATCTGAGAATGGGGCTAATAAATTAAACTGTTGAACACGCTAAACCTCTATAGTTATGAACAGAATAAAATAAATATTATAAGTTAAAAGTTTTAAGTCAAAGATCTTAAATAAAATTGGTTCTCTAGATTAGAAGTTAAGAAATACGATTTTATGATGCAATGTAGTCGGTTGCCATAGAAATCATCAGAGTACTGCAAGTGTCGACAGTTTCTTATTTCTTTGAAAGACCATAGTTGACTTGGCTTACAAACAATAATATAGCGACATATTTTCCTCCCCAAAAATATATGCACTTCTTAAAGCTACAATTAAGTGAGATAAATATGTGTTCTTGGGGATTTTATTTATTTTTATATGCACCTTGATTAAAAACATTTTATTGAAGCTGTGTAGTATGAGATAGTAATGCAACTTAATGGACTGAAAACCAAGCAGAATATTTTATTTTTATATCTGGCCTGTCAAAATAGGAGATTGTAAACTTGTAGCTTGTTAACTCAGAAATAGTCTAGAACAAAAGAAATAATGTCTTTATGGCTTTTGCTCCTCTTCTTATTTATGTGTATGAGTCCGTAAAGGTATTTTTGTTTTTGTTTCATCATATAAAAAAGTGTTGGTTTTTTTTACCTCAAACTTAGAACTGTAGAAATTCAGTATCTTAACTTTTCAAAAGCTTTGATACCTTACCACTTGGAAATCATGTAGTGATGCAAATTGTCAAATGTCAATGAGGAGACATCGTCAGAACCCACGGGTTTCCTATCCGTTATACTGCTTTTAAGGTAGTGTAACGGACAGAAAACTCGTGGGTTCCAAGTGCAAATGTACATACAATGCATTGGTCAATACATGTATATTTAAAAAGTACAAAATATGAATAATTAACACATATACATGTACATGTATATGTGATTTGATAGAAATGATAGTAAAACATAGGTCTTTCTTTGTGCCGCACTTAAGTGGCGAAAAGGATTTTTATACCCCCCGCAAACGAATTCTGGGGGGTATATAGGAATCACCTTATATAGGAATCACATTGGAAATTATAACTTCACACAAATATTGCTTATTACCTGACGGTCTGAAACGACCTTGATGCAGGGTCATTTGGGCAAGGTCACTGGCAGGAAAAGTGCAAAATTCGTGTCCTGACCATATTCTAGTTTCTTATGCAGAAACATTGGAAGTTCTTACTTCATACAAAGATTGATTATGACCTGAGGGTGTGTCATGACCTTGACCCAAGATCATTTGGACAAGATCAAGGAAACTGACAGGAAAAGTGCAAAATTCGTGTCTGGTCTATATAACTTTTATGGAAAAACATTGAAGGTTCTAATTCACACAAAGATGGCTTATAACCTGAGGGTGTGTAATGATTTGTCCCAAGGTCATTTTGGCAAATTCAAGGTCAGTGGAAGAAAAATTTCATAATTTTAATAGAAATGATCAGAAGCTAAAATTTGACACAAAGATTGCTTGTGACCTGTAAATATGTTCTGACTTGAGCTTTGGTCATTTGTGCAAGTTCAGTGTCACAATAAGAAATAGAAGCATCAATTATTTTCTAGTAGAGAAATACTTGAGTTATGATTTTTTCGAAGCGGGGGTATCATTTGTTAGCTTGCTCACAGTACCTCGGGCATCCCCCCCCCCCCCCCCCCCCCCCCACAAACACCACACTTTTAAAGAGAGAGCAATTTTTTCTTGGGCAAATTTAAAACAAAAGCATATTAAACAATAGAAGATACAGCTGCCTCACAGCTCCCCCTCCACTACCACCACCACGGATTAGGACTTTGAAGATTTGATTGTCAAGATTTCGGATAAATATGTTCCCCCTAGCAAAAACGATGCTGAGTGGCTGTATGGCCTAACGTTATACGGAGAGTTGTCCCTCCTGCTGAGTACCTCTCGTATAGCGCACCCTAAGGCGGGAGAAGGCGTCATCGTTTATTTACAATTTGTGTTCGTTTCAATTGTTTAATTTTAACACTGCCCTTTACATAAATTATTCCCTTAGTAAGCAGTAGAGCTTTAAGTATGAGTATAGGGAAATGTTTATCAGATATAACACTGTTTGTTTCATGCATTAGCGCAGTGGAATTTGTGTTGATTGCACTTTGATATAAGGCTAGGCCCAGTTTGTATCACGTAATCAGTTGTACATAAACGTATTTATCACTTTGTGTTTGTGTTCGGAATAATTATATACATGTACATATATGATGTTTTTTTTTTAATTTATCCTAACCTGATGTAAACATGAAGTAAGTTAAACGGAGAACTTGCCTGGTATAAAAATAATACTTTGAAATTGAGCCTCGTTTTCGATTTTCTGAACGTACTATTATCATGTTGACAGTCTAATCTGATTAAAACAATCTCTCTTCTAATACTCGTCAGGGTCTGATAGGTATCGACAACTGGTCATCTTTACAAGACCTTCACATTTGCATACAATCTAAATATACTCCTACTTACCAAAGGCATACCTTTATATGTTTAATGTTACGTGCATATCTTCAATACTTATTGTGGAGGTTACATATAAATTGACATGAATTAATTTGTCTGTCTCCTTTGAAGAGTTCCTATTGATTTTCTAAAGCTCTGATTGGTCAGAAGAAATGGTCGTGTGAAGATGACCTCCAATCAATACCTGTCAGACCCTGACAAGTGCAAGGAAAAGGGGGTGGTTTTTATCGGACTGTTTGACAATCCTTTCTCGACTCGAAGCTGCAACGGAAGACCTCATCGTTGCTTTGCAACGAACACGGCTCTAGTTTTCATAGTATTTTGGACAACTGTACCGTTATCGCTGAAAATCTTTAACATTTATTTTAAAAAATAGTACATAACATTGGGATTTGATGTTTTTGCTGCTATTTTAGAAGGAGTTTGTCAGGGTGCAATCCCAGGTAACTGCCTTATTTTTTCTTTAAATGTTAAAAATTATACCGTGTTGTTTCAAAGAAATCTGGAAATAACAAAAAAATAGAAGAGATTTGATGTTTCTTCACGTACAGACATTATGAATTTCCTTTGAGTGTTTCCGACTTTTGACACACAACTTTGAATCAAACACTGTGCCATCTATTCTATGAAATATTTGAATTTTTCGATATATGCACCTTAGACGGGTGCAAAAATGCCTTGGCACTGGAATAATTATCTGGCACACGTGTTATCACCTTAGACTCGGGTCTCGCACATTATCTTGTAATTGGATACTTGACAAGCAAAATTTGAAAAAAACATTAACGCGAGAAAACAATCCTTTACTACAGAGGTTTTTCCAATTTTTGGTGTCTTGTTTTTCATTTAGTTACATCACAATTGTTAAATAATGCCCAATAACGATAGACTTAAATGACAATGCTTCTGGGAAAGTCTTGCTTTCATGTCTGCAATTCAAATGTACACCTCAAATTTCAAATATATTTGATTGCTAATTCACTAGTAGTTTCAAAATTTTGATTAAAATTGTAAATTTAAAAACTGGTATTATTTCATAGAATGTTGGTCATTAAGTGTCTATGGACAGTAGGTTGTTAAAACCAATAGACGGCAAGACAAAAAGTGACCAATACATTTTGTGTATCTTTATAAGAAACTAGATGATATCACACGCAAGCGCGGGAATCAACTCTTATTCACTTTGATATGATACAATGCTTTAAAGTATGTTGAACCAGATTATTTTTATTCATTCTTGTATTTAATGTGTCCTTAATTTTTCTTAATTGCTTTTCTTAACATGTTCTATAAAATTGAAATCAAAAAGGAACTGCATGGTTAGGTATTTAGAGGAGCGGGCAGGGATGAAAATCTTAACTTAAATTAAATATATATATACATGTATATGGCCCTGATTCTTTTGGTTGACTGGAAAATATTACAAACTTTTCAATTTCATTTCAAACCAGGGGTAGATAGTAAGATGACGGATGAAAGATCTAAACTGAATTGGATGATACACATGTACGTGGCCTTAATTTTTTTTTTTTTAAGCTGAGTGGAAAATGGTAACAATGATTTTTTTTTTAAACCAGCGAGTAGGTATTTAGGACAAACGAATTCGGGGAAGGTGGTTACCCCCCCCCCCCCTCCCCCCGCAAATTAAATTTTCCCCGTTTAATGCATACATCATTTATTCATATAGATTTACTTATTTATTTGCATATTTCAAACAAAAGTTGTCATATCCAAAGTATCTGCCCGATGGTTAACTCGCCGTATACTTTCCGCCAAGATGTAAATTAATCATACCGCGTTCCTGAGCACACCGTTTTAATTTATGAACTTTTTTTGTATTAACAAAAGAATCCCATCCAAGGTATGACTATCTGCCCGCGATGCATGATGAACCCGTCCTACACTTTTTGCAATGACGTAAAGTGCTATTCCATTTTCTCGCGAGAGGTCGTGCTTTGCTAGCTTCTATCTATCATAACTGATATCGCGCATTCAAGAAAAAAATTGCCTTATTTCATTTATTCAACATTTGTCAAATCTTAACTTCTGTGTATAATCCAAGTAAGTTCCTTATAACTTTATTCATTGTTTACGTAATCATTCAATATAATTTCATTGCAAGTATATATTTTGATGTTAACTTCCACTGACTTGGATCCGCCAAATCGTGTCCATCACCTTACTCTCGTTTTTGCAATTTCGAGCTTGTTTATCGAAAATGAAAGTAGGTTTTTAATTTATTGTATAATAATTAAATATCAAGTAAAATTCAACAATAGCTTACGGACTTCATATAACACTTGTTGAAATACCAACGTTGTAAGCAGTACTCTGGTGCAGGCATTTTTCAGTTTATTTGCAAAAAGTCTTAATGTATAAGTATAGATTTGCAATGAGTTAAATATACATATCGCCCGTCATGTTACCACAGTAAATTTTGCTGATTGCCTTCTATGGATCTAGCATTAAAGTGGAAAACATGTGATCGTTTCATCCAACGAATTTCATCGAACTCTCCGTTCTTCTTAACCACTGTATGGAATCAAATCGTTTTCAATTCCAAGGTTTTCGGTGAATCATTTATCGTAAAAGCTGAAAATAAATATCCCAAAAGCAGATAATTTGGGTAATTTTTTCAAAATATACAGTGATTTTACTTTGCATGCATTAGATTTACGGAGCACCATTACATATTTCAACGGCAAACCTGTCACTCCTTTTCAAAGTAAACACCTTTCAATTCTACACACTTTTCATGTCTTTTAACTATTTTTATAAAATATATCTTCATACAATGATTTGTCAAGTTTGTGTATAATGTCTTTTGTGGCATATAGTAGATAATTTAGGTCCGAAAATCTCTGTACCGCAGTTTCAACTTTAGGTAAGAAAACATGTATAGCGAACTCCATAGATGCAAGAACTGGGCTGTATGTGGGCTCGTTCGTCATCACAAACATCAGTCCTTCCATCTTTAAACCTCTGATGCCATTCGTAAGCCATTGTCTAGACAGTTGGGCCATCTCCAGCAACATCTAATTAAAAGAACATTTTGGTCTCTGGAGATTTTCCTGCTTGCACACAAAATTTAATGACGGCCCGATGCTCCAAAATGTTCATCGACGTTAACGTGTTTTACTCCATTTTCAAGCGTTGGTCGTCCATATTCGGCGATAAAACGGTCACAAATTCTTTTATTTAATTGAAACTTTCTCGATATGACTTTTATAAGTTATTGTGAGGTCATATGAAAATTAATATTGTGCATTTTTATGCGCTTAAACTGTACATTTGCTTAATAAGGACAAATGCGTAAAATATAAAAAAAAAAAATAATAATAAAAAAGTTTAAATCTGAAAAGTTTCGCTGGGATCATGCTCACAATCGAACTTGTCCGCGAACTTTTCACACAACCCTCGTACATATGTATAGTTTCATAAATTGTGGAATAAAAGGGCGTGTGACGTACATTTAATTTACTTGACATATATGATGTATCCTACAGGTTGCCATATAGAAAATTAGTAATTCTAAAATATTCATTTTTATAGTCCGACTTATTGTTAACAATTTATTACCTATTTTATTTCCCGTTAATATTCTTTCAGCCGGGTTGAGTTGCCAGGTTATTTGATATTAATAATTGTGTACATGTATTACCTGAAGGTCAAAACGAAACAATTCTAAATTAAAGTACATATATAATTTATTAAATAATTTTTATAAAGTTTATAACATCTAGCTTGTATGCCTGATCCCGTTAAAGTTCATATAGTTTTGCATTGGTCATGTAACAATAGTTTAAACAGTACTGCACTACGTCCTTTCTAATAAGAGTAGTATGAACGAGTCTAAAATAAATCATATTTTTCTTTTCAATGAACATTTTTGATAATAAATAAAAATTAAAGTTATTTTTTCTTACTTTTTTGTGGGGTTGTTGATGCTAACGACACAGATTCTTGTTTTACCTTCGTCCACGGTCTAACGCAGTGATCGATAATTTATATTGAACAGTTCCTGAGAATGCTTTATCACAATTTCCATATTCATTCATTGAATATTTCAGGTAAATGAAAATATATTTGTTGTGTTACACAAAAAATCAAGGTGCATGGCGATTGGATTTTGAACAGAAAAAAAATTACTTAGTTTGGTCCCCCAATGTTTTAAATGGATTAACACTGAATTCATACGCATAAAAATATATAAACATTTTTGTACTCATATAATTATTTCAAACACTTTCAAAGAGTTCAATATCTGAATGAAGCTTACTGGGTGTAAAATTCTTTTTAACTCTTTTAAATATTCATGAATTCCAATCAGAATTTTTAGTTTTGCTAACACACTTTGTTTATTGTTTTATTCATAGATATATTGCTTAAATGGGCATGGGCATGATTTTAGTCAACCAAAATTCGAGTGTCAGTCTTAGAGTTATTTGCGAGATACAAAGCTCACTATTCTTTGCTATATCAACAAAGCTCAGGTCAGTTTTTGTGTACATTTTGAATGTTGAAAAGAAAATTACAGGTTGAGACCTAAAATGAATGTGTTAAACGTTAGGAACTGTTTATGTTCAAATTAAAATAGCTGGTAGAAAGATCAGTTTGAAAAAGAACTTTTACCAGTATATTGAACCAATGTAAACAATAACTGCATGATCCTTGTTTACATAACAAAGAATTGTGAGCTCTGTATCTTGTTTATAACTCAAGAACTGACACTCGAATTTTGGTTGATCAATAGAAATGCATTACTTAAGCATTATAAAGAATTTTCAAGACTAGTTAGGATGAAAAAATATGTAGATCTTATATGCAATGAATAAAGACTGCGTTTTATTATTTCTTGGAGATGTTAATTCGTGGTAAAAGCCCGAAAATTAAGCCACCACGAATATGAACGATTCAACAATAATTGAATGTTACATGTAATGAAGGAGCGATTTAAAAGTTGCAACAAGCTAATGCATATGTATTTAGAAGTCGCATGTTACTTTGTACAATGACTAAGGGGATAAGAGAAGGCCCACTAAATAATAAAGCCAGTACAATTTAACCGTCAAATAATTAGTGCATTTATTGAGATAATAACATGGAAACACTATTGGGAGAGGTGTTTACTGGATTTTATCCATTTCAGTAAAATGCGTTACTCTAACTTTAACGTGTCTAAGTTAACAAACATAAGGGTTTCTTTTAAAGGATATATAATATTCCATAAATAGTAGTATATTTATTTTCCTTCGACTTTTGCGGATTTTTATTGATTCGTTGATTTTTATACTCTAAATAAATATCTGAGGCTTTATTACCAGATACACTGTGACAGGTGATTGGAAAACTGTCATTGTAGACTTCTTGGTAATGGGTTTCCATTAATATTGGGAACCTGGTACATCAATCTTACTGATTTTTTTTTTACACATTTTCTTCGTCCTGATTCTGCTTGTGACACTTATTCTGTTGCCTACCCTAGCCTGATATATTTCTTAACTTATTCTGTTACCTTTCAAGTATTAGCTTTAACTCGGGTCTCGCAGTATGTCTTGCTTTCAAACTTCACAGCTAGTCTGCCTCAGCTGCTTACTGCACTGAATTATATACCCAAAGGGTGTTAGGAAATTCCACTTAATGGGCGCATTTTCGGTTGAGCTACTATAAGGTCAATATAAGCCATACATGTATAACCTCAAGTGGTGAAAAAGAGGTAGATTTAAAGACCAAAAGAGTTATATGTAGCATTGCGAGCGGTCTTTTTCGCGTATATTTTAAAGCGCGTTTTATTATACTATACATGTATATATGATTCCTGATAAGTAATTAAGGATATCAACTAAAAGACTTCAGCAATATCACCTCGTGCAAAATATCATTGCCTAGAAATGCCCATCCGTGTTTTATTTTACTTTTTACATGTAAAATAATTTAATTGAGGTGCATATTAAGAACATAAACAAACATAAACTAACTTGTCGATTGACCATGTCAAACCTTGAGTTCCATACAGATAAAAAGTACTTTAAAAAGTCAATTTTCGTTTATTAAGATTTGGCAGTGAAATAAAAAGATATTACGTAATGTTTAACAAGTGACCTAACTAATGGGAGTGAATATTCTCCTATTCCGTTGTTGTGTCATACCTTTTATTCACATATTACACAATACACTATAAATAACCCCTACAGTAACAGCTGTGATAGATAATAACCTTCAATCGTGTCCAATACTCCAATCATTTAACTGACACAGCAACATACATGTAAGTAAGATATTAATTTTCTCAATATGATCAGTTCTGAATAAACCATTGACACAGTATAAGGATCCTGTATCCAGGGGTCATGATTTGTAGAAATATGTCGCAAGTGTTCACAGTGCATGCTTATCATACGCGCTCAGTAAGGTTGCTAGATTCTAAATAATAGGAAGAATAATTTCAAAAAAATAAAATATGTTCAACTACGATCAATGGAGTCACAGCCCATGACAAAAGGATTTTGATTTTCACAAGTTTGTCACTTTGTTGAAGCCCCTGTCCTTAGCAGATTTGCCAGCTAATTGTCAGAGGATATGGTGCAAATTACAAGTATTCAATGGGTCATTTGTACCAGATGCTGTCCGAAGATAAAATTCGTTAAAATTAATGTAGAAGCAAGGGAGACCTCCTCAATTAATATGTTTCGTATGACTTAATTTAAAAAGGTTTCAAAACCAACACAATGTTTGCATTTAGTAAACGTTATATTAATTAATATTACGAAAGTCTTTATAAAAAGGCTTCAAAACAACCCCCATGTTTTGCATTTAATAGACATTATCTTTAAATTAATTCACACAACTGCTTTCTTAATAATGATTTATTCAGACGCAATATTATAAATAGCTCTCTTTGTTCTTGTAAAAAGAAGAGGATGCATATCAGTTTTCTTTGTTTGTAGAAAATAGTCTAATGGACTTGATTTAAACATGATAAATACCCTCTTGTTACTTTTGGGTAATGAAAATTTGTCTTTGGATCTTAAATGTAAATTTTTTGCTATTGTTTACAAATTCATAGATGAAACCAATACATATGATGCATGTAATTTAGATCTGTAAAATTCTTAACATTACAGTTATTTGTACCACTGCATTACATGTACCACTGTATGTATTAGCTACATTTAATTATACCAATGTATGCAGTATACAGTAACTATGGTGGCATATTTCTGCCCCCTACATGTAAGATAAATTATGTTCGGCGGAATATTTCTTGTTTAAGAAACATCCTTGAAAATTACCGTACTTTGCTAATCAAATATAAATACGAAAAAAAAATCTTGTGTTAATGTTAACGACCTAGACACGATTACGTTTATGATATATCAGTAGATATATAATTTAGCTGGTTTATATTTCATATTTATTGAGAAAGTTCATCAAAATATGATGGCACAATTACTGACGGTTCTATCAAGGATATTCAACAAGGTAGTATGCGTATCACTGAATAAGTATTATTGCATGTCCTTTTGTATGAAAATTATTTTTTGTTTCACTCCACGTATTAGGGTTCCCGTATTTTCTAACATGTCTTCAATATTCTTGTAATCCTGATATTCATGACATACTGTATGATATACCAACTCTCTTTGGTTTTCTTAGCTCTATTTCCAAGCGTTATATCATTGTAACAGTGAACAAGCGTTATATCATTGTAACAGTGAGCAGGCGTTATATCATTGTAACAGTGAACAAGCGTTATATCATTGTAACAGTGAACAAGCGTTATATCATTGTAACAGTGAGCAGGCGTTATATCATTGTAACAGTGAGCAAGCGTTATATCATTGTAACAGTGAGCAGGCGTTATATCATTGTAACAGTGAGCAAGCGTTATATCATTGTAACAGTGAGCAAGCGTTGTATCATTGTAACAGCGATCAAGCGTTATATCATTGTAACAGTGAACAAGCGTTATATCATTGTAACAGTGAACAACCGTTATATCATTGAAACAGTGAGCAAGCGTTATATCATTGTAACAGTGAACAAGCGTTATATCATTGCATACATAATTATATTGCATGTTGACATGCATATCTTGCATGTTAACATAATGAACTCGCATGTTGACATAAATAGGTCGCATGTCGACATAAATAGGTCGCATGTCGACATAAATAAGTCGCATGTCGACTATAATTATCTAGCATGTTTACATAAATAGGTCGCATGTTAACATAATTTACTTGCATGTTTACATAAATAAGTCGCATGTCGACATAAATAAGACGCATGTTGTCAGAATTATTTTGCATCTTGCATCTATAATGTCAGATAACGGCATTAGTAATTGATTTTACCCATATAAAAATCAGATTCTCTGAAAAGATTTTTAAACGGAAGAGACTTTCTCAGTTTACAAAACTATTGACATTCAAATTAGTTCATAAAATTTCAACAATCATCATTTTGTTCCCTCAAAAAATGCATTTCCTCAGCTTTTTCATCACTGAGCTAGATTACACTTTTGTTTAATACGTACTACGGTACATCGTAGAAATACCTTCACAACAAGCATCACATCTGGTATCCTAAATGTATTATCAAGTCGGTCAAAGTATAACGATATCGATCCAAGTGAAATCGACAATAAATTTGCATCGGTGACAGGAAAAATTTTCAGATTTCTTTCGTACCATTGTTCGTCTTTTTGCCAAAAAAGCTAAAAAAAAATTATGCATCTCTTGATTCGAAGACTTTTTCATAGTAGGTAGATGATTCATTGTATAGTTGTTAAAAAGTATCCAATTCGCAAAAAAGACGCTTATCTGGCAAGAAATATGTTTATTCATGACCGATTCTATTTCGGAATTCAAAAATCTTAAATGAATGGTAGAATCTTAAATGAATGGTAGAAAGATTTAACGTATCTTAATTAAAATCTGGATCATGCAAAGCCTGAACTGATTATCAAAAAAGTATTGCATATCTTACACAATTACGCGATGCAATGCATGTTCACCGTAAGAGTGTTCTTTTGATGCTCGCTAATAATAAAGTTCGTACGTCTCTGCAGCCTTTGCGATGTGATTTAATGTTAGAGAGTTATTCTTTTTTTTTAACTCAAAAACTGGAAAGCCGTATCTTTTAATTCCTCTGAGTTAATGCCAAGATATTCTAGATAAAAATGAAAACCAGCTATATGGCAGATTTCCTTGTAGCTTAGACTTGGAAAAAATGAATTTTTCATCAAAGATCCTGGTTTGTTTTTTTTTTAAATAATAAAACCTACAATTAATGTGAGTCAAGCATAGAAAACCTCTTGACTTAACGCATTAGCTGATAGTCGTTCTTTATTTGCACTAATATACGATTATTTTTAATGAAAATGTCGAACAACGGCTGCACTACGTATTCCTGTTGACTTTTCGTTAAAAGCCTGGTGTCGATCCAGCGCTTCTTGTCGATATTGTAATGCACTTAGAGTAATGTCAGATCATAACTAGTTAATGACGCTTTTGCCACTTAACGTGTTATGATAGAGCGTTCTATCTGCATTTCAAACATTTATAAACAGCGGGAAAATCGGCGAACTCTAGAATCGAATTATTGTTTCCAGACCAAATCCAAGTTTTATCAAAGACTTTGCCATTTTTCGTGAAGAAGGATTCCTCTTATTTTAATAATATCCACTTGTTTCATCAAAATTTAGCACATTCGATAATGAAATCAAAAATATAAATCCTATAAATATTTTCACGCATTTCATTAGAGATGGTGACGATGGGATTTATCAGAAGCGAATAACTGATAAAAACGACTCATCATGTACATTTGGGTTTTATGGCCAACAATTATAACAATGTATAAAGAATGCGTTAAAAGAGATCAGGAATATAGATTGCTACACTCTATCGTTTTGAAAATACAGGCAATATTTTACACATACTACCTTTACAATTTTACTGTATATGAGCGAATTTCCTTCTCATGTAACAGGTGTTTATTTCTTATACTGATTTACAAGGTTTTCAAACTGTTTGAATTTAAACTATTATCAGGTTGATATTAGCCCCAACAGAAAAATCATATCGGCAAAAAAAAGAAGAAAATAAATGAAGAATCCTAATGTGAATCAAGTAAAGAGGACAATACCGAAAAGCGGGGGTTTGAATAATTACGTTATGGAGGCGAGTCTCATATTTCTTACATACAGATAATTAATACTAGTTTAAGATTTATCTAACATATTTGTAATATGTGCAGGCGTGCCGTTTAAGTCATAGATGAATTTGTAGTGAAGTGACCCCTCCCATTTAAAAATCGCATCTAAAAAAAATACATTTATCAGTTTGAGGTTCATCGCTTTGGATGCATTTTTTAAAAAAACAAAAACAAAACAAAACATGAAATACATTTGATACCGGAGTATAATGTTGTAAAATGTAAGTACTGTTCACAAATTGAATAATTTGGAATATTAAGGTGGTATGGGACACCTCCACTACGAATTTGTAAGTTATGAGTTCGAATCCTGCTGGGGTTTTTATGATTATTAAAAATTTAATCTATATTTTTGGGTCAAATATTGTAAAATTTGAAAATTCTAGATCGTTGAAATTTTTTGATGAACTTGTATCAACATTCATATCGACAGGTGTTTCATTCCACCGTAACCATTATATAACCCCCCCCCCCCCCCCCCCCCCCCCCCACGAAATAAACTTGATATGACAGTGTTGTCATCACTTTGTCACCAGGGCTGGGTTTAACAAAAGTATCATAAGATTTGTCATAAGTCAAATCTTAAGATTGTCATAAGATATGACTTATGACAATCATAAGATCTATCACTTGCGTTTCACAAAACAATCTTAAGCGTTAGAAATCATAAGATATTTTTATACTTGTATATACTTTTTAAACATATACAACCTTTAATGCGATACGTTAAAAATATGCGCTCACACGGAGATTGTTTGCATTTCATTAATTATCTATTATTTATTTTGTTTTTTAAAACATATTTACCGTATTTAAACAATTTTCATATGTTTTCCCTTTTTAAAAATAAACTTGTTTTCAAAACAAAAAAAAATACTTTTTTCAAAACAAAACTCTACTGTCTCAAATGCTTTTAAAACCAGTTACATAGAAAGAAGTGGCAGTAAACACAACATGGTAGGTCAAGACGGGGAAGAAATGAAGAAGAAGTTGAGCAGTGGAAGTAAGAAAACGTTAGCCTTGATTAGGAGAGAGCAGAAAAAGACAGGAGGGGGTGTTTACCATCAGCAGCTACACTACGACCGATAGCGGGAATTATCGGAGAAAATATCCGGAGTTGAAGGTGGCATTGATGTCCTAGACTTCTACGACAACGGGTGCATTATTAGCATCTCCAAGCAACATGACACATGCCTTAATAGGTAGTTACATGTACCTTTTACGTGGAATATCTACTATAATTTTATATTTTAAATTCCTAAAAAAGTTAAATTATTATTTACATTGTTCTGCATTGTTTATAGAAGATTTATCTATTTTTAACAGAACGCCAACTGTCCGTTGATAACTCGGGTTTAAGCAGAAGGAGCACAAAAAGAAACGTTAGTAGTGAATTACAGCAAAGGGAATACCTCATGGGACAGCAGAAGAGGAGAGGCTGAGTATTGAGAAAAGAAGACTCGAGATAGAGGAAAGAAGACTTGACATCGAGGAGAAGCGTCTCAAGATTGAAGACCGGCGTCTGGCGGTTGCTGAGCAACAGCTTCAGATACAGCGTGAACAGCACTCACTTCACCTGTGTCAACTCGGAATAGTAAATAATGCCACCCTCAATGTGTCTTTGACTGAAAATGAGTAATAAATTAAAAATTTTAAAGTGTTTAATTCATTTTATGTCTTGTTCATTAAGCATCCATTAATAAGAATATACAAATATACATGAATATACATGAATATACTTATTTTTTCTGTACTATCACGGACATGGGAGATAAAGTCATGCATTGTTATTATTTTCATCATGTCCTGATGTTAAATTGTGAAATTCACTGCCCAGGCCATGGGACAGAAGTTGAGGCTTTTATAATGGGAGGGGGGGGGGGGGGGGGAGAGAAATAAGCTGTATGCATTTTGTGTGCATTATAAATGAAACTGATTATAATAAAAGATTGACCATTATAGGCCTGCAGGTCTCTTATTTCTTTTTTAATAAAGATATCCAATAAGCGAAGAAAATAATTGTCCAGTAAGTGAACAAACTTGTATGTTGCATGTTCAATTCTAAAGCGGAATAAGGAATCATATAAAATAATGTCTTCATTGTTTTAGGTAAAACTTCACTGAATATTACAACAGTATTATAAATTACACTAATTCTGTCTCCGAACTAATTAAGGCCTTAAAATCTAGTCTGGATCAAGTCTTCGACGAACCTCTCTCCCTTTGTTATTTGGGCCTTGATAGACACACAAATGTAATTGTCTGGTGGAATAAATCGATTTCCCCGGGGGTTCTGTGGGCGTGGAGCTGGTACATGGGTACCAATAAAGACATTATGTAAAACCGCACAAGCTGTAATGAATCGGCATGCTCTTAAGGTGATAGAGAAGTGTTCCCCCGGAATGATCGATGCAACGAAAACGCATCTTAAGGACCCCAAAACTTCTTTCAATAAGATTCCTTGTCCTGGCATGGGCCTCGTTAAACGCTTCTTCATGTGGGTTACTTGGGTTCAAGGAATATGCACTGTCTCCAAGTAACCACCCTCTATTCATGCCACCACTCTCAAATAAATCACACAGCGTAGAATTTGTTCACACAATAGCATCGTGAGATGAACCAGGCCATCTAGCAACAAAGTTGGTGAATTTCAAACTAGCATCACAAACTGCCCTAACGTTTATAGAGTGAAAATCTTTTCAGTTGACAAAGAGATGTTCATTTTCTTTCGGAGCTTTTATGGGAATGTGAGTTCTGTCTATGGTACCAATGACATTAGGGAAATTGGATATGCGGGAAAAGCCCAGTATGCTGTCATTTATGCTTCTCTCATCACGTGGAAACCTTACATAATTTAGACTTAAAGTTACAAGTGCTGATGTTACAGTATTTACAATTCTTGATACACTAGCTTTGCTTATCCCATGGACATCCCCGTTAACAGTCCGGAAGTTCCCACTGGCATAAAATCTGAGTGCCACCATGACTTGCAGGGATAGGGGTACATATGTATGGCATGGGACCTACCGGTGGGATGTTCCAGATGGACCCTGAGCTTCCCACATAAATCTAGTATCAGAAATGCGGTAGTCGAAACTTATCTATTATATCTACGTCTTCCATAAAGTCCAAGGAACTATTTCTATCTCTGAATACCCGTTATCTTCGTTTTGAATCAAAACAAAGGCCGCCGCCATGGTAAGTTTGGACTTATGACATGACATGGTTGTCTTAAGATTAAGACGGATCTTATGATAATCATAAGATATGACAGTTTTGTGATACAGCAATGATGAAAACTTATGACAAAGTTTGGTCATAAGACAGATCTTAGTCATAAGATTGTTTTGTGAAACGGGGCCCTGGTGGATATTAAAGTCAAAACTATTGAAGCTCAATCGGGTAGAATAGTAGTAAAGTTTGTTATCGAATCATTAACTAAATAAGGTAGACACAATATATTTTTATTTTTAATTTATCCGCTCTGAAAAAATTACCGAAATGATATCGAATTTAATCTAAAATGTGCGAGGCCATAGCTACGCCACGTACCAAAGAGCGTGATTGGCTTCACATTAATGGCAATTGATCGGTTTCTTTGAGTTATCATCTACTGCATTCAGATAGACTAAGTAACTCTAACAGTTTCAACTCCTTTAGGTGAATTACCCATTCAAGAGTAATTTCCTAGAATGCTGAAATCTCTAGCTGCCAATATGACGTGAAGGCCTTCTTCGCTGGTCGTCTTGATTTATAAATGGAGGACATGTTTGCTTCATTATGGAGACTAGCACAGAACTTTGTCATTAATTTATCTTAACCAAGTAGAAACACCGCCGTTTAATCAATTGATTCGCCATAAATATCTGAGGAACACGCTAGTTTTCTTCTGACGACTGCACATTTTCTCTTTGTGTGGCAAGTTTAATTTCTGTCCGACTTAAACTCTGTCAGTCTAACGTTTGTTTAACAACCAATCTAGAAGACATAACAGGATACACGAACCAAAATGGGTTAAGAACGATTGTCGGATCGTCGCCGATGATATAATTTTTGCTCAAGACCATTTTGTAAGGATTTAGATAGTAGCATTTCAATTCCAAACTGTCTATGAAGCTGTACAATAAACTGTTCTAATAGAATGCAAATACGCGAGATAAACTCATTTAAAACTGTTTACACGCAAATTGGTTAGATTCGGGAAAAAAACCTAGTTTGGAATTGGAAGCCTGTAACCAAACAACTGGATTACTTTTTTTGTTCACCTTTGAATTCATAGATCAGCTATTTTCCTTCACAACCAGAAAGAATCGACACGGTTTCGAAATTTTTTAAACACTTTTATAATAAAATAAAATTCCGAAACAGTTTTATGAAGGAAGTATCACCGTGCAAAATTCACTGCTTATTAATAACTTTATTTTGAACTTTACTTTTCAAATTCAACATCTGTTTTATAATATTTTCTCACGGTTTATTTCATACAATTTCACTTATTCAATTAGTGATTGACACTTTTCGGACTCTGTGTTTGTGATTTCAAAGAGACAGAGTGTCATGTCTCAGGGACTGCTAATCTGTTAAAACAACATTGTGCGATTATCAGTTTTTCATGTTTTGGACATCAAAGACTCATTGAGTTTAATTATTTTATATCTGTGAACCTTTCACTCAGCTTACTTAATGTCATCACCTGTCAATTTATACCCATTGTTCAGATTCTTATATATAGTCATGTACAGTTGTCAATCGGCAGTCTGGAATACGGCGGCCAGCCTCGGCCAGTCGTCCGACTCACCCAGAGTCTTGAGTCCGGAGGCCAATACTGTTTGTAACATGTCTGTCTGTTAAATTGTTGTAATGCTGCCATCGTTGAGTCTCGTCCAATAAATTCGGAAACCTTCTTCAATTGCCTTTTATTTCTTTGGAATTGCATATTGGTGGACCTTCGGGAATACGGCACACCTATCCTTTGCTTTTACCTTACGGCCCACAGCGCGCCTCGACCTTATACCTTGTACCTTCTACGCCAACATTCCCTCACCCCGTCCGTACTGCACACGACGGATGCAGTTCCAGAAGAATTCCCTAGCACCGTACAAATCTACGCGGTCACAGAGTAACAGAACCATCTTAGGATTTCTTTACTAGGAAAATTTCTGATTGGAAAGTACTCAAAACTTTCTGTAAGGCATTCTTAAAACCATCTTTTGGAAACTGCACCATGAACCTTGGGACTAGTATAATGGTCTTACCATGTATTTTGTTTACAAACAGCTGGGCTTGTCGTGAATAACATACCGGTTCAGGTAAAGCAATAATTATGAGCTGCAGTTTTCATGAAGAAAGTTGTGTTTAATATAAATTTTATATTTACTATTAAAGTGACAAAAGAGAGTATTGTTTGTTGGAAAAGCTATATGCATTTAGAGGCTCTGAATCGACATAACATTATTTTTATCATGTACAAAAAATTATTGATAAAGAATCTTCATTTTGATAAAAAGTAACGATTCATTTTAATCTTTTTTTATCATGGTTTCTGTAAAATGCATGTTTATCATATTAACAGACTTTTCCACCAAAATAAAACTCAGAAAAACATAGGTCATATTGTTTAAATTATCATCATTAGCTTAATTATTCGAATCATACTGTGTCTCAAATGTTGAAATTATAAACAAATTAAAAGACAAACATAAAAGATAAAGATTTCGTATAATAGAGAATTTAACGCTAAACAATCGGTTATCATTTATAAATTAAATATTAACACAAGATGTTAAGATCATAATAATTGTAACTTATTTGTTATGTGGTCGAAAAAGTCATTACAAATTATTTATAATTCTGCATACTAGTATATATTAGTCCTAGATGGCTCATATTACACATATTGCCCAGAAAAGAATACTTTTCATTCATAGTAAGCAGTAGCTACAGGTCTGTATCTCCCAGTCTGAACATATTCGGATGGACGAGCTGGGAGCTACAGTTCCTCCCATAGTAAAAACAAACACATTCTGTGGGGAAAAAAAGTACCATTAACTTTCTTTATTCAATTTACTACTGATATTGGTACTTTACTTGCCTCAAACTTTCTCTTAAACACGCTACCGACCTCAGAAATTGAAGTACATGTATGTTAAATTCACGTCGAGATCGAGAGTCGCCATTTTTACATGTATAAACAAACTGCGCCACTCTATGGTGATGGTGTTCAATAGAATATCAGAGGCAAGTTAAGTGATGATATCTGTAGTAAAATGTCCGAGGATTTTTTGGAATCAAATATCTGTAATAGAATGTGTTCGGAAATAAGGTTAATCACTTCAAAACTAGAGCAATTTTTGTGCGCCGTAAATTGCAGCTTTTACTATGGAAGGTACTGTATCTCCCAGGTCGTCCATCCGAATTTTTTCAGACCGGGGGCTGCAGACCTGCAGCTAGGTTAGCAGTCACAACATACTACATGTACCAAATACCTGCATTTTATCGCATCGCATTATACTGTTGGTTTTTTACATGCACATCGTTTTCTTAGAGCGTGATATTGAAACATATCATCATTCCTATGCCTTTTATTTCTCAAGTCTATCTAAAGACATTAAGTTAAGTCTTTGATTCAAACAACATAATAATCTCATTGGTTTTAATACGATATATTCTTTTCTTTTTCGTGGTTATTGTTCGCCTCCTCCAATTTATTATAAAACTTCTGAAACATGATAAATTTAATGTATATCTAAGCTGCTAAGCTGTCAATGTTGTTCGAATGATTCACCAGAGAGATTATCTTCCAACCTTCTAGTTAACGAATACGAGTAGGCGAACTTTATTTCTGCTGGTGCGATAATAAATAAAGTTATTAATTATCACTACATGACAGCAATGCACTCCCAAATTTTCATAGTTTGCTGACTTGCTTTTCTTAAACAAAGATTAGGAGAAATTAGATGCTCACAGTTTGTGTCCGATGGATCATGATAAGTCAAAGTAGTATATGTAATTAACACTGTGCCGGATAATTATGCCAGTGCCAAGGTGGCATTTTTGCACCCGCTTAAGATGCAGTTTCATAAAAATCCATATATACCAAATGATAGGCCTTTGTCTAAAGAGTATATAACCACTTTTGTTTTTAGTGTGTTTCACCTGACAGGTGAGATATTTACCTTTGGAAATTAATATCCCATAGGAAAATGATAATTCCCATAGGAGAAATGATTCTCCTATACAGGAAATATTGACAATCCTTTAGGATTTTCTAAAAATCCTATAGGAATTATATAGGAAATATGTATTTCCTGTAGGAATTTCATTCAGACAGGTAGTTTTCCTGTAGGAAATTAAGATTTTCTATCGGGTTTTATCAAATCCTATCGGAATTGAAATTCCTAAAGAAGTTCTTGTAATCCGATAAAAAATTTCAAATTTCCAATAGGAATATTGTTTTTCCTTTGGGAAAAATTATTTTCCTGTAGGAATTTATTGTTAAAAGGTAAATATCTCACCTGACAGGTGAGATACAATGATAACAAAGGTGGTTGTTAACTCTTTTGGCCTATCATATGGCATATTTGTATTTTTCGATATATGCAGCTTAGACGGGTGCAAAAATGCCACCTTGGCACTAGCATAATTATCCGGCACAGTGTTACATAGGTAGTGACTACATGATAGTGACTGCGCTTTTTACATCTAACGAAACTTTTAAAAACGTTTTTAAAATATTGCCATCAGCGAAATAATACCCCCGCCTTACACTTCCTATTCAAAACATGAAGTTTTTCAAATGTTTTCCTTCCTTTTAAAAAAAAAACCCATGTAAGTGCCTTTAGTACTTTGATTTTTACCAATGAGTCCAGACTGTCACCAGGTTCATCATCGAGAACACTTATATTGATATCAGGATGTTGGTATTGGCGTATTGTGCATACATGTATGTGGTGGAATATGCAAAATTGTAGATCTATTATAGTTTTGCATTTATTTTGAATATTTCAAACAGTTGTATGACTTTTCATAGTTAAACCCTATCTGGGTTTGATTCTCTTGGAATGTTACTGTTATAACTTTTAGTCAGAGGTAACTGTTACAATGATAAAATGCCTGCTCACTGTTACAATGATATAACGCTTGGAAATAGAGCTGAGAAAACAAATGAGGGTTGCTGTATCATACAGTATGGATATCAGAATTGCAAGAATATTGAAGACATGTTAGAAAATACGGGTATCCTAATAAGCGGAGTGAAACAAAAAATAATTTTCATACACTAGGACATACAATAATACTTATTCAGTGACGTGTATACTACCTTGTTGAACATGCGTTGAATATCCTTGATATGGCCAGTAATTGTGCCATCATATTCTGATGAACTTTCTCAAGAGTTAAAAGAAATATGAAATATGAGCCAGCTAAATTTTATATCAGCTGATATATCATAAACGTAATCGTGTCTAGGTCATAAACATTAACATGAGATATTTTTTCGTATTTATAATTGATTAGCAAAGTACGGTAATTTTCAAGGGTGTTTCTAAAGCAGGAAATATTCCGCCGAACGTTCATGTAATTTAAAAAAATATTAAAATTATTCTCATCATCATCATCATCATCATCAAAAGATACTATTGCAATCATGGCTTTTCGGTGCAAGGGTTGGACTCGATGGAACGTATAACAAATACATTAGTTATTTAATAATTTTTTGTCTCAAAACTTTAATTATTCTATCAACAAGTCTTTGGAAACTAACAGGTTGTTAGAAAATTCAATACGACAAATTATCTACCAAACTGAGTTTGCTGTCAGTTTAACTTGAATTTTGCCTACGTGTTTATTCTTTTCAATTAAGGACACACGCGATGTTCTTAAATTTAATATAATTTTTCTTGATAGATTATTTTTTTTCTTTATTTGCATTTCAACCTGTTTATGCCCAAAACCTCGGGTTGTATTTCCAGGCATAGTGTATATTTTCAATTGAAACTATACATCCAAATAGAAAAATATCATATAACTTGAAAATATAATTTTGACATTGCGTAGTGGAAATCTTCACTTTGCGGAGATAGAGGTAAAAACAGAAAATAATGGAAGATAGGTCGCGTCTGACCTCAAGGTACTATAGTCATTTTTTTAATGAATTGGATATGAATGCGAGGAAGGGAAGAAAGAACAAAAAAACCTCAAGGAAATTGGTTTTGATAGATTAAAGCTGGCTTGAAACATATTGCATTGATTTAAGGCCAAGTCAAACAAAAGGTGTTTCCTGTCCCCTAAAGACATAAGTTATGCAACTCGACTTTAAAATGATACACTGTCATACATTGTCTAGAAAATCACATGTATTTCCGGTTTCATTCATTAATAAGAATAAAATTATGTCTGACTGGCCAAGGTTGAAAACAATTTGATAATGGAAAAAATCAAAATTGAAATTATATCCTCCACTGCATGAATTATACATTTGATTTCATTAGTTTTCTGTTATTACTCCTACACAAGAGAAGTCAAATCGAAACACACGTTTTTCATAACGTGATTATTGGTTTCTTAACATTTTCATGCCCATTTGAACTTGGTATTTCAAGCAAAAGTACCAGACGGGTTTAATTTTTTAAATATGCTAATTGATTGTCAAACATGAAATTGTTGAAGATTTTTTTTTTAACCGGGTTTTCCAAAGGAAAAATCCGATTATTGAAATGGTGAAAATTGCGGGCGGGCGGCTGCCAAAAGGGTAACCCTATTGTACGCATAACTTCTCCTACAGTTTTCAAGATAGGAAGTTGTTCTTTTGCAGATCAATTGTACATCTATCAGAGGTGTGCATATTGCTAGGATTTTGATTTCTGATAATCTATGAAAACAATACCAGCTGTTGAACTTAGTCATTTTGGTAATATATTGAATATAGGGTACCCCTATTGTACGGATAACTCCTTCTACAATTTTCAAAATAAGGTTTTTTTTCAGATCAAATGTACATATATCAGAGGTGTGCATATTGCTAGGATTTTGATTGATTTCTGATAATTTATGAAGAAAATAACAGCTGTTGAACTTAGTTACTTTTCGGCAAAAATATTGCTTATAGAGGACACCATTTCTCTGGATAGGTAGTGTTCATCAATTCTGGGTTGACAAATGGATTGTGGATACTGTTCACACAAAAGAAAACCAGGTTTGCTGTCACATTGACAGCTTTTCTCTTGTTTCCAATACATACAGTAAGTATTGTTATAAAAAACACACTCGTGTCTGATTTAACGTTGATACGTAGATATATTAAGGTATTGTTTTTACTATGATATATTATACAGAGATATTTGAATACATTTTTATTTAAATAAAGATTTGATAACCTATTTGATAGTCAATGTTTGTCGTCTGCGTTAGCGCATGCATGAGGTAGGTGTTTTATTTTCTCAAAGTGGTACATGTTCCAGATGACAAAACCAATGCCGTAAAAATGTGTTAGTAGTAACTCTTATGACATAGGGTAGTTGTATTAAGAGCTTGTCGTAAACAAAAGAACTTATGTAAACATTGTTTTCCAGTTTCTCTGAAAAAGAGCTTAGTACGTCGGTCTTTCAATGAAATACATAATTTTTAAAAACATACAAATAATATATTTGCATGTGTGTCGAGCCACCTCGAAGCTGCTTTGTCCGGTTATCGAGCATATTTTATGGACGCTGTTAATCAGTGAGCATTGTGTCGGAATTATATCAGTGCCAAAGTGGTATTTTTGCACCCGCGTAAGATGCATTTTCGTACAAATCCATAAACATGTATACCAAATGATGGACCATTGCCTAGAGAATATATAACCATGTTTATAGTGTGTCTTACTTGATAGGTGAGATATTGTAACGTGGTTGAGCCAGGCGATCTCCAAATAACACTCAAAATAGTTTCAATTAATGAATTTATTTACAAGAAAATAAATCAATAGAAAATATTTACAAATAATTCTCACTCATTTTCACCCTCACTCACACACTCACTCTCGTTCAAAAAAAACAACAACACCTAATTGCTTAAATCTAAACCCCAAAAATTAAATTCCCTTCTTGACAATTACTAGCTATATATATATATATATATATATATATATATATATATATATATATATATATATATATAGACAGCTAAATGATCTTACTATTAATGTTCAGTTTTCAAACACACTTATACAGTAACGTTTATATTATCTATGTTGCCAAACGTTCACAAGAAAACTTCTTGTCCACTAGTCCTATCACTATAGGTTCCACTTAGCTCAACCATCGACATCTAGATACGGACGCCTGCGCTGATGGTTCAATAATGACATTCACGAGTCCACCCTCATCACTATTTCTGGGGCTGTAGTCCTAGAACTGATTGTGGTGTGGCGTGGTAGTGAAACAAAGTCCTATCGGATCCAATCGTGTGCTACCTCATGCTCATCGACCACTGTCACAACGCTACAAAGTCAACACTAATAAATCAACTGTATCAATACGCACCGTATATAAATCTATGTAGGCAACAACCATAGGCAACATTATTATATTAATATAGTAAATGATATCTTATAGCTGTCTATATTGATTAAAATACATATGCATGGTAACATGTAAACAAAGTTTAAACCAATATGGCTTCCACTTCCGGAAACTCACTTCCGCCCAAACCATTTAATTCACTTTACCAAAAAATATCTCTACAGTAGAAAAATACGTTTAAAAGGAGAAGAAAAATACAAATACAAAAGGCGTTCAAAGTTATCGATAGAAATAAGAATAGGGTATTTAAACTTTCTCTCCACTGTCACACCTGAGTGAACAACACAGGTAAGTTTTGTGAATGCTAGCCAAGCTATATTTAGAAATACGTTAAACTACAAAGTTTTACTTTACATGCAAAAATAACAAGAATACATATCGAATACACTGTACATTACTCACCACGGTCTGTTTTCCGTGCCCGTGTTATGAAGTAAGCCAAGCAGCTATATGCATACACATGCTGGTAGATAAATCGTGCGCCCCTCTTGCAACACGACCGCACACCCAGAAAAATGGCTAGATTCTACTACGTCACACACGATCACGTGTTAAATAACAGACTTGTGGGTAATACCCAGTCGGGTTTAAAATAAAGGGCCGTAAAGCTAACCTGATATTTGTGATTGTTACAGATATTAATTTCACAAAGGAAAATAATATTTTGAAAGGAGAAATAATTTTCCTACAGGAAAAATTGAAGATCCTAAATGATTTGCTAAACTTCTACAGAAATTTATATTTATTTCATATAGGAGAAAAGTATTTCCTACAGAAATTAAATTTAGACAGGTAGTTATCCTATATGAAATTACAATTTCCTATTGGATTTTAAAATCCTATGGGAGTTTGTTCATATACTCTCGGGATATGAATTCTTTTGATAGGAAATTCCAAAGGTCCTATAGAAAATTATTTCCCTATAGGATTTTCCAAAATGTAAATATCTTACCTGTCAGATGAAATACATCAATAACAAAAGTGGTCATAAATTCTTTAAGCAATGGTCTATCATATGACATATTTAAAATTTTCGATACATGCACCTCACACAGGTGCAAAAATGCTACCTTATCAATTGCATAATAATCAGGTACAGTGTCTCTAATTCCGTATAAGTTCATTGATGGGCAATGCAGTAGGTTTTTTTTTTTATCATACAAGCTTATTTTTTTAAAACAGGTAGGTGAGCTAGTGCTGTAGCCATCAACTGAATTGTTTTGCTGAAAATTTCCCACGTGAATGTCGTTTCTTTACTCGGATATTTTCGTATGATAGATTCAAGCCAAAATGACCAATGAGAAATTATTTTTCTTTGTGCTTCGACACAAAATTTCCTCGCTTGAAGGTCGTTTCTTTGTTTATAACAATGGGGCTTATCCGTCAAAAAAGGTAAAATGAAAAATGAAGAATTATATCACTGTGTTACTGCATTGTATCAATCGTTCCTTGTCTTTCCTACATACTCTGAAAAGATATCCTGTTTATTTATGAGCTTACCAGAATTATCTAGGAAGGATCGAGGTATAACTTAAAAGAAAGCTAGGTTTTACCAGTTGATCTCTACAATCTTGGCATTATAAATAACTTTAAGTTTCTTGTACTTTTATGTGTAGGTTAAACAATAAATTAAGAAACTTTAGAATTTTAACGAAATTGTCATCGCATAGTCTATCTACAGTAGTTTTCCCAGAATGCCCAACCGTGAAGTCTTGCATACGTATTCCAGAAATATGGACTAACGTAGTTGCTAGCACTCGAGAGCCTAGCAATTAGCATCATATCTCTAAATAAAACTGTATCAAAGGTGTTTACAAAACAAATCATCCTAAGAGAAATTCGTGTATATTGTAAAGAATAATGGGTAATTTCGCCCCCTGTTTATCCTGAAATTGAGTATATTAAAAGGGCATGGTCACGATTTTGGCCAAATTCTATTTTTCTGTTTTTATTATTTACAATGCTTTAGAAATGCATTTCTAGTGATCAAATGAAATTTGAGAGTCAGTCGTAGAATTATAAGTAAGATACATGGCTCACAATTCTTTGTCATGTAAACAAGGCTCGTGCCCTGTTTTTGTTTACATAGGTTGTATATACCAGTAAACAATCTTTTTCAAGCTGATTTGTCTATCTTCTTATTCATTTTAAGCAGAAATAAACAGTTCCTAACGTTTAACAAATTCATTTAGTTCTAAAACTGAAATTTTGACTTAAACATTCAAAATGTAAACAGTAGCTTTGTTTACATAGCAAAGAATTGTCAACAAATGGCGCTCAAATTATGATTGCCTATTAAAAATGCCAAACATGCCATAATTGTTTATTAGTCATTATATGTTAGAAAACACACCTATTGTTCTCAGGTGAAAAGATTGTGATACATTCTCTGTATTCTTACATGTATATAACTATTTCTTATATGTGAAGTTTTAGTTTGTGTTTTGTTTACTGTCATTTATTATCTATTGTAACAAATTACCTAATCTACTCTTTATAGGGTATTATTCTTTTATAAGGTAAAGGCAGAATACATAAATAAGACATTGGCATTGACAGAAAGTAAAGTTGAAAACTTTGTTAAGTGTTTAGACTAAAAATGAGACCAAAACTGTTGACTTCATTGAATTCTGTATAATGCACATTAAGTCGGTAAGTATATATGAAAAGAAGAAAACATACATTTTTTTTAAATGCTAAATGTTAAAAGTGACAATATTACAAATAGGATTATAGTGAAGTCAATGACAGTAAGGTCGATATGCGGCCCTGCTCAGCTATGTTTATATTATTATATATGTTGTAAGCGGCCATGTACCTTAAAGTAGTGCACGAGTCTGTGATGTCATTCCAAGCATGTATCCTTCTAATAAAGATCAAATCAAATCAAAAATAAATCATATCCGGAGAATGTGACTTTAGGGCTAATTGATACAGTTTAAATCTATTTTTATTTAATCTGATGTACATTATTTGTAACCGTAAACGAAAAAATATATTTTTTTTTCGGGGGTGGCGGTGTAGTTTTAGTGTTAACAGAGCAAACCAAAACATCAGCGCCAAGGAATGCGTACATTTCATGATCAAAGACTGCATCATTTTTGTCATGTCTATTTCTACAATGTTATGATTTAATCGGTTAGACATCCTTTACCAAAGTGTATTGAAACTTTTTATTGTTTTTATTCATTTCAACTTTGATTATTACATGCATATACAAAATATAAACAATATGTGAGGTACGAAAAATGCGAAGCCAGTAGGCTTCGCAGTTTTGATATATGAACTCATATACATGTATTAATGAGAATATGGTATAAGAATTTGTATCACAGTTTGTCTGATTTTAGCTAAGGCAATGAATTTCTCAACAAAGTTGCATATGTTACACAACTCTTTGGTGTCGCTTAATAAACTGAATGACTGAACAGATTTGAACACAGACTTTACAAAGCAGTTTTTGATACATCTCAATCTATATGAATTGTAGATAGAATATTTTAGCATAAAGTGAGTGAAAAACATCTTCAGTATTAGTCTAATTACAAAAGGTACACCTTTCATTTCTTGCATATTTTTGTATCTTCCAGACTCAATAGCTAAAGATTGTGAATAGATTCTAGTCTAATGGGTATACTTTGTGATACATTTTCTGAATTTCAGAGGTATAGGTTTGAGTAAATAAGACAAAAACATACAAGTGTCGAAAATAAAACATCGTGAAGATTTCTCAATAACAGCTACATACTCTTAATAATGTACATCTAGTACTGTTTTCTTTCATGATTAAAAATGTTTATGAAACCCGATGTATTCTTGATGTTCGCATAGTTCACTAAGTTCAACATTATACAATTCTGACCTAATAAATGCTGCTCAGTTGGAGCATGACCTTTTGGCTTTGCACTCTATGATATGGATTACATAACAGAATTTTAAAATACAGTTTGTGGTTCCAAGTAGATTAAACCAATACTTCATCATTCTAATGATATTTACAACACTGACTGTTCAATGCTAACCATAACTAACATTATTATATCAATACCTAATTAATAATACCTAATTAATGCTTACTAAATTTCATAAAATATCTGTGTCAATATCATTTGTCTTGTGTGATTCCCACACTTTACAGCTATGACAAAATGCTTTCTACATTATTTTCACACAAACTATCGTTGTTTTTAATTATATTGATACCAATCGTTTATTACGGAAGGCATGACATAGAGACGCTTTTGTCATTCAATACATTGTATATGTATTCGCGTATTTCTTAACGATTTTCACTTCAAACACCTTTCACTGAACCATCCTATTCTTTTTCCAAACAGTGACTTGCATCTATAGATTATCAATTAAAATTACACGACAAAGTGCTGCATTACAAAGGATCAACAAACATGGCGGTGCCTATATAATGTCGAGCACATACGAAAGATTCCATCTTGAGCGCGATTCCTTGCGCAAGCACGTACTCGGGTCATTAATTAAGAAAGAGAAGCTTCTCTAAGTTAACATAGAGGACCAACTCTTCGATTGATTATGTGAACGTATGAATTATAATGGCGTGGCACTCAAAGGAAGGACATTAAAATTGATGAGGACTGGCGCTACAAGCTTGACCTGTAAATGCCGTAGTCTGTCGCTCGAGATTCCAATATTGGTGAGTTTCTTAACCGTGTTAATTAATTATCTCTGCGGTAATAAATGGCACGTGGTGCATTATAACCTATATGCCCATCTGCTCTTGGACAAAGTTGAAAGTGTTTTCAGCTTCAAACCTACTATATATTATCTATATAGGACTTATAGTTTTATAAATAGTACTGCAAGACACTTTTTGTTAATGTCAAAGCATATAGAATATATCGTGGAAACCTTTTGGTGTTGATTGAGAAAACGAATGCATTCGTGTAATTTAAAAGTATGGATTTTGACAATTCTGATTCCAATTGTATTAATACATATAATCCAACATTTAAGCAAAGCCAATGTTTTTTTTTAATGATAAACTTGGTTGTTGTTTAGTAAAATACTTCAATTTTGAAATAAGAACATGAAAATTCAAAATATCTTTTAAAATAGCTATTCTATTATTTATTCTATGTACTGATGTATCATGTTGACCATATCTGTATCATACAGATCTATTATTTGTTACTACCGTAAAAAACCAGCAGAATTTTGTTGAAGTGCTGTTTATTTTGAGTTGCATAGTTGACGTCTTCTAATAATAAGTACGTTTTGTAGCATAAGTCTCATAATAAGGTAATGATTCATCAGTGAAAGTATTTTTTCTTTAATTGAAAAAATCCCCCATGTGGTTTTCATCTAACAAGTCATGTTTGTTTCAATTAGGACCCTGTGTTAAAATATTCAAAGATAAAAGATATTACAAAAAGAATGGGAAAAAATCAATTTAGCAGAAAACGATATGTGCGATTCGTGATGAACGAAAACAATATTATTTCTTTTGGGAGAAAATCTAAATATGCAACAAATTAAAAAAAAAAGAGGAATATTCTAAAGAACACTGTTGTCAAGGATACAAATCAGAATTATTTTTTATAATCAATAGGAAATGTGGGAAAAGTAGTGTTGAGAATCGATGAGTTCTTTTAAAGGCTTCCATACGTATGTATCTCATCTACCATGTCGCGTCTGCTTAGTTTATGAAATATCTTTGAAGTCTTTGAATGACGGATATCGATGTTTTGACCTCCTTTTGAACATTTCAATTACTGAGATTGACACGGGGTATCGATTAAAATTTTACTTGTTTGTATTCACCAAGATCGCTCCTATCTTATTAAAATTTCAGTAGACGGTTCATCATCAAGCAATGCATATTCTTTTTGCATCATATAGTTGTACATCATAAGGGAACAATGGCTTCCTTATGAAATTTTAAATGCAGCATTTAGTGTTTAGGAAAAAAATCAACATCAACAAGAAATTGAAGATTGCATTCAGATCTCACATTATTAAACTCTATATTTAAATAAAAGATCGGTTAGATGTGAATTCCATTTCCCCAACAAAATTCATATTTTCTTTGATAAAACTCGTTTCGATATTTAGAAAATAAAATAGTATAATTTGAAGTGGTTTTAATTTAAGCTGTACACAAAGTATATTGTTTTGGTTACTGTCTTGTGAAAGTCGATGAATGCAACTGTTATGCCGTTCAGTTATACTCTGTATCTCATTTCTTTAAAACAAATGAGTGTTTCTCACCAAAACATAAGTCTTCCTTATTATTTCGTAACCGACCGACATGGCTACTTCCAAAAGTCGGAAGCGATTAACGCCTGTCCCTACTTGAACTGTGCTGTGTATTGAGTGATATAACTAAAAGGTTGTATACTATCAGAGAATGTTTTAAATGCAACATTGGTATGTAAGTTAGTGTTTTCGAAAAAAGCAATTAAATATTGTTTTAAGCTTTCACATTTCCGTGTACAATAAGAATATACTATACATGATACTTACGAAACCTATTTTGCATTATGTTTTAGTTTTCCTTTCGAAGCTATATAGTGAAACAGACAAAGGATGATTATAATTAAGACTAGCTATAAAAGTCGTCTGAGTTTAGAATCCGCTTTTCAATATACTGTCTACAAAACTTCAGAAGACAGCGCAGATAGAAAATAGTTTCCAATCAGATTTAAGCATCATTCGCTAAAATCAATGATACACTATATATAACAACACCACGCAGAAATTCTGTAGACGTGAGTGCTAAGGAGCTGTGACGGGTGCCGTTAGAATACAATGTTCAGCGTAAAATTGTGAATCAGGAAATCGGCTAATATAGGCTACTAAGGTAAGCAATATGATTATAGAACAGCTCCAAAACATGCAGTTTCCCCGATATCACAAAGTGTTATTTTCTGTGTTTTGTGAGAATTTTTTTTTATTTCAAGACAAATGAACACTTCTTCAGTAATTCCGGGGATGTTAGAAATAATATGAACGATTTGTGTATTTTTATTGGTCTAATTAGTTTTTACGAACTATTTTCGATCATAACGTTTGTGGAGGCGATATTTTATGTACTTGAGAAGAATAGGCTTTTGTATTACAAATCTAATATTCGTCTCTCTTTTAATTTCCGTCAGAAATAACTCATTTACTGATAATGGAAAAAAAATATAGACACTTTTGAAGTCGTTTTCTATGAGAAACTAATTATTTTTACCTTTTGATGGCCAATTTGAAAGCCGACACTATTTCACGTTACATATATTTTATATATATATTTGTATTGTTCTGCAAGATTATTCACGTTATTCTTAGGCATTTTATTTTATATTATATCACGTCGTTATAACGTTGTTTTATCGTCAACACTAATGCCAATATTATAGTGCATATAACTAACCAACTAGATTATGAAAGTGACGCTTGTACATAGGCACTTTTATAGGCTTGATCATAAGGTCTGAATTATTTTGATGTACTCGCCACAGCAAATTGAGAAATAAATTACTCAACGTTAAGCTCTTAACACAAAAAGTTAAGCAAGTGAAGCAGAAAGACCAGCCAAGATACAATATAATTTTAAGGTACACATCTTTTCAACATTTTTTTCTTGGTTAATATATTCCCCCTTTGATGAAAATTGGCTCGAACACTTTCTAAACGCAGGATGTACCTTTTTTGTATTAATAAGATTTTTTGCAACATTTCACAATTCCCTTTATATAATTTTACATTGTATAATCAAAACTCTTGTCTGAAAATATACTAAAACAAAACTTGTACTTAATGATTTAGAACGCGTAATCGTTTGATTTTGAGTACACGCAGTTAAGTTAACAGAACCCTATTAAAAATTCTCTGAAGAGTAAATGGCTATTTTGATTGCCAGGATCTCCTGCAATCGAGGCAAAATTGTTGCGAATATTTTTTTCTACAATAATCTTTCCAGTATCTTAAGCTTTCAGTAAACACAATATTCATCTGAAATCCAGTTTTATGCTAACCCATTAGTGTTGGATCTGATTAGTACAGAGATTTCTTATTGATTCTAATTCTTTATGTCGAAAGAAACAGAAAGCAATGTCAATAGCTAATTTTTTCTCGCGTAAGACAAGAAACTGCTCATGCCTTAAGTTGGTGTTTATTCCGTTAATCTCCTTGTCCCTGATGCACTTAATGCGCCTGACGGACAGAGGAAACCCGACTGAGGCTCAACAAAGTAGGAACCCGGTGCGCTTGATTTCACAGATAGATGCATTAATGTCATCATCTCCAACGAGGCATGAAAGGCTGGAAATAACACTGTAGTCAAATAGATTTGATGTTATGATATATTTATCATGCAAATGCATGCCTTTACTGCTATGCCAATTGGACGATTAAGGGAAGATAGCAGGACTTACTGCAATTTACTCTCTATCCATCTCCATGTAAACAGTTTCATCAAACTAGGAAGCTTCGTTAGATATCTAATAATGGCCGAATTATAGCTCAGCGATAGATATTAATAAAAGTAAAATTTCAATTAAAACGTTTGCGTGGAGGCACTTTGGATAACAAAAAGACGGATTACTTTCAGTGCTGATCACACTATACTCGGGAAAAACAAATTTATCAGCGTTGTCACTTTCATAAAAGGTGGCTCAGCCTCAGCGCAAAATATTTCATGGCCCTCATTGATACAGAAATTTACCGTCAAAAGGGATGGCTTGCCATG
The DNA here is from genome assembly GCA_033439105.1 of Magallana nippona. Lineage (NCBI taxonomy): Eukaryota > Metazoa > Mollusca > Bivalvia > Ostreida > Ostreidae > Magallana > Magallana nippona. Next base: position 19,852,948 of record CM065922.1, read on the forward strand.
AATTCAATATATATGCTGCGTCGCGTATCGTATATGATGAAAAGGATAACTCGATCGGTATATCTGTGTAATGATCAATTTCAGAAATCAGAATATCTATATACCTAACTCATACCTCGGAAATTATTCCGAGGGATTATTTTCTGTTTTAGCGACTAAAAAGAACTCGCAACGATTTTCAATTTCTACCTTATTCCGCGTGATATGGTTTATCTTGTGTAGTGCAGGAAACGAAATAATTTCATCATATTTTACAATACAGGATACACGGAGAAGATTCTATTTGGATTAAAATAAATAACAAAGGGTTTTGTCATGCAAATAGAATTTGTCTGTGATTTTAATCAAAATATAATTAAAATTCCAGACTATTCCTTTGTATATGTATATGGTTAAAACAGTTTCGTTTGAAGTAAAATGTCGTCTTCTCAATCTCATTTAGAATAAATATTGGATTTTCAAGACTCTCTAGATTGACAGATTTTGGAGATTCAGTCTATGTGAACGTTTACAGGCATATCAAATCACAGAATCGGTAGGCGCCTAATTTCATTTTCTAGGAACAATTACCGCCTAATCAAATTTCAACCGTAGACATGACCAAAATGAAATTCTTTATTTGTATTTCAGTGGTCCTAGGTTGACTTTGTTTTGAATGTTTCACATTCAGTACGCGTTTAATTCAATTGTAGTAAACACTGGAAAGGGAAAATCCTTCAAGTTGCTGAGGCCAAAGAGAGGGGGGGGGGGGGGGGGGGTCTGTCGTTAAAAATCTAAGGAGCATCTCGCTTTATGTATTGATTCTAACATAAAGCACACGCTTTATCTAATTGAATATTTTGCGCCTTAATTACACTTTAACTCATGAGAACAAAAATTAAAAAGTGATCGGTAGTTTTTTTTTTTTTAGTCAAAGACCATTCATCTGTTTGGATCGATTTTATTTCCTAGGGATTCCCTCAAAAAGTTCTTATATACGTCCTTTTTGCCAAAGCATAAAAACGAACGAAAGTCTTTAATTAACTAGCTGATTTAATCGTACTCTTTGAACTGCTCACCAAATTCGATACACTTATCGTTTATTTATCACTATTACAAAGATAAAACGAGCTGCTATTACAAGACTGGTGTTTTCACAAAAACATCTGATTTGCACTTTGATATTTTTTTAAATATAAAAATTAGAAATATACTAAAAAATGTTGGTATTAATTTCTGATATCTGAAGAAGAAAAATGCTGATTTTACATGAAGCACAAATGTTTAAATACTACTCCGGTCATGAAAGAACAGCATGATAACTTCAATCGCTATTTATGTTTAGTAAAGAGTTGATTAATCAACTAACTGCTTAAGTTTTAGATAGTTTTCTTTACAACTCTATCTCTTGATTGTATTTTTTCTAGATCATCTTTCTTAAAAATGAAAAAAAAAGCTTCCGACATTCTTTAAAGCAAACTCTTTTTTAACCTACTAATCTCCTTTATATGATGGAATAAACAGAGTGCACGTTTGCTTACCTCTAAAATGATTTAATAGAGCTTTAAGATTTTTATTGCACTTTTCTCGAGAAGCAATTTTCCTAATTCACATCTGATCATGAACCATTAAGCTCGATTGATTAATTAAAATGAGAGAGCTCCATCTATTATTACAACTTTTTTGTCCCAGTGAAAATTTAATTGCCGGTTTGTGAAGTTTATGCTTCTTTAATCTTGTTGATTGAAAGCATGACGAAGGATTACAACAAATTACGTGATAGAAAAATGCAATTGAATAATCCCGCAGTACACGATACTGTTCCTGGCAAAAGCACAGTAGTTTTGTATCCAGATTTTTTCGATGCATAAAACTAAGATAAACAGCCTACAAACATATGTATAAAACATTTACGTGTGCATACAATATATTTATCAGCGGAGAAAAATTATAGAGATCTACCAGGGAGGTGATTTCAAACACAGAACAGACGGGACTAGTGTTTGTTGTGGGTTTTATGTTGCTCACCTGGAATTTGCTGAACATGGTTAGCAAACAGCGTCGTCTCTGATGTCGATAACTTAAGTTATTTCCAGGAGAGAGAGAACGTCGGCGATGCGTTGCTCGTCAACCTGCAAACGATGACTCTAAACAAAGCAAATGTTGCCACCATATATACGCACTATTCTTATTATTATTATACAAAATAAAATTGCCAGTGACGTAAGTATGAAATGAATAATCACAAAATGGTTCCTATTCCATATTAATAAAGTTGTCGGATTGATTTAAAAATAATAATTATTATTTCTTAAGATCTTTTAAAAACATTAAAATATATATTAAGAATCTCCCTCATTAACCCCCTCAGAAAAAAGCAAATGAATTCAAGAAAAAAGAATAACGGTATGAGAGTTCATGCATGCTGTTTTTACTAATGGGAACCAGGATAAGAAAATTTAGCTCCTAAATTAAATTTCAGTAAACAATGCTTTTACTCAATTTCATTTAATCGTATGTAGCTATGTGCAAAACTAGTACTACTGTACGCACTTTCTTTTATGGTCACAAGACTACTGACTTTTTACTTGTGATCAAACAGGACAATAAAACGTTGAAGGTGTTTAGCACAGAAACAGAACAGAGGTCATACCACTCAACACTCTGCTTTTCCCCTCTATTTGAAAGGGGGCTACATATATGTTATTGAGCTTTGAGGTGATAATGAAAACTGCCGTAAAACAATGATTACCGGTTTTTCACGATTTGTGGGCGACATTGCCTCAAAAATAAGTTGTTTAATGGTGTATAGTTTAAGATATGCTTAGTATTTGATTTGCTAATAGGACTGGTGCCCGTTGATGTCATTTTGTTGGCATCAATTAACACATCACCTGCTTCTTACACGTAACTGATAGCAAAGAGGGTGTGGAATTATTATTTTCAGTTATTTCTAGAATATATATTAAACTTCTATATTAATATTTCAGACAAATAAATAAATTTTTTACGGTCAATATATCTATGTCTTATATTTATTAAGCCCTCCTGTTCATGCAGACGAGCAGCTTCGAACTTTGAACTTTTTTCGAATTTTGACTTACTACAATATCTTCTCCTTACAACGCGCTACGACCAAATAGGAGAACTTGACAATAAACACAGTTTTCATTACCCTTCTAATAAGCCAGATATTTTATCATCATATCAGTTTTTTATCTCTCATTTAACGATTATGATCTGTCATCAAATAAGAACGCGCTGAATATTGCGATCCAGCAGTGTAGTTTATTGACCAAAAATCCTTTGTGGCCTTGGCTACAGAGTCTATCGGCATCATATCGAATTGCAAGGTAGTTTATACGAAAACAAAATAACTTGCTTGAAAACACAGACGGATAAATGAAAAGCGAAATTCACAACCCACGTCCCCTAATTCGAAGTGAAAGCTCCTTCCTCTATACCAAACATCTAATTGTGATATGGCAGTCTATGTCGATGCATCTCAGTGTAAAAAAGTACACAGTGCAACAACAAATCTCTCTTTTTTTTAAATAAAACATGGAGGAACATGCTATTATTTAGAAGTTTTGCATTTTCGAAGGAAATCTTTTTGAATAACAGCTAATAAGAGCAGACTGATAAGTAATATTGCTTATAATTTGAAAAATGTGTATGTACATGTATATATCTTTTCTTAAAATTAAATACAGAGAAATAGAGAGTAGATGAATTTGTTGGTCCTGATATTAGTATTTTTCCGAAATAAGACAATAATGAGTTATTGGACGTTTATTCTCTGGGGAAATGTCAAGTTAGATGATAAAAGTTCTAAACATAGAAAACATTATACGGACATTACATTTTTTTTCGCTAAAACATGAAAAACAGCGGTTTCGTATTTCTACATTAAGCTTCAGATAATTATTCATTGTTGATAAAAATTGTGAAAATAAACCATTCAAAGCCATGTGAACAAGATTAAAATCAATCACAAAGACAAAAAAAAATTTTTTTTCCTCTGAAAATGGAAGCCCTATGCAAATAGAGTGGAACAGAAAAACAACAAGAACACCACACGTTGGCATAAAATTTCTTATAATTGGCAATTGTGATGCATGGGAAATAAATCTAAATCGCATACGGATAGAGGCTATTTTAAAAACCTGCCGTTTTAATTGCGGTTGTGTTGTGCAAACGGCAATAGGTGAGATTATTGGCCGAACAGACTGGTTGTTGTAACTCTTTTAACCAAATTCCAGAAAGCAGTAACCATCTGCCTTTGATTGTACAAAATGATTTCATGTGATTAAACAATGTGATGTAAGATTCATGCGTGTATTTGATACAATTAATATTAAATATTTACTTATGGAAGAGATACAAGATTGACGGCTTCAAATATAGCCTACATATTCATGTAACCGTTTTTTGTGGTATTTATGTATTGTCTTTCAGATATTCTTGACACTTTTTTGTTTATTTTACACTTACCTATCACTAAAAACTAAAAACCTGAAAAACAAATAGATATGTACACCTTAGCAGAAAGGACCCATTTTTTTTCTCTCTTTGATACGTCTCCTCTTTTATCCGGATAAATTGACAAGAGAAAATTGATTTATGTGGATTTATGATTATAAAACCTGACATCTTTTATTCATTCGGAAGTTCTCGGAACACATTCCCCTTCCCGTAGACTTTTTTTTATCCACGTCTCTGAACCAGGCTCATTTGAGGAGACGTTTCAAAACATACTAGTAATTCTAGGGTTTTTTTTTTCATTCTTCAGCTAGCACTAGTAAATGCATAAAGTTTATATCGAAATATTTGTTTGAAGCAAAAAGAGATGAAAACGCCGGCGAGGGTCTGCATATAGAATTTATAATATTATTCACATCACATGGAATATTAATTAAGTACTGATGTTCATATTCGATGTTAATTGTGGCAATTTTTGGCAATTTTTTCACACATACCCAAAAGCACACTTATCTATTATCTAATATCTATTAGAATTTATTACCAATTTTGTAACAGTACTTGCCTGATCAAATTTTAACACCCTCTTCCGTCTTTGAAAGTGATTCTTGTTCGTAAAATTGGCGATGATAGAAGATGTGTAGGAGAAATTCAAGTAGAACGAAAATTCAATCCATCCCTTGAAATTAAACAAGATGTTGTTTAGAAATAGTAAATATATACCAAAAGTTTGAATATTAAACAAACCCTTAGTGAAAAAGTGCTTGTTCGAAGAAATCTTGGTATTTCTTTAAAAAAAAAGAAAGAAAGAAACTTGAATATAATTTTATCAAATAAATTTCTGGTTTCAGATTTCTGTGGTACTGAATGAAACTTTGCACAGATATACATATGCGTTATGACAATATTATTGTCATGTATAGAAATTCATATCTAAACATGTCATAGACGATGTTTACCGACAATTTAGATTTGAAAACCAATTTAATTTTCTTGAAAACTTACGAGTTCAATATTTTCCGTTAAACGTTTTCTAATTCTGCAACATCTCTTTGAATTTATATTTGAAATATTGCTCTGAGTTACGGTGATAATTCTCTATTTCATAATTTGGGGGGAAAACCTACGATTTTATGAAAATCAGAATTTTTCTCTATGTTGCTTTTCCCGAGGTATATATACGCTGACAGTGGTATAAACATGGGTTAAACATGTTTGCATGAATTTTCTTTTTCTCATTTATTACTGGTCCTTCTTCGTTCTTTGGATCCCCATGAATCATTTCATTCTGGCCATTATGACCCTTCATACGGATGCTAGCAATCTTCAGTTATTGATAACGGCATATCTGAATGACCCTGCTCCGTGCCAATACTGCAAGAGACTCGGTGCTAAGAATTTGCTTTTCAACAGATCAATTTTCCCAGTAAGCCGTAGGTTAATAATAGTGTGCAGTTTAGAATTCGGCTCCCATACTTGATACAGTAGTAATTGTTATACAAAGCTGTATGGCAAGCATCACCCACCCGAACAAAAATGGGAATTCAATTTCAAACCAAAACTGAAATAATTTGCCTTAATATGTATCAGCTATTGTATCCGGCTTCATTTGAAATTCTCACTAGGAGACACAGATTCTAGCTGCAGAGCTGTTGCTCCACGGGGAATTCGGATTTTCCTCTTTCTTTTGCTTCCAATTGCAAAGCGTCACTTTTCAGATATGATTTTTTCTTAATACACTTGTTAATTTGTTCTTTATCATCGGTTTTTTTTTACAATCTACATGTATCTTTGTACAATTTTGTTCGACCTAATGTCACTGTTAAACCTTTATCTACACCAATGGATGGAACATGGCTTAGAAAAAATATTGAAACATTTTCGAGCTTGGTTTTCTGTGACTTTAAAAAAAACCTTTCATACTCATCTCAGACTTTTTAAGTATCGTTCGACGAAGGACATTGTACATTATAAAAGCCATATTTTTCCATTTTCTTTTCGTATGAGTTTCAATAAAAATTGTATACTCTCACTTGTGATCTTCCACTGATCCCTAAAGGCCCTTTCACGAGCAGAAGCGACAAAATATTTTTGCGACCGAAAAAATTAGATTTGGATCTAATCATACAAAATAATATAAAATATAATATAAAAATAATCGCATGTATAAACTATTCGTAGGAAACTTGCACGATTTAAAGCGACCGTTGTGCGTTGCAAAGGCATTGAAATCTTTCGATATATCTTGCGTCTATATGCGACTGTTGTAAAATGAAAGCGAGTGTTGTAAAATAATGTGATAGGATCGCGCGAGTGATCAGGTGATGGGACGATTGAATATGCGCCAATGCAATTGAATGTGCGGTGCTCGTGCGATCATGCGTTCTATGGTATGAATGCTCCGTTTCCGACGCTCTTCGGTAGACATACAGAGGAATGCTAGAAATGATGTCGCCCAAGAAGAAACAGAGATGCAGCAGCATCCATGGTCAACTGTGGTCTAAAACAGAAATGTTTATAAAGGGTATATATACTAGAAGCAAATCATGGCAAATTGAAGCTGATAAATCGTGCAATGATAGTAAAATGTTGCAAGATTACATAAGACACGTTGAACCATCGTCTCATGATCGCAAAACACACGCATAGACAGCTGCGATTCGTTCATAACTATTGCGAGTACACAATACGTTGTAAGACGTTCGTACTAAGTCTTATGTTCGTTATTGCGATAATTTGGATCGCATTCGGTCGCATCTGAATAGTGTGCATGTCCACTATTTAGAGGAGACTTAAGGCGACCACTAAAACGCATGCAACGAATGCGAGACATCATGCAACGAATGCGATAGCTCGTGCGATGCTAAAACATTTCGATCGCAACGTCTTGTAAAGTGTTTGTTCGCCAATTGTGAAAGAGCCTTTTAATAAACAATTAGGGACTAAGTTTGGTTGAAATTGCCTGCAATAAAGTAGTTCTGGAAAAAGATGAAGATATGAACTTTACCATTAAAAGAAACAACGGAAAGTTTTTTATCATTCGGTGCAGGTGAGCTTAAACTGAGAACAAATACTAGAACTCTAGGTACATCAATATGAAATCTCTGTACGATAATTAAAGATTTTCCTTCAAATTTTCAAAGTTATTGTAACATATACATGTATTTATAATTCTCAAAGAACCAACATCTTTATCGTTTACCTTGAATTTCGAGCCGACGGGCAGAAAAAGAGTCTTAATGAGATAGATGACACTGATTACGTGACTATCATTGCAATGATGCTTTGATGTGCTAACTCTATTATGACGTCATAATTGATTTGACTGTATGATGCTATGATGTGATTTATCCATTATGACGTCAAAGATGATTTCATTGATAGATTTTTTCTCGTACTTTACGGTTCTAAAGTAGTCCTTGACACAACATAAGTTGGGAAAATTTAACATTTTTAATTTTAGAAATGTAAATGTACAAAATCATAAGCGGTTAATACAAGTATAATCAAATATATATTATTATTATTATTATGTTTGTGAGAATTAATAAATGTAGTGAATGTATTACTTTTTTGATGGTTCAAAACAGAAATTGTCACAAAAAGTCATAATTCCAGAATAAGGGGTAGGGATGATTCCTAATATAGTATCTCCCTTGAATGCCAAGAAGTTGCCATGAAAATTTTATAAGTTATAAAGCACATGCTTAGGTTGATATATGACATTTTTTAAAAAAATTCATTGAGAATTATTTATGTGCCATGACATTTTGCTCAAATTTAGAATAAAAAACTCCAAAATTTGAAGTGCTGATTTATAAATTTTATAAAATTATGATATTGCCATGTAAAAAAAAAACAATATTGTAAATAATTTTGAAATTTGTTTCCTTTCTTAAAATTAATGAATATAATTTGCAAATAAATTCCATCAAATAAAATAACTATTGCAGAAAATTGAAACTGTCAAAAAAAATTGATAATGCCAGAAAAGGGGAACAATTCCTATCAATATATCTGCCTTGCAAGTTAAGAAAGAAGTCATGAATATAATACATGTTGTAGAGGTCATCTTAAATTTAATGTGTTAAAAAAAAGCAAAAATAATCATTGACAAATAATTTTACACTGCAACAAGTGCGGAAAAGGGTGTTACATGTGTGAATAATTGTTCCAAAATGGCATAAGAACATTGGTGTACGTGGAAAGCTCTACCATAACTCCAATCATAGCATTTGAATTTAACAATGAATAAAAGATAACAGCAAAAATGCGTTTACTGTCAGATAAAAAAATGTTGTGTTGATATTATAAAAATGATTGTATGATAAGTCCTTCTTAATGACCCACGTGATTGCGCAGAGTGTCTTCATTTATAAAAAATAAAAATTAAATGTCAAATGAAACAAAAATATAAAATTACAAAACGAAGAACTTTCAGGCTTAACATATGTTTCTTAAAAATGCATTTTCAAATCATCCCCCCCCCCAAAAAAAAATTTAAAAAAATAAAAATAAAAATATGAAAAGAAGTACATGTAATCGAAAAATGATGAAAAGTTTGTTGCAAACCAAGTGCGGACTATCTTGTTGGTATTAGATATAATATAAACAAAGACTGTCTTTAGCCAGAACGTTACAATCATTTATTCTATATTTTTAGAAATATTTTTCTATGTTCTTGAAGTATTATATGTTAACTTTTATTAAAAGAATTTTACATATCATACACCTATAGATAATTAAACCATTAACGTTAATAGATTTGGAGAGGTCACGACTTGGTTCCAATGTTAAAGACGGGATTTTTAGGGTTTCAATCTTATTTATTTCAAACTAAATCCATGTATTTTAGACATAATTTAGTTTACAAAAAAAACCACAAATGGATTGCTGCCATTATTTTGACCTTGCACTACTTAAACCATACTGAAAAACATGTTTGTGTGAAAAATGTCTATCATATGCCTGCTGATATAATTATGTAAAAAATAAATGCCTTCCTAATTTTACTTTTGAAAAATAAAAACCAATCAACTGATGGTTAAAAGAAATATTTTTGAAAACAGTATGTTGGTTGACTCTTTACAAATAAACATCTATACTAACGGTTATTTCTAAAATTCAATTTCGAGAAATGTATGTTATGTCTTCGATATATTTCACTTGCACTAAGATGTCACCAATAATAATAATCATGATGTTGGCAAAATAAAATTAATTATTAGTTTCTAAGGCCAAATATTTTTTTAAATAAAATAGTGACAGTTGGTATGTTATTTTCATTGCTGAAGTTGAATTTTAAAGGGGAAATAATTCATTTTGATTTTTTTAACATAAAATTAAGAAAAATAAATTAATCTCCTTTTCAAATAAAAATAAAATTTGTTTATGCGGCAGCAATTGCGTACGAAACCAATTATTTAAATGTTTGTGTCTAAACAAAGAGTTACATAAGCGTGTCGCTCTTTGTTCTTTTAAGAGGGTAAATGCTCGTGGCCATTTTCTAACTATATTGACCTCTTTAAAAGGAGAGTTCTGTATAAAGATATAGGAAAATATTCAAATTTTAAAGCTAAAATATATGAAGTCTTTCTTTACTAAATAACAATAGTTTATAGCTTAATAAATCATATCTAAGAATTAAAGATAAATATGATGGCTAATATGTTGACCACCTAGCCTCCTAAACGAATACAATTTACAAGATGCATGCTATAGCGGCATTTAAATGTGCATCTAAATCGCACCAGTGCGGCTTCCGTGCAGCAGGGCAAAGGGAGATACATGTACATGTCGCACAGACTTGAAATAATTATCAAAGGGGTTAGTTTTAAATAACTAACGATTGAATTACGAGCATTAAGGGTCTCGACGATAACCAGTTAAAATATCACAACAGACGTTCAATAGATCATTCACAATCGCTTGGGGGAATTGCTAATAATTAACGTTTGCATTCCAAAGGCTATCCTGACTAGTGTACAGTAAAACTTTTTTTAACGCATGAATATATTCATACTTAAACTAAAGTTGATAGTTTCATTTATTTACTATTTACCGCTGTCTACAACTTGTAACACCACATAATACTAGTACTTGCAATATTAGCAATGGTCAACAACATTTGCGATGAATACATCCCCTTCTCTTCAGCTTTCAAACAAGACTATCTGATATGCCGTCATTACACGTGGATGGACCTGATTTGTAAATTCTTGAGTCAAACAATTAACAAACATTACATTATTCATAAAAGAGTATTTTAAAATCAACTTTTTGCAACTAGTCACAGTGGGTAAATGTGAAGTGATGTAGATCTCTGCACTTATTTCTTAAAGAATCCGCTACGTAAAATAGTTCTCAAAAGAATTGAGACCATGGGGACTGCTATTCATTAACTGTATCAGATAAGCATATAAATTATTCCATGAAAAAAAAAGAAGATTAAACATTTACAGCATTTGCAATCAAACCTGTAAGCTTTAGAAACTCAAAACAGGGTTTTTAAGGAAGGCTCGGTGGTCGTGGCCATTGTTAGACTTCATCAATCTCCTTAAGAAGAGCTCTATATAAAGATATAGGAAACCATTGAAATTAAAGCTAACATATTTGGATTTTTTCTTTACTAAATGACAGTTTATGGATTAAAATATCATATTTAAAATTTTAGGACATATCTGATGAATAATTGTGTAAACCATCTTGGCTCCTTAAATCCTTGTCAAATCAGCTATAGCCCAAGGGAAGAGTCAAGAGGCAAAGATTAAATACCAATTTCTGTTCAGATGACAAAAATGTATTATGACAGTTTGGTTTAATTATCCCGTTGTTTAACAAGGCGAAATATGTATTTTTTTTTATTAAAGTAACTAATATGTGGACACCATATTTAAAGCATAAACCGATGTATAGGTAAAATTTGACATAGAAACCTCAAATTTTTTACGGTGTAATAAATTAATAAACAAAAACCAATTCCATTGAGAAACTTCACCTCTAAGAATTATAGTTCATAATTTATCTTTGCTTTCCGGGGTATTCAGTCTGCGTTTTATATCATTTTGACAATTTTAACTTCCTCTCTGAGAGAAATGTACATGTGCCATTTCTCACAAAGTTTGGTTTATAAATGGGAACATGAATACTAGTGAAATTCATAAACCTTTCTCAAAGGGATTTTGGTAAAAACTGTAAAAAATGATTTATTCTACATTTAGCAAACAAACAAACAACATGGCCATAAAAAGGCAAGTGTGCATATACCTATACATATGATTTTTTGTCCGTAAGACTCTGTTTGAACATGTTTTGTTAACAAAATTAACATTAAAAGTACATGTATGTACCAGATAAACATAATACACTGTAATGTAAAGGTGCCTCGAACCCAACTGTGGAATCCAGTCTCTAAGGTAGCAAGGGACAGTTTTCTTGAAAAATTGAGAGTTGCTGTACATGAAGGCTTGTCGGTGTTGCTAAAATTCATGAAATTTTTTTTGATGATTATCATTAGTTCGAGGGATTCTCTTGTTGAAATTGGTATGCAATATGTAGGCCCCTAATGTACAAGCGAATCAGAAGTAAAATGCGAAACTTGCGGCTATGATTGTTATGTTGACTTTACACAGTGAAATTGCAAGTTACAGACGGGAGGAAAAATTACACGAAAAGTAGGTGGATGGGACATAGCAAACTAAACATTATGCACACGGTACGCAATGTCAACCCTTTGCAGGGAATTAGCTGGGGGGGGGGGGGGGTCTAAAACGCCGAAAAATCATGAAAAAAGGGCGAAATATGAAAGGGTCGAAAAACCAGTATGTAGAAAATTTTACACGTTCTGACTAGTAATTTAATAAAGTAATAAAAACTCCCCCGTGCCACCTAAATTAAGAATTCTGTCGCAAATTCGCTGGCATATTAAATACACAGATGTATGAGCGGTACCATCACAATGATAATGAAATACATGGTAATTCAAGGTCTTTGTACGAGTGCAATTGAAAGAACATTTTTGTATAACGAATGTGTAAGCCAGACCAGATGAAATTATCTTCGTTGGTTAATGTTTTTGTTGACAGACAGAAAAAAATCGTTTTGCTTCCGACAGTCCAGGAAAAAGTCAATAGGATTATATATCTTCCTTAGATACATAACATAGTTGAAATACGATATAATATTATATATAAAAAAAAAGTCGTAGCATAAGCCACGCCGCGAGATTTTTTTTTAATATTAATATTATTCTCTTAATTTGAGAAATAGTGTTTGAACTAGCCAAACATTTTCATGTAAAAATTTTGTACGCGGATTTTAGACGTAGCCATGTACATGTAAATGTTAAAGCGCGCTTGAAGTCATATTTCGTTATTTTTAAAAATCGTTAGTTATTTTTGTCATACTTAGAATATTCCTTTTTACGAAGAAAACATTCCTTTTAAATTATGCAATCAAGTTAACCGAGAATTCAATTTGTGCATTACATGGAAAAAAAATCAATCGAAATATTCAATTAAAAGTACCCGTGTACCATTCAGCTGGTTTATATGCCACGGGTTGATAATGAAAGAGGTCATATAGGAGAAATAAGAATAAATTTCCAATTCGAATGTCATTTTCAGAAGTTATCAAGACAATGAGCACATACTGCGTGAGAGCGTGTGTGAACAGCATTTGTACGTCAATATGTTTGAGTCTTCATTAGCAGACCGCGTTAAAAGTTTGCATAAATATCTAAACAAGAGAGAGAGAGAGAGAGAGAGAGAGAGAGAGAGAGAGAGAGAGAGAGAGAGAGAGAGAGAAAATTTAACATTGCGCTCAGAATTTTTTTGGAGATGCTGCAACAAGTGTGTCTGATAGTGCCCCGATGAACTTCAGATTATTTTTCTCTGTATATTTCCTACACATTAAAAAAGATTAACGATCTGTAAAGAAAGTTCATTAACTTTGCAGTGGATGCATCAAAGCAAAGCATGCTTTGTTATTATCCCAATTGATGGATATTCGTGTGATATTCAACTGTTATCGATAAAAAAAAGACTTTTCTATGCAGGGGTCTTCCTTTCATTCTTCAAATTATTCTATTAAAATTGCAGATTCCTGCGCGATGTCGAACGACTCTGATATGGCTGGTGTTCCTTTTACAATGGAAGAGTGTGTGACGGAACAACCTGAACCCTTGGGAGACGAGGGATATGCAGCTGTTGTGATGCTTATTATTTTCTCAGTCATCGGAGTTGCTGGCAACGCACTTGTTCTTTATGGTTTTTCTATGTTGAAGCCTAAAATGACTTCAACGATATTTATTCTTACACTGGCTGGAATCGACTTCACGTCGTGTCTTGTGACAATTCCCGCCACTGTAGCTATGGAATTAGCGATGTTCAGGGTGCCTTACGATCCTCTGTGTAAAGCCTATCATTTTCTCATGACATCAACCATACCTTTTTCAGCGTTTATGATGGTAGCAATAGCGGTAGATCGCTACTATTGCATTTGTAAGCCTTTTATTCAGATCATGACAAAGTTCAGGGCCAAGGTTATCGTACTTTCCCTCAGTGTTCTCGCGCTGATTATAGGTTTTGTGTCCTGTTTGAACTTTGGCGTTCTTAAAGAACAAACGCACATGAACATAACAAATATAACGCTCGAGATTCGAGCCATGGAAGAGCTGCTTCCCCCGAATGATACTTTTCTGCTTGCTTTAAAAAAAGAGAATTGTGTTCCCGCTCCAGTTCTGTTGTGTGGAAATCAACAAGACTTGGGCGAAACATTTTTCGAAGTCTATAACATCATATATGCATCGATTTATGCTACTTGTGGAATCGTTGTCATTATCCTCTACGTTATCATCTATCATTTCATCCTCAGCCGAAGACAACGACGACTTAGGACTGAGTCTTTTCCATGTTGCACGTTCAGCAAGCAACCAGGAGAGCCGGAAAATACCGACTTTATATATATAAGCCAGGAAACACAAAGTACCACCGTCGTCGTCGATGATGCTGAAAAAGACGCTAATCTGAACAGTCCTTTAGCAAAGCAAAATAACGAAAATCATCTTAAACCAAAGCAAAATAGCGAAATTGCACCAAAGTTGCGGCAAAAGAAAAAGAAAAATCACAGAAAATCAGATGCTACCTCAACGTTTCGTCTGAAGCAAGAGAGGATACGTGTTAATAACATAAAAACAGCTCTCGTGCTGTCTGTTGTGGCTCTTGTTTTCATCGCAGCGTTCTTGCCGGCGTGGTTAATGAAGCACAAGCTTGTTCCGTTTAACGTAATTTCCTTTTACATGTACTTCATCTATAACGTAGCAAACCCTTTCATTTATGCTTTTATGAACCCCGACTTTCGACAAAAAATGGCGATTGTGGGAAAGCGAATTAAAACTCAATTACGAATGTAATTTTTTTTAAACAATTGGTGCTCTGATTTGAACAAATGTGAATATTTTGGTGGAGTTTCATCGCCATTTTTGCTGTTACATGTATACATGTATATACAAAAAGTAAATATGAACGTGACATAAAAAGAAAACTCTTTACACATGCATTTTGAAAATTAGATTTGAATTTTAAAATGCATAAAATGATCAATATTGAATAATGATAAACGAATCAGATAGCATTATTTAATTCTGACTTTAGAAATATTGACACTTTTACTCTTGTTATCATTTTATAAAATCTTATTGTGAATTCTACAATATTTACTTGTTGTAATGTTATGAATATGTTTGATAAATATGTATTTAATTTTGTTGTCGAGTTATTAAAGTGATCTTGGAAATATTGTTGTCTCCTCATTTTTAAGGCTACATGTATACATGCACATTTAACTGAATATTTTAGAAGCCGAGAACAAAAGCAGCAGAAGAGTTGTATAACGGTAAGATATCTCAAAATATTCTGACAGGTATCTTTTATCCCATTATCACCTGAGCCTCTGGTGTTTTTTGAAATGAAAGACGTTTACACTGTATTCTTTTATATACTTGTCTTCCAGTATTTATTACACAAAAACGACATCGTCACCTTAGAAACATGTCTCACGTTTAATTTTATTATAATATATAATCAATATATCTTTATAGAAAACTTCTTGTATTGTAGCAACGCTCTGGCCTCAAGTTTCATTATGTAACGATTTGAATTGTTATCATATTAAACTAGATGCTGTCATTAGACAGTAATACCCGCACCAAGTGTTTGCCTCTAAATAACACTCTATTGTACCAGTTTTAGTCAAAAAGAAGGCCACATGCAATTTCCGGTACTTTTTAAAAATTATAATTTTTATAAATGCTGAGTTCACATCCCATAATACACATATTGCCTTTATGTACAATTTGGGGTTGAACTGTTTGCATATGAATTTTAAATTAATCAATAATCTAAACGTTTCATGTCATAGAAAGTATGGTCTATATAATTATTACAAACAAAGTTAAATTATGCCCCCCCCCCCCCTGGCGGTTGCCTGCTTTATAAATGCTTTTGTGTGCCAACATCATAATGTGTGTGGATTTAGAGAAGGGTGAGGGTGAGAAATCTAGAACCCCAACCCCCCCCCCAAAAAAAAATCATTTATGTAGTAAAATTACCAAAAGTAAACCTCAGACTACAATCTCCCCCTGCAAACACAATTATTACTCTGACCCCCCCCCCTCCCCCACTACCCATGAATAAATAAAAAAAATACTCAATTTCGATAACAATGAAAGCCTGCATGTACATGTAATTGCAATAAAGAATATTGTAAACAATGCAAAATAAATGTCATATTGCACATTGATTTTCTCTGCAGGACTGCTTTAACGATTTTAAAAGGTGGTATCAAACACATGTCGATATTTATGAGGATAAAAGTGCGTTATTTATATTATATGTAGTTATATTCTAATTAAATTACTTTCACCGTTTTAGAATTAAAAATTTTCACAAATGAATATTTGGCCAAAAAAAATAAGTTTTTAAAATTTTTGGAAACTTAAGGTAAAAATAAGATAAGCCCCAGCAGGATTCAAACTCTCTACTTACAGACACATTGTTAACGTTTTAACCCATTGCACTATGCTGTTAGGTAACATTATTTTGGGGGAAAATATTATATTCTATACTTTATTTGTTTCGTTCAATGCGGAATACATCACAATATGTAGGTGTCCCATACAGCACCTTAAAGCTGAAAATTGTGCTTTACATAGTTAATTATCTAATAAAATTGTGCAAGGGTTTTAAAGAATAAAGTTATGAAAATACATGCAATTTGTTACAATTAAATGATCTTTGTCTGAAGTTATGTTGTGGTGTACATGCATATGTTTTTTTTTAAATGCAGAATAGGATTAATTAACATGAATAAACGTTTCTTTTGTGGTGATCATCTAGGAATTCGAATTGTGCTAATTGGATTATCATGATGATGTTGACCAATATAGGTAAGTATAATCCACGTAGTAGCGCAATATTATGAGACACCGGTATACAAAACAGTTAAGTTTTACTTTCACTTTCTAAAATGTGATCTCCCTTTGCCAGCATACTGTATCATCATCTTTATTTAAATAAGCTTATCTACAGTTTCTGTCATTTTAATTGCAGAATTTTTTTATTTTTTCATTTGTCAGACTTACACTATTGAGTTGACTCCATATTGACATTTTAACATTTTGTATTAAATTTGGGTATTAAATATCATGTTTATATGAGTTATAATAGGGAGAAAGGGGAAGGGGCCTTAACCGTTCCCCATCTCCAGGATGTGTGGATTAGATATACATTTCTAGTGAGAATGAAGGCATGCTGCAGCTTTTTTTTTCCATTATACCCCCTACCCCATCATCATACACCAGTAATAGAAAAAGAGTTAATGACTAATTTTCTTTATTTTAAATTGCTTATTCTTTTTTGTCAAGAGACATGTGGTATGTCAAGATTTATGACTCATGAAAATTTGTGCATTTTAATCCTGATTGTTAACATACATGTATAATTATAAATAAAAAATACATGTGATATTTTACTAGGGATCATGCAATTAATTGCAGAATTGCCAATCGGTTATTTATAACTCATTTTGACTGATTAATTTGTTAATCATTTTGAAATAAAGACATTTCTAAATACATGTATAACATATTATCAATATTTTTGTAGATTGATTTTGTAACTATATAGGGCCCCATTCTGCAGATGCCCTATAGTGATCACTATATCCCCCCCCCACCCCACCCCCGGAGTTGTTTTTAAACAACCACCCCCCTCCTCTGAAATATGAAATGATAATACATTTTAATAACTGTTGAGATCTCCACCCCTAGACCATATTCATTCTTCCTCCTTGTGTCATTGCACATCAATTGGTACATGTATATAGGTTATGCCCCCTTTGAGATGCCCAGTGACTTTCCAGAGTTGGAACTAATCAAGTAATCTATCTTATTTATATGTAGTGTAATTCCTAGCCCTCGCCCAATGTTGACCCTGCTTTGTTTTTTACAGCAAGCTCTAGGTTTTTTTTGATTGACTTTACAATTTCTACAATTACATATAACATTTTGTTTATCTTTAAGATTAAAAAGCAATTTCCAAAATCTCCTTATGTACATCTGACATCATAGAGAAAAATACCAACCAAGAAATGATTTTGCTACTGTAAAAATGTGAGAAGAGACTCTGAATCTCCCCATCCCCCCCCCCCCCCCCCCCCCCCGAAAACATGAATACAATGTAATTGAATATTTTTAAAATGTGTTTGCATTGGAAATATGTGACGTTTAATGATAACATACGTCAAACCTGATCACACCGTATGACACGAGTAAACGTCATCACGCGTTTTAAAAGATTTATTGTTTTCCCTCGGACTGAAATGTCACAATCTCATTGATTTAAACTTGGCACGTGACTGTCTCATATAACTCTATGTAGGTTCGGTGAAAATTGATTAAAAAAGTCTTGATATTTGCTCTTTGCGGGGATATGAAAATAAGACGGAACACCATAAAACATGCTATTTACCCCGCTTCGATGGGAACAAAAATATTGCAAAGCGGTCGAAAAATGCGAAATTTCCCACATACGTATAAGAGTTTGCAATGTTAAACTTTAAAATGAACAGAATACCCAGGGGGTTGAAGATTATTCAAACTAGAGGAGGGGTACTCTAATAGAAAAATCTTTTGGAGAGAAATGATGGTTGAAAAGGCATGGTTTCGACAGTACTTTAATCAAATCCTTTTTTCTTACTTGTCAATCTGTGTGTGCACGGTTTTAAGTCTAGATAGTGTTAAATTTATGTCTCCATTATCAATGAGGGTGCTTGAAGTTTAATTTTTTTAAAAATAAATATTCTTTACTCCTAGAAATTGATGAAACGAAACAGTTGATTCTAATACTGTGGAATCATTAGAATTCGTGGTGGTTCAATTCCATGGTCATGGATAGCCCTCCCCCAAGAATTTACATCCTCGACAAAAAAAATTTTTAAAAGGAGTAAGTTTTCTTAATGAAACTGAAAACCGACGCATCCACGAAATTACATCCCCTCGAATAAGCAAAACACCCTACAATCCACGAAAATTCTTTCCACAGTATGCATCAGGCAATCTTCCAGCTTCGTATTCTACCAGTTTCTTATTATGAATTTCGTGGTTCAGGTTAAGGTGGAATAACACACCTGGAAAAGTCACTCAAATTAACAGTAAATTATTTGATTATGAAAGATATAGTGATAAATAAACTGTACATATGTCAAATAAGCGAAAAATTTGCAGTTTGGGGATAAAAAATGAGTATCCAAAAAATTCAATTCAGTAAGTTACAACAAAAGCCCCTGCGGGATTCGAACTCGGGATGTACGATTCACAAGCCCGACACTTTATCCACTCGGCTATTGAATAAGTTACATGTTATCGTCGATAAAATCCTTTTAATAAAACGAAACGTTGTTTTGATCAGAGGTCAGCCATTTTATGATGATGTGTTATTCCACAAGTTATAAAATGCCTCTTAACAAGTGATACGGTTTGTCAGCGTCGCTAAGATTTGTCAGCGTCGGTATCTATATTTCTTCCTCTGTCTCATCTGTCACGTTCTCTCCGTTATTATGCTAGAGAACTAGATAAATATCTATCCTATCCATTTCTATTACTTATATATGTGTACATAAAATGTCACGATTTTCTTTCGTAATTATGCTAGACAAATAGATAAAATATCTCTCCGTTCCATCTCATATATGTGTGAATTATATGTTTAAATTGATGACATAAGCTTTACATTCACCCAACACCTCGCTAAAAATTAAGTATATTTCTTCTTATTTCATTTAAAATAGAGAAAGAAAGACCGAAAGGTTTAGAAAATATTTAAATGAAAATTTCTTGGTATAATTTGAATGTTTCTTTTAAAGAAAATGTTTTTAAAAAAGAAATCTTCATGTTATCTAGATAACAGACTTTAGTTTTATGTTGAACGGAAATGCATCCATTTTGTCAGTGCTTAACGTTACCCTACGCCCCCTGGGTGTGTGTGGGGGGGGGGTAATGAAACTCACAATTTATAATGCCGCCACCTATAGATCTCTATGCTACACACCAAATTTGATCAAGATAGTCATAATTATTAGTTGCGTAGAAGGAACTGAAAATTTTCAAATGTTAACGCATGTCAGAGGACGACGGACGAAAACAGATAGCTTTATATATGTCACCCGAAGGTGACCTAAAATAAATTCGGTGAAAAGCGACAAAAATCTGTCATTGGTATTTGTGTTAATATATGGATCAATTGGGTGTACGACAGTGGACAAGTCAATATAAAGGGATGGTCTAAATATGTAGTCGTTTGTCATTGCCGACTTGGCTGGCTGTCACTCTAGTGCTTTGAGAGTGATACACATATATCTAGTCGTAAGATATATTGACAGTTGTAAAATATATTATTTTTTATTAATAAAATGAACAATAAACTCAAATTTAATTTGTATACAATTGCATTCGGCTAAACATAATAAAGGTAAAATTCCTTGACAATTAATAGGTCTAGACACACCAAGTAGCATATCAAGGCTTTATTAAAAATACGAGTTTATAATTTAAAAAATCTCCAAACAGAATTAATTTCAGTGTTTTTATAGATTGCCTTCTGCGAGGAAAATTAATATTGGCAGTCCTCAATACGTCAGTTTAATGTTGTTTAATTTCAATGATATTAACTTGTTTAATTCGATATTGTATATGATTGGCTCTATAGTGCTTAGGGCCTTAACGGGTATCCCAGTTTAATATAGTCCCGTATAGTGTTCACTGAGAGAATATCATGCATATTTATTACTTAATGGGTCTGGTACTGACCGTCTTTAGAAATGAAGTCCATAAAAGGGGAAGCTGACTCAATGCTGAAAATTATATACAAAAATTGCCTAACATGACAACATCCCAATAAAGCTCCGCGAGATATACATCTGTACGATTTGTTAATTCATGAATTTAACTTCATGTGTAGGGTCTGGTAGTTTTTAAAAAGGTTTTGAATAATATGAATCCATTCAACATTCGAGTGGGGAATTAGCTCAGTATGAACTACTAATTAACAACTATTAAAAAGCAATACATTAAAGTTTTTAATACAAGTGACAGCAAAGTAAATGAAGATGAAAAACAAACTTTCCTTGAATATTAAACCATATCAGCATTGTAATACCCACCTTATGATCCATCAACTTCGTTACTTCAGACGTTGTCTATTAGATATTAATAAACAGGGAGAATACCCATGCGCGGATCTAGAGGAGGGTTTGGGGGGGGGGGTCTAACCCCCCCCCCCCCCCCCATCTCGGAAAATAAAAATTTATTAAATTTACATAGTAAAATATTCGCAAATATGCCCCTGGCAAACACAATTATCCTTCGGAACCCCCCCCCCCCCGAAAAAAAATTCTGGATCCGCGCATGATACCATTTATCAAAGTGGAGAACGTTAAAGAAACTTAAGTCCAAATGACAAATTAATGATGAAAAGATATGCAAACTATGTATGTTATCGGCCCAATTTATGCAGGATAAACTCTTCTGCTTTTTTTTGCAGGACTCAATTATTTCTCTTATAAGTTACTTTAATAAAAACCTGCTAAGTGGTGCCCTGTAATTGCCTTTACTTTTCGATTTGTGAAATATAAATATAACACATACAAAATGACCAAAAATGGCCATCTATCATATGTTTGCGGTAAAAATCAGCCATGTTCTGATTTTATTTTAATTTTAGACTGCGATGTGCGCTGCTCGGGGATAGAAGAACGCGAAATCATACATATAATATCATCCAAATAATGGGAGATACTCTATGTATTCAATAAATTGAAAATAAAACAGATAATGAAGTAAAACAAAGGGGATATTTAGCAATGAAAAACAACCTACTTGAACAATTTTGTTTATGACATTTGGCTTTTTACTTTCTAAAGATCCTTGTTCAGACCAATAAATTGAACTTAATTTACCCAACATAACCAATCATTGGCCTTTTTTTAAGAAGAAACCAGAAATAAGTATTTTTAACCGAAACAACAACGCTCAACTAATAAAATTGTTACCAAAAATACAGTATTGCTTAACAAGGAAAAAGACTTTCTGTTGTCGCTATGCTAAAGAAGTCTTAGTTAATAGATTTTTTAAACTAAACTCAACCTTCGTGTGATCATTACAGAAATGACAAAAAACTAACATGTAGGTTCGTATGACTTAAAGGAGTTTCATCTAAAGACCAGTAGGCATGTTCACGAAACTTTCCTAAGATATGACCTAAGTGTGTTTCTAAAATATGACTTACGAAAAACGTTATAGGAACATCCTAAGATCACCTTAGGACACGTCTTAAGATGTAGCTCGATGGTAACTTAGGAACATCTTAAGTTAGGATATCCTTACCCACTAAAATCATTCTTATTTCATATCAATTCATACAGATAGAATTTGAGAGACTTGTGCAGGGATAAATCAATAAATATATTGTCAGAGAAAATTATACATATGTACCTGTCGACAATTCGATAGGCCTAAAACCAGTAATTTTAATTTGTATACATTTTCAAAAATATATATTTACTTAGATATACATGTATATAAGTGACCAATAACAATTCATTTCAAGTAAAAAAAAAAAAAACAACTAGAAATCCAAATAACTGCTTTTTCATTTTTGGTAAAGAAAATATGTATCAGGACAGCTTTTGGCTTACAAACAAATGATTATTTAAACAACACATGTGCATTCTTTGAGTGTTAATTACATTTGATACTCTTGTCATTCAAGTAATAAGCACGCGCCTTTCATAGAATAAAACGTTACATGTACAAACACGACCAATTTCCCTTAAATCTGCAATATAAAGAATGCACATATAGGTTAAATAAGAAATAAGCTGTTATCTATCTCGAAAATACATGAATACAGTTTATTTAACATTACGAATTCTTTTAAGATAATTTTTAGAATAAAGTGATAAAAATAAAGAATGATTACGCATGGCTTATATAAACCGATTTAGATTTACCCTTTACCCACGGACATTTGACTAATCTTTTAGCCAATACTAGTAATCAAAACAATGAATTTAACTTAGTGTAAATATTAAAAACTAGACAACATTGAGATGATGACCATCTCAAAGGGCCCTGCTTAAATAATGGACAATATGATGAAACGCATTTAAGAGAATTTTGCTTTGACTTTGACCTATAAAACTTTTAATTCAACCTCATTATCCCTTACATACAGACATTTTTGTTCAACCTGAGCAAGATTAAGCAAATGGGAAATAATCTAAGGTCTAAAACTGATAATAAAGAGATCTGCTATGACCTTCACATTGACTTGGTTCAAATTATAAAGTAACTGCACACCATTAACCCAAAAGCTCTCTTTATGTGAAGTAGGGACCAAATAGGGCTAAGTGGAGAGTGTATATATATATATATATATATATATATATATATATATATATATATATATATATATATGCTCTGAAAAAAAAATTTCTGCGTGATCCATTATGACCTTGGTATTTGACCTACAAACAGTATTCAAGGTTACTGCACACCCTTTGATCGTACATGTAAGCACTCTGTGAGTGAAGTATGAGCCAGATTGGACCAAAGGAATAGAAAATATGCTCCGGACAAGGATTTTTCATATAAGTCTGCTATGACCTTCACATTTGACCTTGAAATTTGGTTCAATGTCACTGCACACCCTTTACTCAAAAGCTCTGTTTATATGAAGTATGAGTCAAATAGGGCTAAGTGGAGAGTATATAAGCTATGAAAAAGAGAATTTTTGCGTGATCCCTTGATCTACAAACTTCGTTCAAAGTTACTGCACACTCTTTGACCATAGGCACTCTGTGAGTGAAGTATGAGCCAGATTGGACCAAGGGGAGATGAGATATGACCCGGACAAGGATTTTTCATATAATTCTGCTATGACCTTAAGCCTAGACCTAGAAACATGGTTCAAGGTCACTGCACACACTGGCTGAAGTATGAACCAGATTGGGCCAAGGGGAGAGAAGATATGCTCCAGACAAGAGATCTCGGACGGACGGACGGACAGACTGATCACTATAGGGCGCCCGAAGAGCGGGGCCCAAATAAGTGAATAATTTTCTTTCGCCAAACAGAGACAGGATAATTTGCAAAAAAAAAAAATTGTTTAATTTGTCAGCACCCAGGCAGGCATGTAGCAACGGAGAAAGGGGGGGGGGGTTGGAGTCCTTCTCCTCATAATTATGTTAAAATAAACGTATATGATAGAATAAATGACTAGGCCCCCCCCCCTCCCGGAATTAGGAAATTGAGATTCGTCAGAAATCCTGCTGGAGCTGTAGAAAAGATTGCCTCATTCTACCGGTTTAAATAAAAAGCTTCACAACAGTCCCAATATCAAAAATAAAAATCAAAACGTGATTTTACAACCTTAGGATGGTCTTAGGACAAGGTAAGTGATGTCCTAAAGTTAGGACAAAGTTATGGCAGTTCCTAAATTTAGGAGAGCTCCAAGAAACAGACTTAAGATGTATCGTAAGACATACTTAGGACGCACCATGGTCCTATGGCTTCGTGAACATGCCTGCAGAAGCCTGGTCCTAAATTGGATATACATCATATTTATTGCAACCATTGTAAATCAGAATGTCTATCACACTCAGAACTTAAAGGACGTCGCGGTTAGATAATTGAAAAAAATTCGAAACTGTGTTTCCGTTGTATTTATATGTACAAAATGGGAAATAACCATGAGTAAACAAAGTGTTAACCTTCACATTTGTACAAAGATAAAAGTTTTAGAATGCATGACACTGTCCCTCCGCATATGTAAATAGAAACGATAAATGATATAATGCTTACATTGATTTGTTTTAAAAATTATTTAAATTTAAATTTTTCATGTCAATATAAATGTTTCAAATATATGCAACACGGTTCGGTTAGAGGAGCTTATGTCCATTTCATTGATATTTGACACTTTAGTACTGGTAGCACTTTTCATCAGATATGTAATGAAAATGCGAAACTGTGGTCAAAATTTTTACTTTCGGTTAAGTGCTTGAAAAATAGGGTGGGTTCAGAACACGAAATGTCACTCGAAGAGAAGTTGATTGACCCCATTAACTGGTGATTATTTGCATGGGTAGACATTAAGATGCAAATCCTATGGTAGTTTATGGCAGTTACTCGGGACTGGAGCGTGGTGCTGGACCCGTGAAAATGTAAAAGAAAAAAGGGCAGTTTTTCAGAAAATTTTGAGATCGACCCTGGCTATTCAATAAAGTGCTTTATGTAAGTTGTACTTGCTTTATTCTGAAATGTTTGAAATTCTCAAGAGCCAGGACCACATTTCCTCGACAAAAAACCCCCCGATTTTCTGCCACTTAGAGGTACACGCGTCTGCTTCTGCTTTCAACCGCAATTAGGTTTCAATGGATACCAAACAATAGCGAATGACAGATGAAATGAAAACAATTACCATGAAGCTATTTAACAGTGGTTTCAAACAAAGTGAAATATCTAAATAATGTCTCACACAAGGAATTAATTTCACTATATGATACTATATAGCTTTAATTAAGTTAATTGATTAACTATACTCTCAGCATATTATTCATGAAAGAGGAATTATTGTTAAATGCTTTAAGAAAACTTTGAGATCAGAAAAATAACGCCTTATGCGGCTTCTAAGAGAGATAATTGATAGTAAACATACCTACCCCCAAATACACGTGGGTTTCACATGTTGACAAACAGACTCAACACCATCCAGGAAGTTGCATCATGCGCATCTAAAAAATAGTTCCATTTAATTCAGTGTGACAATTCCACTTAAGTAATAATTTTCCTAGCAAATGAGTCCAAATTCAATACTGTAGGCCTAAGATAAGGTGCAAAAACAGTAAGAAAAAAAAGAAATTGTCTCTATATATATAGAACTACAATTTGATTGGCTAAATCCTTGCGTAAGACCTTAAGTGGTGAAAATAAGTCCAGTAACTTTCTGTAGATTTTTGAAGCGGTATCATGAGAGTAGCTCCGTTGAAAATCGCCACTGATCCGGACGACCTAAAAAGATGGTCGATCGAAGTTGCGACTCTAAATTGAATCATTCGAGGGAATCGAACATCAACGCTGGTAGATATTACCAATGAATGAATTTAACACTTTTAATCATGTTTCTGTGTCAAAAATAGATGACCTGAGAAAGCGAGCTATCGCCAAGAAATTGGGAGTTCGTCAAATAAATAGAGTTCGTCGTGTTTCGTGGGCCAGGAGTACGTTAACATGGATAGAAGCTGAAAACGGGAGTAAGATCTTATTTAGTTATGAAATGGTAGTAACTATTAGTGGTTGTGGGGTTGTTTAAGTCTGGAGACTGGAAAGAGAGAAGTATCTTCCCAAGTGCAACGTCATACTGGCAGGAATTTGAAAGTGATGGTGTGGGGGTTTATTACCTACAATGGTCAGAGGTTATTGACTTTCATAGATGGAAATATGGACAATGAGTTGATTGCGAGTTTTGTAAAAGTTAGAATTCTAAATTTGCAGCTGGCATAACAGTCCCATAAGTAACTAGTCATAGCTGAAGTACTTTTTGTTCTTTAAATATTTATATGTGCTTAGAAATTTGAAGCGCAAATGTAATTAGGAAAGCCAGACAGCGATTTTTTTTTTAATATTGTGCTATTCTCCAAGTTGTTTCCGCAGCCTGTCCGACGCTGATCGTAACACAGACTAGTGATCAGTCTAATTTCCTGTAAGTGTAAAAACTTCCATCAGAAAAACAGTTGGAAGTTTTCAATATATATTTATAAGTCATCATCAGTTCAATTAATTGAGCAGGAATGTATCCTGTTTCATTGAAGTTAAACATATTTGCATAGTCTTTTGTTCCTATAAAATGCCACGTGTGATGCGATTTTAATGGTAAATGCGACTAAAAACGTCCATCAACCGAATAACAAATCTGAAGAAAATTAGGTCTCTTCAAATGTGTGTGGGATTTACGTCTGTAGTCTGTGCTAGGAGATATTGGCTATAACGCGGTATATTAAAGACCTGGAATTAGAAAAGCAATAATGGAAAAATATGTTATGGTCCTTAGAAACGTCTATGTGGGTTTTTCTTATTTTAATGAACAATACAAATCTAGAATTGCTTTAGCGATATTAAAAGTACCTATGTTGACTTTCAAGATTTTACACTATTATAACTAGTACATGTAATATAATGCATAGTTTTCATTTGAAATTAAAAAAAAACTTAAAGCAGTATGGAATATGCAATCAAGTTATTTTGTAGGCAATAAGCTTTTGCACATTGTTTATTTCAAACATTTTAAGAGTTTTTTTTATGGTAATTTAATTCTGTTGGCAATTATTGATCTCTTACTTTAACACTTGAAAAAAATTGTATGCGGTTTTTTTTTCTAAATTATTTGTGAAATTTTTGAATTATTGATTGACTCAGTATCGATTATGTAACTTAAAAATACATACATTGTATGTATACTTTTAATTTTAAAATGAATTTACTGTATTTGAAAGAGTGCAGTTTATTTTAAATATTTGCGATTATATATTACAGTAACAAATGTTAAATAAAATAAATAAGTTATATGGAATAAATGAATTAAAATAGAAATATTTTTTTTTATATGCAAACAACCTTAAACTTTGACCCTTAGACTACATTTGATTCTGCTATTTATATAGTAAATATGGGCAATATTGTACACACTTGATTGTTAATATGTCTTATATCTACCATTAATTTATAAAAATTATTCTCCATAATGAGAAATTTTCATGGTTTAATTTAGACGACAAGTGACTAATTATTTCATATTGCTGTCTTCCCACTTAGTCATCACTTTGAAAATTCCACATAATTATAGGTTTGGGATTTTCGATTTTTAAAACCATTCAATGATTGCAGTTTTTCAGCTTAGCTGAAACCAGAACATCGTTATGCTATTGGGAAGGCATCTCTTTAAACTGCAGCCCCTGGCGATAAGGATGAGAAATTATTCCAACATTTAGCATTGCTATAAATTAAGAATATGTTTTGTAAAGACTCATTTATTTACAAAAAGACGAACAAGTATAAATCATACATTGAGACGAAAAAAGCACCGAGGAGGCAGAGAATTTGTGAAAAATTTTAAATATTATCAATATTTCTTGCCTAAAAAAGTCAAAAAGTTTGTCCGTATTTATTTGAAGGAGAGGAAATATATAAATAAAAAAAAAACCAAATGAATTTTCGTATCACACAAATATATGAGGCAAATTGTAGAAGGTAGTTTTGACCTGGGTGAAAGTTTGGAACAACAGATGAGTTATAATCTGTTTCCTAATGGAACAAGTTCTTTGAACTTCTTTATACGCAAAAATATGCATACTTTTAAGTTTTAATTTTAAGTTATAATATTCAAGGGTTTGCATTGGTGATGTGACATCAATGGGGAATAATTATCAAACACTGTTGAATAAGACAATTTCTTATTTAGAATACATTTAAAATTAGAAATGAAACTGGTTACCAATAGCATTGCGTAAAGAACATGGTCTTTTAGGTCGAGGTGATCTCATATGCCTACCTGTTATTATCAGTAGACATGCAGGGGTCTCTTGTTCGAACTTTACTTATTTTCTTTTCTTCAAACAATTTTAATGTTTACACGGTAAACGTTGTATGTAATAACCATTATTAAAAAATTATAAGCCATTGGTAATAAATTTGAGTAAGTGGTCGGAGTACTGTTCAAAATTGATATTATTTTATCATGAACGAACCACCTAGCCGTCAGTTAATGATATTTCAAAACTATATTAAAAATGGCATAAACAACTACTATTACAAAATAAAAATAAGTTGACCATTAATAACATATTTTTGATTACATCACTGGATTGACTTAATGATGACTTCATGATTGACTTAATGATGCAATCATACTAAAAATAGCACTGTCATGATAGCTTGCATTTTTTCTTTATAAGCTAAAAAGATATAAAAAGATAATCAAGTGATTTTTATAAACGGGGTTAAGCTACTATTTTGAGTAATGAGGACACTTTCTAAAATGTTCATGCCAAGAAAAAAGGAATGGATAAGGAAAGATGAGTTTTAGTTTTATTCTCGTATAAAAGAAATGTATCCCTGTCATATGCATTATCAAATCCCATACACCATTGCTCTTAAGATGTTTTTATTTGCTATTTCATTGTTCCTGCCTGCAACTTTCCACTCTCTTTTCGCTGTCTGTGTTCTGCTAGTTCCCACAAGGGAGGTGGTGCAATTGTTTTGTTCCAGAGCACGTGCTTCTTTAATTTTTGTCTCGTTGTTTTGGTGAAATAAAGTTTGTACTTGATCTTAATCAAAAGAACAGAGGGGAGTTCTAATTTTCGCCCCAAAACACCCAGGAGTACCCAGTTATATGATTAGTATCTATTATATATATGTGTGAAACTATTTATATGTGTTCTTAATAATTCATTCCATTATACTGACATTAATGTATTTATTATGTATTTCAGAAATCCCATCAATGAATTAATCTCGGCTGAGGAAATAGAGATCAAACAACAAGAATCTAATGAAAAACCTTCGATCTTAACAATTTCATAGGTTTATCAAAATTATTGTTTGCGAATGTCAATGTCTTATGATAGATATACCGTTCATAGCATCGGTTATGAATCTGCAAAGGGTTTTCATATTGTGTTTTGTTTTGAACATATTTTTAATATTGTTTTATTTGTAGAAACATTGCTGAAATGATTAAGGGATTTAAAGGAAGCTCCCATTTGCGTTATAAAACTGGTGTTTTACAGCTTACATGAAATATGCTTTAAAATTGAATCAATGAGCTTTAATTATTTGCTTTCACAATAGTTGCTGATCAAGTCAAATTTGATCAATGATAATTAGCAAACATCATCTTATATATGATGCAATAATAAAGATGCACGATGAACCCTGTTGCAAGCATTTCATAATTTCTTTGTAAAATGTATTAACCATATTCAACCATTACTGAAAATTTTGTTTTAAAATTGTACTTTTATTTCTCCATTTTTGACAGACTTATAGCATTGTCTATGGACTAGTAAAAATAATCAAACATAAGTTCAACTAGACTTGTGCTTTAAAAAGTAAGTATTGCTCTCTCTCTAAGTGCATAAGGTCACCCTCACCGAGAATATATTCTTAAAATGATCGTCAAGAGTTCTATATTCTTAAAACACGGTAGTTAATAATTCATCGGCTTTCTTCGTAGTAACCTATTAAAGAGAGAGCTACAGGTCACACACATACTTCACTTGGATGCTGGATTTCACGGTATGTATTGTAATGTTTTTTAAACTGTTTTCTAAATCTCTCTAAAATCTGACCAAATTAAAAGGTAGTTTGATTAGAAAAAATATGAAGCTCCCATTTGAAAAAATATTAGATATGAAAAGCATTATACAGCTCTGTGAAAAAATTGAGCTAAATAATGTACATAATTTGCATGAACTGGACAATAAATATACTTTTACCAATTATATCGCTAACAATTTCTTAAATTGATGATTTGAGGTAAAATTAAATTGTTGGGGATTTTAATGGTTGGTCATTTATCATATGTCTGCTAGATGAAACAATATAAGTTTTGTGCTGAAGAAATACAGTTTGAAATATGAAAGTATGGATTTTAGATAATATCAGTTTACCCTTATATGCTGCAAAAGGTAAAATTGGTAAATTGTATAATATTATCTTTCCATTTGAACACTGAAAAAATAACCAGACAATGTTTAGACTCTGGCTCATTGATCCTGATTGTATAATGAAGCCAATACTTTGTTGGGGTTTTTTTTTGGTTAACATAAAAGATCTGTTGAAAAAAAATTAGATAGAATTCCGTAATCTATAAGGCCAGATAAGATTACAAATCTTCTCAAAACAAAACATTAATCAAAAGTAAACAATTTCATCAACAAATTACAGTAAAGAGATGTCGGGAAAAGATTTTAGATTTTGCACTGAAGTTAAGACTCCAGGGAATATCTCATTACGTACATATGTAATCTGGCTGACATTAATTTGTACTTTATATTACAATGGTTAACTGCAATGAGATACTCTTCTTAATTGTCAAGGTGCGCAGTCTTATAATGGACTGACGCAATCCATTAACGAGTGGAAATCTGAATTTAATTTACATTTAAGTGTAAAGTTGCTCCATCTGATTGTAAATTCGATTAAGAGGGAACGTTGAAAAATCAATATTTGTTTTAATTGTAATGTTGAATTTGAGTTCAAAACAAAAATTAGCCTAGAAGAGGGGGCACAGAGGAAACGTTTTAATTCGTATGTGGTCAATGTTTTAAGATTATCAACTGTATTATAATATACAGTATGGGAATGTTATTCCTTTGGATTCGCTTGTAGGTATAATTAACGTATAATATTGATTAAGAAAGTGTACAGTTATTAGTTTGTGCTTGAGTTGTACCCACGAAAATAAAGCCGTCCCAAACCATCAAAAATACCAAAGTAGTATACTTCTTTCGAATCTAAAGCACGTTAAAACATATCTAAATGTCAAAAAAGAATCTAGCTAGAAAATGTTGAGTTGTTTCGGTATGAGTTGTAAGATCAATCATGATAACACTGTTTTGGTAATTATTCTTCGTTTTCCCAATATCTAGAAAGATCCGATGTCAAACAGTCGTTTCGACATCCGCCACATACGACAATATATGTGGACCTTAAATTTTCATTCTGCGTTTGTTCCAACCATTATACACCGGTTTTTTTTTTCAAAGAAAACCATGTTGCAATGTAACTTTCCTTTTGTGTTAGCTTTTGTGAAGAAAACCCAGGCAAGATTACGACATACAACCAATCAATAGGTCCATTGAAGCAATGACAGAATTTTGTTAAATTCCAATTCTGAATGAAGTTATTGGCAACTATGACATATGATGTGGTTTAAAAGTCTGTTGGGGGGGGGGGGGGGGGGGGGGGGGGCATTAATGATGTTCCAGCAACGACCCTCGGATGCAACGAGGAAGATCAACAAGGCCCATAATTAGAGGACATCTCAGACGATGGCGATGAAGATTGTGGACGGGTTGATGAATCTAATGATGACTGTGATTTCATTCATTTTGGTTAACTGTAACCATAGTATACATCTTCACTGTCTTTAAGTGTGCGGCAAAGAAAAAACCCTTACTTTTTGTACACCAGAAATGTTTTTAATTAAATAAACCGTTCAAGAGATCAGCATGTGTATTTTATTTAGATCCAATAGAATATTAAAACGTAAGCTTGTAATCCGAAATTATAAAAAAAAATCATAACAGGGAAATCTTTTTTTAATCATTGGAACAATATCTTGCTTTCAATTTCTTTGTATTTTTTTGTACCCATGGACGGAAGACACTTAATCGACATTTAATCAGTCCCTTCAGCTGCAGTATATATCAGCTTACGTGGGGAAGTGACCTGTGATGTACTGTTATCAAATATATGAAGGAGGTCAACGACTCTAAGCACTATTGAAAGCAGTTGCAAGCTCCAATCCTTTAGCCATGTGGCAATCACAGCTGAGTAAAAGGATATTATATTTCGACCTTAGATACCTGAAAAGAGTCACTTTTTAGCTCACCTGAACTGAAAGCTCAAGTGAGCTTTTCTGATCACATTTTATCTGTCGTCTGTCCGTCTGAAAACTTTTCACATTTTTAACAGCTTCTCCAGAACTACTGGACCAATTTCAACTAAACTTTGCACAAAGCACCCTTAGGCAGAGGGGATTCATATTTTTGAAAATTAAGGACCACGTCCTTTTTCAAGGGGAGCTAATTAGGAATTATTGAAAAACATTGAAAATTTTTCAAAAATCTCCTCAAGAACCATTTGGCCAGGAAAGCTGAAACTTGTGTGGAAGCATTTCAGGTAGTGTAGATTCAAAGTTGTGAAAATCATGACCCCCGAGGGTAAGGTGGGGCCTCAATGGGGGTCAAATTTTTATATAGGAATATATATAACTAAAAATCTTTAAAAATCTTCTTATGAGAAACCAATTGGCCAGAAAAGCTTAAACTTGTGTGGAAGCATCCTCATATAGTGTAGATTCAAAGTTGTGAAAATCATGACCCCCGGGGGTAGGGTGGGACCACAAACTTTTACATAAGAATATATAGTGTAAATCTTTAAAAATCTTCTCAGAAACTAATCAGCCAGGAAAGCTGAAACTTGTGTTGAAGCATCTTCAGGTAGTGTAGATTCAAAATTGTGAAAATCATGACCCCTGGGGTAGGATGGGGCCACAATAGGGGCGAACTTTAACATAGGAATATATAGTGTAAATCTTTAAAAATCTTCTCAGAAACTAATCAGCCAGGAAAGCTGAAACTTGTGTTGAAGCATCCTCAGGTAGAGTAGATTCAAGTTTATCAAATCATGATCCTCGGGGGTAGGATGGGGTCACAACCTGGGGGGAGGGCAAAAATTTACATAAGAATATAAAGAGAAAAATCTTTTTAAAATCTTTTTCTAAAAACTCAGAAAAGCTGTTATTTTACTGAAAGCAACCTCCGATAATATTCACATTCACATCATATTTTTTCAAATCAAAATCTTGAGGAGTAGGGTTGGGCCACATTGGGAATCCAATCTTACGAAGGAAAATATTTTAATTATTCACAAAAACTGAAATGATATTATATATGGTTTTACTTATATGCAAGCATTTTGACATATTGCTGATTCTTTAAAATTGTTTAGACTTTGTGTGGTATTGGTCTTTGAAAATATAAACCTGTGATGTGTCAAATCGATTGTGGAGGTCACCGACTCTAAGCATCACCGAAACCAGTTGCAAGCTCTAATCCCTACCAGAATGAAAGAATCATAATCATATATTGCAAGCTCTAATTCCTACCAGAATGAAAGAATCATAATCATATATTGCAAGCTCTAATCCCTACCAGAATGAAAGAATCATAATCATATATTTTTTGCGTCAACGTGTTTTTGTCTTGTTCTATTTCACAAAATTACAAATATATTTCATTTTATATTTCATTAATTTTCATAGAGCTTGCTTGGTGATTACTTTCATCAACTAAAATATTTTATATAAAAGAAGGAAGTGATTTTGAATCTTTGTTTCTTTTTCAGTGAAATCCTGATGCTACTGAGATTAACGCACATTAACGAACCTAAATTATATTTCAACAAATAATCCAATCACAAACGTAAAACCTGTGATATTTTGCCACTCTAATCAGTCATGACTGGGAGCTCTTCGACACACATTCCATCAGAAAATCAGAATGTTGTGACTATGTTATCAATTTTCTCTGTCATCGGAGGCATCAGTAACAGTTTGGTACTCTGTGGAATTGCAAAAATACATAGAGATAAACACCACATATTTTTAATTCAAAATCTTGCTTGTATTGACCTGTTAACTTGCATTGTAACAATACCTGCAACTGTTGTTATGGAATTAGTAAACTTCCATGTACCTTTTACTTCACTGTGCAGGGTCTATCACTTCCTAACGAATTCCACTATTCTTCTCTCGGTGTTTTTGATGACGACCATTGCAATCGAGAGGTACTTGTGCATTTGTAAAAATGTCAATCAAGCGCTCATCAAATCCACATTTAAAAAAATACTTATTTGCATACTTTTTGTGTCTGTATTAACTGGAATATTGTGTTCTCTTAACTATGGAACTTTTCTCATTCCTGCTGTTGATAAAAATACGTTATCATTGATAGTAATCTCAAGGAATATTACATGTAATATGACGTGTTTGCCGAATTCAACATCACTTATTGAGGAATTTGCCAATGCTACGAATGATAAAGACAGTATTGTTTGTGGCCTTACTCAGGAATTCGGATTATCCTATTATCATATCACAGAGAAGCTATATTCATCAATGTTTGCCATTTGTGGTATAACTATAGTCTGTGTTTACATACAGATTTATTATTTTTTGCTGGGCCATCGCACTCGAATTAGAAAATTTAATAAAAGGACAGAGGGGAGCAATTGCTGTTCCGACAAAATGAGTCGAACGAACGGGACAACTCCAAAACGTCTAACAAGGTGTCTGTTGCTAGAAATGTCATCGTTATATAGGTCGAAGGAAAAGCACCGACATAAAAGGTACTTTAAATCAGCAGTGGTCTTCTCCGTTGTTGCTTTTGTTTTCATTTCTGCGTTTGTACCAGCTTGGATGATGAAATTGAAAGTCATCGAATTCAACGTTTATGTATTTTACCTTTACTTTGTATACACTGTGTGTAATCCTTTCATCTATGGTTTCATAAATCCAACATTTGTGACAGCAATACGGAAAACAAGCTGGTCTTGTCTAGCAAGTACATGTACGTTGTGTACCTAAACATTCCAATTCGTTTTGTTTTTTGTGGTTGAAAGTTGTAATCAACTTGTGGTGTACTGTTGCACATAAAATCGAAGAGGTGAAATATAAATCTGTTGAGTAAAAAATTCAGGAGACTTATGATAATTCATGTTGTAAAAATTGAATCCATTACTGAATATTGCAATAAAATGTGAATTGAGTTTTGTCCCATTATGAGGTCACCACAAGGTCAAAAGGAAAACCTTGTTCTTTTCTATGGTACCATACATTTGTGCGTTCTGCGGTGAATTATCTCAGGCATTTTTCTCTCATAATATGGCTGCCATATCCAAGGCCAATCAAAATACTAGAATGAAAAATATTTTTTCAATGTGTAAACACAATTTGTGAAGTTTATTAATATAATTAGCTTACAAAACGTGCTATCATTTTAATTCTGTATAGCTTTTAATTCCATTATAATAATATTAAAACATAAAGGTAACATCATCATTTCTTCTTTTGACATCTTAAGAGCAGGAAAAGTCACAAGAAGGTGGTGGGCGAGTTGCATGCTTAGTGTATTCATGGGGAAGAACTTACCTATAATTGTCCACTATACGTCTAACAAGGTGTTTGTTGCTAAACATGTCATCGTTATATACACCTCTGCGAATGTTACTGTCATTTAAATTAGACCACGTGGTTTTATTTGACCCTCTCAGTTTCGCAGTAAAAATCTTGCCTCGTGGTTATAGTCTATTTCCTAGAATATAGGTACTTGTAGTCAAATATAAAATCTAGACATGTATTGATTTTAAACTTTATCTTCATTAGAGATCGTTATAAAATACCGTCGATTTTCCCACTTGGTGAGAGTCAATGTTTTACAATTTTTTTTCTTAATTAGCAAAGAATTGTTTTGTAACATAGCAATTTTATCACAAATTATATACCTTGCATCTTATTTTCTTCCTCAACGCAATTTTTCTAAGTGCAGCCTTTAATTTTTCATAAATGTTCTTACAGAGAAATCCTCACTTGGAAATATCAAAAATTTGAAATTTGTAAACTATATCTATGGAAACGGATTTATATATTAAGTGTTTACTTGTTTCCAAATTCCTTACTTAATTATGCATCATTACACACATGTTAAAATATTGTACGTTGTTTTTAAGGAATAGGAAATCATTCTTTGAGAATTATGTGGTGATCAAATACGGTCGGGAATAAACACTTATACTTTTTTAACAAAATTGCATGCATATGAGAAAAAAACCCAGAAAGAGAGACAGAGAGACAGAGAGACAGAGAGAGAGACAAAGACAGAAGTAGGGATGTAGGGAGGGAGGAGAGAGATATTAACCTACCATATTTTCAGACTTTTATTACTTTTTTAAATACTTTACCTATAGTCAATCAAAACATGCTTTTTAATCATGGGTACATGTATCATCTATTTAATTTCTTTTGTCTTTTCACACCCGTATAGTTACCTCAGTTACCTATTAATACACTATGTTATCAATGTATACCCTCTGTTCAGGTAATGCACATATGCGACCTTTTATTAATATCTTAAAATAATGATACATATACCTGAGACGTATTCATTGCTAGTATATTATCATAGGTTCCTGATCTACTGAAGATTAAACCAATCTTAGTTGTGTGGAACACTACAGCGGAGACATTTTTTTCTCCCATGGTGTAAAATATTTACATCCTTATTAAAAGGGATAGTGTCTAAGAGTAGCAGTTTTGAATTGGTATAGATTAATAACTCTCTCTCTCTCTCTCTCTCTCTCTCTCTCTCTCTCTCTCTCTCTCTCTCTCTCTCTCTCTCTGACTTCCATGTTGGAGAGGGGCTTAATTTCATATTCCATATCCCAAGATAAGATCTGCCCGGATGAAATACTGGTATAATGGTTAAATAGGAAAATAGTTAAACAAATTGATACTTGTATTGACTTTCATCTAATTCAGTGGGTAGGACCCAATATTATAGTTCAAGAAAAGGTCCGTCTCGTTGAAACACTGGATGAAGATAATTAATATTCATATTGATACTTGTTTTGATTTAACCCAATGATCTTTTAATTTAGGGGTAGGACCTAATATTATGGCTAAAGAAAAGGTCCGCCCGTTGCGAAAACATGTAATACATGTAGTCAAACAAGGAAGTACTAGTAGTTGATACATACTGGTACATGTATTGATGTTTAAAGTTCTAAATCATATTTTGATCCGGGGGGGGGGGGGGGGGGATATCATAGTACAAGTAAAGGTCAGCCCCATTGAAATGCTGTATGCAAATAATTCACAGTATTTTGACCCGATGACCTTTTATTTTAGAGGTAGGACCCAATATTGCCCAAGAAAATGTCCGCATCATTGAAAGAACTGGTCATCCATGGATGTAGTGAGTTTAATATAGGTTCTTGTAATGATATTTTTCAGTTGATCTTCCTAATGTTGGAGTGGACATGAAATTGACTTCAGCGTAGTTTTTTTTTTAAATGAATTCAGAGTAAATCTACATTATTTATAATAATATTTATAATTGATTTTCATCATAAAATATTTCAATTAAAGGAGTGAGACCCGGTACATGTATTGTATCCCTATAAAGACTGTAAAATTAGTGTAATGTTAAGTAAGAGAAGTAGTAAATCATATTTATAATTGAGGTTTATCCGACGAATTTTTTAAAATGTGACAATGGCCTGGAATCCATTGCAAAAGATTGTCCCGTCTCTCGTTGAAATAGTCATATAATAAAATAATAAAGTTGATTTGTCATATTTGTCTGACGGTATTGATTTTCGTATAATGACCTTCTTTTTTTGTGGGGGAGGGGGGGGGCATGAAATGTGTGTCATGATGTTTATATGATTTTTGTGAAAAAAAAATAATTAATGCTATATGTAGGCGGGAGTCTAGGGTAAACTTTTACCGGTAGTGTCAACATTTCCCTTTTTCACACGAATATTTTCTTTTTAAGAAAAAAATTCCCTTAAATTCTTTGCCAGATGCAAAATGCTAATAGGGTTCTTTACTAATCTTACATGTATTTAATTTCTTATAAACAAAGTAATTCCTTTGGATACTCCCTTCTTTGATTATAACAAAGGCAAACGTCCGATCCAAAAATACAAATATGGAAAAGAAGGAACGAAGAACTGAACTATTTATAATAATTAGCATAACTTTCGCATGTGCCATAGTGCGAATAAAAAATAGAAATGATACTGCTTGCAGGTATCGTTATAATTGATTTTAAAAAAAAAAAAAAAAAGTTTTATTTTAAAATGGTTTAAGGTGGTATGGGACACCTGTCGATATTAATGTGGATAAAAGTACATTATAATAAAAATACTTTCACCGTTTTAAAATTTTCAAATTTTACAATATTTGACCAAAAAATATGTTTTAAGATTTTTTGGAAAGGTAAAAATTATAAAAGGCCCAGCAGGATTCGAACTCATGACTTACAGATTCGTAGATAACGCTCTTACCCATTGCGCTACTCACTTAGGTAACAATTTCGGGAAAGAAAAAGTTTATGAAATTATGCTTGAATTTATGTTTATTTCGATCGGAAGTACGTCACAATATGGGAATGTCCCATACCACCTTAAGTTTTTAAACGTGTATCATATCAGAAAGACGTGCAAAAAGATGACGTGTGAAATGTCCATTGTTTACTTTACAATTTCAAACGGTCAAACACCTGAAGGTGTAAACCTTTCACACCTGAAGGGTAGTGTATGTATATAACACCTGGTTCAAGCCATTGTTTAATTAATGACACCAATTGGCTTCATTTCCTGTTAGGTCGTCCTGCAAAATTAAAGTTAAATGAAAAAAAAAGTT
Source organism: Magallana nippona (assembly GCA_033439105.1). Taxonomy (NCBI): domain Eukaryota; kingdom Metazoa; phylum Mollusca; class Bivalvia; order Ostreida; family Ostreidae; genus Magallana; species Magallana nippona. The sequence continues at coordinate 19,892,232 of CM065922.1, forward strand.
TTAAACTGTAATAATTATTGTAATTTATTTGTGTTGACCAAGCTATTTGTATTTTCATGTACACTCTGTGCTGGATATTTATTTAACTCATTTCGGGTAAGTACTCCCTTAAACGAAATACCACTTATTTTGTAACAAAATACTTGAAATTAAAAAGTTAGAAATGAAAAATATACCCCGGACCTTTTGTGTAGGTGGATCTTTTCTTATACGGGCCGGACCCTTTTAGAGCAAAGGCGGACCTTAAATGTTAACATTAAAGGTTCGCCCCGGACCATTTTACTGGACGGACCTTTAATTATACGACACCGGTCGCTTCGCCAGCATCAAAGACATGCCGCCGCCACAACAACGCATGCGATTGAAACAGTGCAACTGCATTAAAAATAGAATACTGCATGTCGAAAATAGTTTACTAATGTATACTAACATTTGAAATTATTAGAACTATTTTAACAGGAGCTTGGACTTTGGGTAGTTGTGTCAAACAGCAATGTGACGTAGGCCTGTCTATTTCATTGCTGGCAACTCAGCCATTGCTCTTTGAAATCAACAAGATTTGTCTTGCTTTTGAGCTAAGACTACGCAATCTATGCATATTTCACTCGAACCCAGCGTCATTTTTAACTTATTTTGATGCAAGAAATAGATAGTTACGTCCTACCGAAAGTCCAAGGTCTTGTTAAAATGGTTCTATTATGTTTGGAATTACTTTATTCAAATATATGTCAATAGGAGAGAGAGAGAGAGAGAGAGAGAGAGAGAGAGAGAGAGAGAGAGAGAGAGAGAGAGAGAAAACTTAGTTGCATTGTGATTACGGAACCCCACGCAGCTTGTGTGGAGTTCCATAATCACAAAGCCTTGACATGAAGAAGTCTGTCCGAAATATCTGATATTTTCCTGGCTTTTTTTTAAAGTGATTTTGATATTTTACATGCCCGGAAAGGTAGGCCGGACAAACATCTCGGCCCAACGACAGCTCGGCGTCTCTAGCTGGAAGCGGCGATTTTAAATAGATATATATTTAAACTCAATAATACAGCTTAGAATATAATTTTACTGCACAGTTTGATAATCAAACTGATAAACAATAGCGTTGTTGACCTATTTTCTCTCGAGATTTCAAAAATGAACGAAATCAAAACAAATCTCAGCAGTTCGATAGAATGTGTTCAACAGCCTCTTTATGTATGTAATTACCTATAAAAGCGATGTTAGTGAGCAGTAAAATCATTGTTTTTTCAATTGGTTGTGAGTGAAACATTTGATTCAACTCGTAAATATTTAAAATCGAGCCGAGAATGCCGCCTCCAGTTAGAGTGGGCAAATTTCCAGTTTTCGTAATGGCGTCGGTTCTGATGTTTTCCTGGCATGTATATCAAAATCGTTATAAAAAAGCCAGGAAAACGTCAGATATTTCGGACCATGAAGATGAGCGAAGCAGGGTTTCATCCTATTTTAAAAAGATTCCTCCTTTCTTTTCTTTTTTAAATTTTTAGCACACTGAATAATTGATGTCGTTATAGTTGCAGCTTATTGTGCTAATTAGAGTGCACTTATTTATTATCGACATTTTTCTGGGTTGCCCATGTCAGTGAAACTATGTACAAGCTATGCTGTAAGATCTACGCTGATGAAAAATGTTGACTGACTCTTGTCCAATCAGATTGTAGTAGGCGAAGTTAAAACCATTTTAACAAGAGCTTGGACTTTGGTAGTTGTTTCAAACAACATAGTGACGTAGGCCTGTCTATTTCATTGCTGGCCATTCAGCCATGGCTCTTTGAAATCAACAAGATTTGTCTTGCTTTTGAGCTAAGACTACGCAATCTATGCATATTTCACTCGAACCCAGCGTCATTTTTAACTTATTTTGATGCAAGAAATAGATAGTTACGTCCTACCGAAAGTCCAAGGTCTTGTTAAAATGGTTCTAAGACATTCATCGCTCGTGACTTGAGAGAGAGAGAGAGAGAGAGAGAGAGAGAGAGAGAGAGAGAGAGAGAGAGAGAGAGAGAGAGAGAGCTGGGGAAGTAAATGTATCGATACGACTCAAACATGTAAATACAGTCTTTAGGAAAACAATATATATATACAGGATTTGTCAGTAAACGCATGCATATATGCATGCATGTACCTATGTGCATAAATACTTAACAATTTAACGTGCATATTACATGTACTAATTGCACAGATGGCGGCACTTCTTTGATGCCGGCAAAGCGACCCGGCCAGCTCTAATGCCGTCGTACTGCGTCGGTGTTTCGGCGGCATGTCTTTGATGCCGGCGAAGCGACGGGCGTCTGGCTTTAGCGAGCTGTTGACGAAAACAAGACTGTCACCAAGTGGGAAAATCGACGGTATTTTGAAACGAGCTCTAATTGGTAGATAAAATGAGTTCTAGAAATAAATGCGACAATAGAAAATATAACATTTTTTTGCAACAATTAACATGCTTAGTAGCGACTCCCATATGAATTAATTTTCGATCCGCGCCTGACCTAGTTATAGCATCAATAAGAAACAGACTATACTATGTTATGCGGAATGTTCCTTGAGAATGGCTCGATATACTATCTTTTTACACAAAACAGACATGCATTCTTTTTTTAAAAAGCAAGGTATTTCACACCAAAGCACCAAACATGGCTATTATTTTATCAAGCAACCCAATGTTTACATTTTCAACCACGTGTAGAGTGGTTGAACACGAACGATAACTCTGTTCTGAATATCATCGTTTAGTGTAAATAACCGCTAGATAATGAAATAAGACACAGATCTTAATAGATTTTCATGTTTTAACATATATCAAAGTAAGATTTGATAAGAAAAACGACCAGTGCTTAGAACCATTTAAATAGGAGCTTGGACTTTGGGTAGCTTTTCAAACAGCAATGTGACGTAGGTCTGTCTATTTCATTGCTGGCCCCTCAGCCATGGCTCTTTGATATCAACAAGATTTGTCTGTCTTTTGAGCTAATACTACGCAATCTGTGTATATTTCACTTGAAACAAGCGTCTTTTTTTTAACTTGTTTTGATGCAAGAAAAAGATAGTTACATCCTACCGAAAGTCCAAGGTCTTGGTAAAATGGTTCTACGTATTTTGAGAATATTATCCGAACACTCATACTTCCGCTCGAAATTTCACAGGAACTGAACAGATCTCGGGAAAGTCTCGTGAACTTTCATTCAAGCACCTCTGGATTTATTACATACTTAGCAACGATAAAGAAGACATTCCGAACACATTCGCAGGGGTGATATAGGTCGAAGGAAAAACACCAACGTACAATGTGCTTTAAATCAGCAGTGGTCTTCTCCGTTGTTGCTTTTGTTTTCATTTTTGCGTTTTTACCAGCTTGGATGATGAAATTGAAAGTCATTGAATTCAATGTTTATGTATTCTACTTTTACTTTGTATACACTGTATGTAATCCTTTCACATATGGTTTCATAAATCCAACATTTGTGACAGCAATAGAAAACAGCTGGTTTTGTCTCCAATACTTGATGTTAGCAAGTACATGTACGTTGTATAACTAAACATTCCAATTTTTTGTTTTTTGTGGTTGAAAGTTGTAATCAACTTGTGGTGTATAAAATAAAATACAGTAATAAAATGTGAATTGAGTTTTGTCCCATTATGAGGTCAATACAAGGTCAAAAGGAAAACTTTGTTCTTTTCTATGGTACCAAACATTTGAGCGCTCTGCGGTGAATTCTCTTAGGCCTTTATCTCTCATAATATGGCTGCCATTTCCAAGGCCAATCAAAATACCAGAGGGAAAAATATTTCTTTTTATGTGTAAACACAATTTGTGAAGTTGATTTAGCTTACAAAACGTGCTATCATTGTAATTCTGTATAGCTTTAAATTCCATTATAATATATATTAAAACATAAAGATAACATCATCATTTGTTCTTTTGATACCTTCCAATGCTTGAAATGACAAATACAATCCAATAATTTACCTGTAACCGTCCAGTAAGTAATAAAAACTGTCCATTATTAAAAATATTGGACACGTTTTACAACTTTACATGTACTTGCTTCACAGGTGCACACAGTTTAATCACATGTATTTTCTTCTTTCTTTACACGTCCCTCACGAGAGAATTTGATATTTTCTTCTTTTTCATCGTAAATAATCTTGCTAACTTGCTGCTGTAGTACGTCGTTTGATTTCTTTAAATGTCGATGTCTTGACTGGCCTTACTAAGTTCATCGTCGAAAATATCCGAAAAAAGCGTCCACTTGAAGGCCAAAATTTGGTTATTTTTCCATATTTCCTCTTTCTTAATGCAAAATATCACTTAGATGCCATCTGTATTGTATGTCTGTTCATCAACCTTTTTGAACTTGTTTTGTCTTTTAAAACAAAAAAACCACCTCTCCATCTGATGAGGACATACTAAGAGCAGGAAAAGTCAGAAGGAAATGGTGGGCGAGTTCCATGCTTATTATATTCATGGGGAAGAACTTGCCTATAATTGTCCACTAAATTAACAATTACAATGAATTCTATTCACTGCTATGAAAACAACCCCTTTAGCCGAGACATTCCAATAAGAAGCTAATACCAATCTCAATACAGCGGATGTTTACTTCTTTGTCATTTGCAAGAGAGAAACCTTTCTAAGAGAATTTCTGAACATAAAAGAATAGATGTTTTAAGTATGTTACAAGCCTCAAATTGTCAATTCTGAGAGAAGAAAGAACTATTGTCGGGCCAACAGTTCTTTTTTTATCATAGAATGGACAGTTTTCGATATGAAACCTTTACGTATTGATATTCATACAATACATTGTGTCGATATTCTAGCTCTATTACATGCTGGAAAAAGAGAGGCAACCACGAATCATGTGAAGTCACCCTTTATGAAATATAAATTAAACAATCAAAGTACATGTCTTTACTTAAACTTGGTGACAGTTCGGCTTGGCTTAATATTTAGAGTGACGCGAAGCCATATTCTGTTGACAGGGATAATCCAGCAAAGGAAAATAATTTGGGAACAACGGCGCTCGATAAAATTGCAGCGAAACCATCAAAAGATCCATGGGAAGAATGAAAATATTAAACATTTAAGAAGAAGACTACACATCAGAAAAAACAGAGCAAGGAGTCAACATGAAAAAAAGAATGTAAAACCATAACAAAATAATAAGCTGTTAGACACAGGTGTTCCGTGTATCAGTTTAGTGATTAAGTGAAAAATTAAGAAAAAGAGAGATGTTATATGTTTATATAGTGAGAAAGATAACGAGGGTGTTAACGTTTTAAATTTTCGGGGGGAAACCATTATTTTAAAATAAGAGAATTTGTTTATACTGTGAGATCCCACAATCATGGTGTTAATCATATTAAATATGTAATTGATGTTTGTTATCTCTATAGTTTTAAATTAGTTTAAGACATACCATGTAAAAGTACACATAAAAGAAATGTGTTTATGGCAAACCATCTGGAAGAATAATTATTAAAAACTAAGAGCATTACAATGTTACTAAACACTACAACAACAAAAACACATTATATGGTGTGAAATTAAGTACGGATGATAATATTTTCACAGCTGGCTTACAAGAGGTCAGCCACTAACTAATATGTTTCTACAATAAAAGACATTTCAAATGAAATTCGTGATGGACAATCATGTAAACTTTTACATAATGTATCGTTTTATGACAGATCGGAGTTTTACTGAAGTAAAAGTTAAATTTTTATGAATAAGTCTACTGATTTCTAGTGTTCTGTTCGTCTACTTATAAATTTTCAACGAATGCATGAAATATATTTTTTTGTAGTAAAATGTTTTGTTAATAATCATAATAGTTTTTATCACTGAGTCACTCAGGTGACCTATTGCAAATTGGTCTTCGTCCGTCGTCGTGCGACGTGCGTCGTGCGACGTTCGTTAACATTTTTACATTTTTAACTTCTTCTTGAAAACTAGAAGGCCAATTGTTACCATTTTTAGTGTGAAGTAGCATCTCTATGGTAAGAGGAATCTAAATTGTGAAATTCATGGCTCTACCACTCCCAGGGCGCCATAGGTGGGGCCAAATATGCATAAAATAGTCAAATTTTCAAAATCGTCTTCTCTATTCCTACACATGCGGAGAAAAAACTAAATGCATGATTATGATGTCCATGAAGCCCTCTACCAAAATTGTGAAATTCATGGCCCCTGGGTCAGGGGTTCAGGTCCTACGGTGGGGCCAATATGGCCATATAGTAAAAATGTATTAAATCTTTAAAATCTTCTCTACTTCCATATATATTTGAGAAAAACTAAATACCTGGTTATGATTTTCATGAGGCCCTCTACCAAAATTGTGAAATTCATAACCACTGGGTCAGGGGTTCAGGCCCTAGGGTTGGGCCAATATGGCCATATAGTAAAATTGTATTAAATCTCTAAATATTTTCTTCTCTACTCCCATACATATTCGAGAAAAACTAAATGCATGTTATGATGTCCATGAAATCCTCTACTTAAATTTTGAAATTCATGGCCCTAGGTCAGGGGTACAAGCCCTAGGGCGGGGCTAATATAGCGATACAGTGAAAATGTACTAGATCTTTAAAAATCTTTTTCTCTTCTACCATACACGTTTGTGATAAACTTATTGCATGGTGTTCCGAAGTCCTCTACCTAAATTATGAAATTCATGGCCCTTGAGTCAGGAGTTCAGGCTTTAGGGCAGGGCTAATACGGCCATATAGTACAAACAAAATAGTTATCTTCTCTTGCTTGTTCATATTTAGTAATTAATCATTAAAAATAAGGTAATTGAGAAGTTGTATTATTAAAAGAGTTATGCAAGTATTTTTATTATTTAAAACAAAACGACCAAAACAGTTTTTGAACTTTTTAAATAAACAAATAGACTTGTTAATAGTATAGTAATAATTGGCTAGCCAAAATCACTGATAAGAGGTACATGTAAAATGATTTTGGTATAAAAGCCAGATGATGATGTAATAATACGGGTTGGATATTAAAATACTGGGATATGTGAAGGGTTTTATTTTCTTGTTTAATAGTCCCATTTAAATGAGGAGAGTTTCTGTCTTGCCCCTGGGGATGGGGGATGGGAGGTTGTTTTAAATAAAACATGTATACTTGTCATCTTGTTTTAGTTTATCTATGAACACATACACATAAACCTACCTTGAAAGTTAACAAATATGGGGAAATTATTTCCTATCAGAATCTTGCACCTTTTCAATATCAGCTAGGTCATGCACTCTATAATGATCTTAAAGTTTTTCGCCAAAATTATAGGTTTCATAGTACTTTTAGAAAGATTTCACGCAGAGAGGTGATCGTCATTACAATATTTTTTGCTCCAGAATGAAACATGATTAAAGGCATATATGAGATTCGTCGACTGGTCTGTGTATTGGTTATGGTACTCAGGTGACCGTTAAGGCCTGTTGGCCTCTTGTTTATAAAAGACCAAGTTGTTAAAAACATACCAATTTTGAATGTTAGAGGGAACCTCTTCTTGTTTTGTGTTACAACGCTGCAGAAAAACATCGATTTCTGCTCAATTTGGCTTCATCAAAGTGTACGTTGAATGTTCAGAATTTTTTCTATGTCCAATACAAGACACTTTTATATTATGTATTTGAAAATATCTTGGTATCTTATGCAAAACTTTCATAGAATCTTATTGTAGAAACACTAATGAAGTAGAAAATGCTTTTTCATTTGGTTCTGTTTATAAACGATCGATAGATATTTTAGATACTTGTAATTTTGAATACTTTTTTTGTCTTATGGTCCGTCATTGCCACTTACTGATTTAAATGACCTTTTTTTATGAAAGTTTCAATGATTACATTACCCGTTCCATCATAAAAAAAACTTTAAAGTTGTTGTTTTAAAATACAAATATGAAAATCGCTTTACTTCTTTTTTACAACCTTTAGGTCTGTTTTTCAAACCAATCAAATGATATTATTGAAAAATATCAATAAATTCTAACAAATAATATGTATATTGTAAGATTGATGGTTCAGTTTGGCCAAAAAGATTACTGATTTGCCATCTTATAATGTTTTTAATTTACTGTGTACCATTTTTGCAATGATAATCACACTGATGGATGTTTAAATAAAAAAATCAATGCAAGAAAAATAAGAAATATAATTTACGCTGCACAGACAGACATTTTACACAAGATAGGATGGTGGATTCAGCATTGCTCCCACCCACCCCCCAAAAAAATCAGTCGAATTAAGAAGAAAAATATAGAAATGTGTTTGTGTTTGATAAAAGTTAATAGTTGACAGTGAAAAGGGACGCCAATCTGTATATTTCCAACCATCTTTACATCAACGTCTAATGAATTTGAGCATGTTAAGGTCATTGGGACTGGGCAAATGTGATGAATGGATGAAGATACATGTATTATTGTTAGCATCTTGTGGCATGAAGGCTTTCATTTTAATTGCTTTATTTCATTGATCTTGATAGTTTGAGTTTACGAACGATTGGCAGATTTCTGAAATAAATAGAATTGAGTTCGCTGGAAGACTCTAAGTATTGCAGGCAAATACTGTCTTTTGAAAAGGAGTTCAAACACAATTTTTACTTTATTTTATAACAAGATTCTAGACTGTTCACCCGAGGATATTTGTAATTTTTTTTAAAAAAATAAGGTTAAGGAGACATGAAATAATTATGGATTTGTAGACGGAAGGTTTAGTAAACTAAAAGCATGGTGATAAAGTCAATGAAGCTCTCTACCTTAATTGTAAAATTCATGGCCCCTGGGTCAGGGATTCGGTGATTCAGGGTGTGGGCAATATGGCCATACAGTGAAAACATATTACATCTTAGATAAGCTTCTTCTCTACTTTCACAGTAATGGGAGATTAACTGAATGCATGATTATGATGTTCATGAAGCTTATACCAAATTTGAGAAATTCATTGCACCTGGGTAAGGGGTTCAGGCCCTTGGGCGGCCAATATGGCCATACATTGAAAATGTATTTAATCATAGAAAATCTTCTCCACTTTTACAGCAGGGGGAGATAAACTTAATGTATGTTCATGATGTCCATAAAGCCCTCTACTTAAATTGTGAAATTCACGGCACCTCGGTCGTGGCTTTAGGCTCTTGTGAAGGGCTAATATGGCCACATAGTAAAATGTATAAAAAATTATAATATTTTTTCCTATACTTTTACGGTCGTGGGAAATAAACTGAATGCATTGTTATTATATCCTCTTCTTAAATTGTGATTATGTAATTTATTGTGCACAGTAACTCATTGTAAATGCTTTAGATTATTTTGCCTTCAAAATGCTTTGATAGCTGAAGAGGATTAGAAAGTGCAACTTCAATCACAAAAGTGCGCCAAGGCTATTCAATCTCACAACATTCTCGGGTACAAACTTTCATTTTACTCATATACAAGTGACTATTAAAGGCCTGCAGGTCGCTATTTATCAAAAGTTTCAACTGTTGGCCCCTGGAGCAAGGGTATAGATAATCTGACATTCCTTTTTTTCATATTTCTATTGGCTGATTTGCCCCGTTTCTTCCGTCAGAGTTCGTTTGCAACAAATTGGACCCAAACCTACCTCTTCAAAGATGAGACATCGATGGGAAGTTCATATTGAATTGAAAAGCATTTCATATACTAGTACATGTATTTAGCCAGCTTTTAAAGTGCTTCTGATCAAGGTTTTTCACCGGCACTGGGATTGTCTCAACATGTGTAGGAAATTTCTGGCAAATAAACCACAAATTTTACCACCGTATATAAATAGTTGACATCATCTTGGTCTTACCCATGCAACATGCAAGAAAAGTGAAGGTCATGTCACTAACTGAATAAATACCTGTTGGTGTTAATAACTGTGTACAGGACTCGTGCAACATCATCCAGTTATCTCAAGTGTGCAAATAAACCATTTAACCACTTACAGCGAATGATAAGATTAATAAGATCTTAATCTCTAGCAAGGGTTATCAACTTCTAAAAATATTCACTTGTATGTACACGTCCTGGCAAAAATAACTAGCGATCGAGTCTTCATGTTACATAATTATATTTTGCGTCTGTGGAAGTTATATAAATTGCGCCATGTTGCTTTAAAAATTACAGCAACAGCAAACAAAACATAAAGGAAAAAAGGAGAACAATAGGAAAGGGCTTCTTTTTTCAGAATTACTTGCGTCTAATCCTTTTGCAATTACAATCTAACAATTCTATTTGTTTAAACCAACAAATAAACCCTGAGAAACTTTTCTTGTTATCCACTAAAAAAAAAACTCTTCACAAAGGTTAAATGCTCTTCATGATTTATAATGATGATTTTAATGTATCGTATATTGTCAAAGTACGAATAAAATGTAGAAAAAGCATTGGTTAATAAATTATGATAATGGACCACACTGCAAGTCATTGTATTTAGTTGTAATCCTGTTACGCGGCATTGTATTTAGTTGTAATCCTGTTACGTGGCATTCCGGACGTCAGTAAACGGTATACGGATGTTCCACGCCACATTTTTCATATAATACCGGCATATATAAAATGTCAAAACAGACCACTATAGTTGCACTTTGCTTCTCAAATGCTACCGCCACCCCCACTTGGAAAAATTAGAATCTTCATATATCAAAAAAAAAAACCCTCAAAAAACCCTCCCCGTCAAAGTCACATTTGAAGAAAAAAAGTTATTCACTGAAATAGAATTACCTTTATATTCCGAAAAAAATAGCTATATTTTAATCAAGATTATTTTCAGAATTCAAATATCAATGGGCAATGTAGACTTATCAGTCATTGCCCTCTTCTGGAAAACTACCTGAATTCGCGCATGCATGCGTCCTAAAATGAGTAAACTTTCCAAGTAGCCATAGTACATATATTTATATACAGTGGTTAGTTTCACTCAGTATTTAAAAAATTAAGAGAAATTATTATCATGTTGTTATAATACGCATGTTTATTTGAACAATAAAATGCTTTCCTTTATGCTTCATGCGGGTTTAAAGATAGCTGGCTATGCAGAAAAAATACATTTATGTTAATTTTTTCTGCGATACCAGCAACCTACATAGCCCTTATGAAGCGCCGAAAATTATATTTACATCTAAGATCTATATTTACATTTTCCAGTGTCTTTGTCTTTGTGATAATACTACAAATCGATTTTGTAATGTAATTAGTCCAATACATTTAATCAATGACTATTGTAATATTCAATCGTACAATTGCTGAAAAATTAAAAAGAAAATAATAAGTAATAAGAAATCTTTCTTTGAATATTATCAGGGCTTTATTGGATTGGATGACCCTCAAACGCATTTGATCACCTCATAATGCTAAAAGAATTGGTTCTTATTCCTTAATTAAATCATTTAATCAAGTCAGTAAAAGTACGCAAATTATTTTTGTGAAAACGTTACATAGACTGAACATCGAATTTTCCACGTATATCAAGGTTGACATGGTAACTATAGTCTTTTTGGTCTGAGGTACGTCCGTGGAGTTCGTGCTCTTAATTGCATTATTAAAGTTGCATTCTCCGAAATAGTGCAGGCAATGGGAGCTGGCATTATCAATATTTTCCATAAAAATATTACACAATGCATGTTTCATGTATCAACTTATGATATATGGGATGTAATTGTAATAAGCAACATTGAGGAAGAGAGTTTTTAAAAAAAGGATGTTCGCCATGCACATGGGTAATCCTGATTTAAAAGTATGAACGGTTGAATGCTAAATCGCCGAAGCAGGGTGTTATGTTTCATATTCCCCGAATTTTCGATCATTGAGGCGATTTTATTAAGAACCTTGAACTTTCGGTAGGATTTAACTATCTTTATCTTGCATCAAAACAAGTTAAAATTGACGCTTGTTTCAAGTGAAATATACACAGATTGCGTAATCTAAGCTAGACAAATGTTGATTTCAAAGAGCCATGGCTGAGTGGCCAGCAATGAAATAGACATGCCTACGTCACGGCGCTGTTTGACACAACTTCCCAAAGTCCAAGCTCTTGTTAAAATGGTTCTATCTTGAAAAGAGTGTAGTTGCGTGTCTTACTAAATGTATATTGAACAGTTCAATAGATCCTTTCTATAACATCCGATCTAAAGTATAAAGTATATTGTTGTCAACAAAAATTGATTTGACCCCCACCCCCATGGATGAGTTCATTTAAAATTCAAAGCATGGGCGAAGGGTAACGCAGGATGAGTTTTCCTATTATAATTATCTTTCAAAAATCTTTGCATTTACTTGCATGTTCCTGTGTTTGGTTACGCAAGCTTTACTTGTGTAGCTTTAGTTGCGGTCGATCATGAAATAATCTATGTATATAAGCAGCAGAAGTATGAAGTCATCAATGAACAATGTAAAAATTATTAATTATAGCTACATGTACTTGAATTAAAGTTGAGATTTAAAAGCTGGAGAATGTATCTATAACAGTTTCTGAAAATTAGAAGAAAGCATATCGTCTTACGCAGACAGCTAGGTCGTGCTTTGGATTGCGTGATGTGAATAATTTTTATTACATTCATTTTCGGTAAGAAATAGATGGAAACCTACTTAATGGATGTAAATATGTGTATGAACATTTACAGTACCCTGTATAATTCTGCATAATTTAAAGACAGTCAGTCAATTGCTATTATTTAGGATGAGTAGTTCTAAACAAAAAACAGGATTATTTAAAAAATATATAAATTTCTTTCAACAATCGGGTTAAGAATATAAACATTTAGTATTGCATCGATTTTTAGTGCTTAAATAAGTTAAATACTTGAAATACTTTGATACAAACTGCTGCATGTTTCATCATTGTCATTTTTATTCAGAACTTTTGTATTTATGCAATTATGTTGGGGTTTTTTTTTCGTGCTTTAAATATTCTATTTTTAATCTTATAATAACTTTGCAAATGAACCATATCTACATGTAACCATAGTCAGAATATTTTAATGAATAACGAAAAAAAAAACCATAATTGCGCAAGACGTCTATCGAACCCTGAATCCTTAACTTAAAACCACTTGTTCTATAGGGTAATCTACGGACTAGCGCTTTAACCATATATAAATAAGCCATTTCAGTCACTAAACATTCAAATATAGGGATACAAACTTATATTTTTTATGTATAGTGGATCATCACTTAAGTTTTTGTTGATTGAAATCGATTCACTTTCCATTAGACATTAATTATAATGACAAAAATATGGTGCACACACCCATTCTTTCAAATGAAAGACATTTATGTTCTGAAAAATGACACTTAGATTTTAGTTCTCATACAACTGTTAAAGTCAATATTTTCACAGTATTGATACAGTGTTGAATGAATATTTTAAAGAATTATCGGACGTTTTAATGCTTTGATTTTTCACCATCTTATCCATCCTAATATAGGCATTTTGCCTGTCTTATTCTCCCGTTTTTTTTAAAATTTCAAATTAAACCATGGGCAACTGCACCATCTTATTAAATAAGTTCTTTCAATGAATAAGAATTTCAACAGTTTTTATACTTTTTAATACGACTTCAGCAATGTTTCTGATTAAAAACAAACATCTGCCTTCATAAATATAACAATACTTCTATGTTAAAGTGTTTAACATATACAAATGTATGCTTAATCCGTCAGTACTTAGTCGATTTTAAGCACATGTTAATGATAGGAAAGTTATGATTTCATAAGATGAATAGTGATTGTGTCTGAACATGGTCATCCACCACAAAAACAGATGCAATTGTCTTTTAGTATCTGTAGATTTCAGGTTTGAATGGACCTTCCTTGGGTATTCCGAGATATCCGGACTGATCGTCGGAGAGTTTGGTCAGCTTCACACCGAGATGTTCCAAGTGGGCTGCAGCAACAGCTTCATCCAGCTGGAGAAAATCAAATCGGATACATTATAATACGGACAAAACAAAACATCAACAATAAGGACATGGACTTGCATCAAGTCTCAAAATTACTATTGAATAACATTTATCTTAACCAGGAGGAGAAAACCACATCATATACATTACAATGTGAACATCAATTAGCTCTTCAACTCTCAGAATTACTCTTGAAAAAAATTTAACTCAACAGGTTTAATAACCAAAATATGAACGAATCGGTCAATATTGCGACTACATGTATTTTATATCAAAACAGATACAGAAAGCAAAAGTACCTTTTTAGGAAGGAGATGCACTCCCAGTTTGTATTGACCCTGTTTGGTCCACAGTTCAATCTGAGCCAAGACTTGGTTGGTGAAAGAGTTACTCATCACAAAACTTGGATGGCCGTGAGCACATCCCAAATTGACGAGACGACCCTCGGCCAATAGGATAATATGGCGACCATTCTTCAGTGTATACCTGTCAACCTGTGGATGAAATCAAATTCCTAGTAATTTCTATTACACTTTTAAACACTAATAAACTAATGCCATCTGCAATAATCTATTCCCTACTATACTTACTGTGTTAAAAAATAATTCAGATCAATTTACTTAATTAAATTTAACATTGGAGGTTTTGAATACAAACTAAACGACATGATTCTTTAGTAATATATTTAACAGATAATGAGATAATGTACCTGAGGTTTGATTTGTTCTTTTTTCACACAGTTAGCATTCAACCAAGCTACATCCAACTCGCAATCAAAATGTCCAATATTACAAACAATGGAATCTTCCAACATCTGCTCAAACATTTCTCCATGAATAATTGATTTACATCCAGTGGCAGTTACAAATATTCTGGCCTTCTTGATGCACTCATCCACAGTTGTGACTTCAAAGCCTGCAAAAAGAATGTCATATTTTTATTAGCAAAGAAATGCCATATTTGCAAATGCTATATATTAAAAGATAAAACTTTTGAAAAAAAAAAAGGTGCATAATAGCCCCAGATTCAATGAATCTGGATGCATAACAGATATGTATAGGTTTATTAATCAGTATACTTAGACATAATTTTCATGTTTAAGTATCAGTATGTAAGACCAGAATGTGTCCTAATATATGACCTTTTCCTCTTCTTGAAGAGATGCCACCCATAAAATTCAATTCTAAAAAAATTTATCCAGTAATATTTACATTTTCCAGTGTCTTTGCCTGTGATAACACTACGTAACGATTTTGTACTGTACAGTCCAATAAATTCAAATGACGTATAATTGGGGCGCAAGCGTGGTTTGCTTATTTATATTAAAATATTTAATCGTACAACTGCTGAAAATTATATAAATATAAGTAATAAGGAATCATTCTTTAAATATTATGAGGTGATAATTTTGTTCGGGGCTTTATTGGATTTGATCAGGCCCCGACCAAAATTATTACCTTATAATACTCAAAGAATGATTCCTTATTAAAATTTGTTTCCAATAGTTTTAATGAAACTTGTGTTTCTATTGTTTTCAAGCTGTGAAAACTTACAATAGATAATAAACTGTGATTAAATCGATAGTTAAGGTTACCTTCCATGGCAGCTTGGAGAGCAATAATTGGATCAATCTCAGTAATCATTACTCTTGCTCCAAAGGCCCGTAAAGCATGTGCACAACCTTTGCCAACGTCGCCATATCCAGCTACCATGGCAACCTTTCCTGCCAACATGACGTCAGTGGCTCTTTTGATTCCATCAACAAGTGACTCCCTGCAGCCATACAAATTGTCAAACTTGCTCTGTAAATATACAAGTCAAAATGCTTAAAGGATTGATCAACATGAACAGCCAAGTACCAATCTCTGCCTGAAAATGTCTATCTTCAGATGATCTTTATCCATAATTACCACAAGGTAAAACAGCTTGCCAATTTATCTAAACTATGAAAACTATTGTAAGAGAAAGGTGAGACAAACTAAATATTCTTTGCAAATTATGTTTATGTTCGAAGTTAAAATGTGCTATGTCCTAAGACTACCATGGCAATCCTACCTTTGTAACTGAGTCGTTGACGTTGATTGAAGGAATTTTTAGTTTGCCAGCTGCCATCATTTTGGCTAGATTGTGAACACCAGTAGTGGTTTCCTCAGAGAGCCCCTTAATTCCTGAAACAACGGAATTTAAACTTTTGAATAACTTTACATTTTATATCCATTTTTTGTAGTATTCTTCTGTTAAAGCTGAACACCACTTATAAATAGGCACCATCACACAGGTATAAAAACCTACACCCAACTGCACACCTAAAACTCGTGCCAGAAGTGTTGCATTCCTTTCAAGGTCATAGATTTTGTGCATTTTCTGTTTCTAAATGATGCATTAACCTGTATATTTGATGTTAGTAATTTCCTGGCTTGGGAAAATGCCCAAAAATTTTATTAATTTCATCACAACCTAGTAACACAGCGATGCAAGATGTACATCCACACTGGTGAGACTAGCTAAATACTTTGAACTGTTAAGATCTGTGGCTCATATAGGGTTTGTAGAGATAGCAGCAATGAAAGAGAAATGGCCGACAATACCTGTTACAAGTAGCATTCAGCTTTAACTGCTTTTAAAAAAATCTATTAATTATTGTGCAATAAAATGTTCTTCCAGACTTTCACACATACCATCCAGGAACTGTGGGTATCTCTCATGGACGAGATTTGTTAAGTCACCTCCATCATCAAGGATCATGTTGAGGGGCTGACCATCAGGAAACACCAGTGTCTAATAAAAAGAATAACAGAATATCTCAACTTACTGAATTCCAACTTTCCACCACTTTTCAAAACCCATTATGAATAATTTTATGTCACTACTAAAATGTAAATAACAGAAAAATTGTGTTTAATCCACAACCCAGCTTGGCTGATCAAATTTTCTATGAATAAGCTCTTGTGAATAAAACCCTCCAAAAAGACACAATTATGTTCCTCTTTATAGTAGAGTTTCTGAAAGTACCTGTTCAATACACCAAATATATTCCTCATCTGTCTCTCCTTTCCATGCATACACAGGAACCCCTGTCTTAGCAATGGCTGCTGCAGCAAAATCCTGGGTAGAGAAAATGTTGCAACTGCTCCATTGGACCTAGAAAAGCACAAGTTAATAGTTGGTGGCCCTGTGACATCAATCAAATAACAAATCAGAGTCAATTCATTATAATGATCTTTATACATGGAAGATGGCATTTGGATTTTCTCAGGAATTCAGTTTTCTATTCAAAAATTTTTTTTTTAAATTGTTACAATATTTAGTATACAAAATATGATATACATGGTACATCCCTTTGATACTGGTTCCAAAGTTTACATAAATACTAAAATGAGATCCTGCAGCTAAGTTCTAACAGAGAGATGTGCTTTCTTTTTTAAAACAATGTCCTAAGCACATGTGTATTGAAAGGTGACCTATATATAGACTATGAGCTGACTGACTTCAATCATCATGTATTAATGAAATGGCCTTGGACTTTGAACAACCATGCTCATATATCTTAGACCTTGATCTTTAAAATGTTCGTATTATAAAATCTCTACCTTGTAAAGGTCAGGGGTTAGTTTTAATCAGAAAGGGGGAAATGACAAAGAAAGTAGGACAAAAAAGTAGACCAGAAATAATTGAGGATTTTCGACACGTCTTTTTGAACACATCTGCTATTTTTTCTGTATTTACAGGCATATGGCTATTCAAGACACAAACCTGAGCTCCAAGAGCTGTGAGGGTCTCAATGAGGACCGCAGTTTGTGTTGTCATATGAAGACAACCGGCGACCCTAGCTCCTTTCAGGGGTTTGGACGCACCATACTTTTCTCTCATCTGCATCAAGCCTGGCATTTCATTCTCTGCAATCTCGATGCATTTTCTGCCCCAATCAGCCAGGCTGATATCGGCTACAAGTATTCAATGACATTTTATTGGGAGCTGAATTGAGATAATTGCAAGATAACTGCATGAAATTGGTGTGCCTAATAAAGCCTTAAAATATCCAACATATAATTATCATTATTGAATAAAGACATAATTCCAATAGAAGGCCATGTGATGAACAGAACTATTTCAAGTCATTTAGCAGGGAGTGGGGTGGCTGCTACATGAGTTTGCATTAGAGAATTAATTTCATTGAGCCTTATATAGTTTAAAATATAACGAAAATCGATTATGTGTAAAATTCCGATTTTTGCACTATTACATAATATATAAAATATATAAAAATATCATGATAAAAACTAATCATCGCAGGGGTCTTTTTTACGAATGATGTAAAGCATGCAATTTTATAATTCCTAATTAAAAAGAATTTTTTTTTTAAAATGCATATTACAAAGGGGATTTCCGGTGCATTAAAAATATCACACCGGCCGGCATGTTATGAAAACACGTGTTTTTCACATATAATGCACATCCATTGAATGTTATTGTAAAGCAATACTGAGACTATTGATTGTCATACATACCGACTTTGTATGGTGGCTTTCCTGACATTTTTAACGGTCTTTACACTACTGTGTTCACTGTTAATAGAGGCAGAATTCATGACGCGAATCCAATTTATAGAAAATAAATGGTCACGTGATTGCAGTGAAACTAGGACCAGTTTAATCTCTGTTAAGAATAACTTTGCGCGATAGCAATACTGAATGAATCAAAAACTGCGAAGGGCTCGGTATAATATTATTGAGGATAATAACGCAAGTTAAATGCTCTCTAATGTTGAAATGATTTGTGCAAGAATGAAAATTTTCAAGAAAAATGAAATTTTTTAAATAAAACAAATTCTGAAAAATAAGCAATTATAGTTCCTTAAAAATACACATAATAGCGCAATGCGCCCCAATATGTAATACCTTCAGACGTCCGTGCGCATATTTGAGCTTGTCTTGTAATATGCGCCGTTATCAAGGCTCTCTCCCGCAATTAATCCTGACATTCATGTCTAGCTCTGTAGATAATGTAGCCAGGATTTTTATATCCTATCACACTGTACAGTCGGGATGGGGTACATCTGGCAAGTCTGGGGAACGACATTTATCTAAATAACCTACAAGGGGCATTAGAATACTTAGTAAAAAAAACAAAGAGGGAGAGGTTTTTCCAGTGAATTAAATTCTAGGGTAATTATAAA